>VWZS01004601.1:521278-584070 GCA_013397075.1 Rhabdornis inornatus
TCAGCCCCGCTGCCGCCGGCCGGGCCGAGCGGCGGCCTTGCCGCTTGAGCGAAGTTGGGACTGTGCTGCGAACACGAGCTGTGCGCGCTTCGGTGTCGCTCGGAGGCTTGGGGCAGGTTTGGGGGGGGTTTTCCGCTTTAGCAGCTGTGCTCCGAGCACACGCGCCCCGGAGGAGCCGCTCCCGGCCCGCTGCCCCCCAGAGCCCGGGCTGCGCTCGTTTGTCTCCTCCCGGGGTTGTGCGGGAGGCCCCGAGCCCTGCCCGGCTGCTCTCGCTGGGGTGTCCTGGGGGCGATCCTGGCGATCCCCGCTCCCGTGGCCAGTGCTGGGGTGCCGCGGCTCTGCCGCGCTGTCCCCAGGGCTGGGAGCCCCGCGGTGACCCCAGCGCCGGAGGATTACACATGGCTCTGGAGAGAGCACATGCTAGAGCCGAACTATCAGATACCAGCTTTTCCTCCCCAACGTGTTCCTTCCTCGAAGTGTGATTTATGCTTGGTTAGAATAGCGGTGGATTTCTGAGCCCATCTGTTTGTCTCTCTGTTCGCACACATGGAATATCTCCTCCTATGGTGATTGCCTATGGCATTATTGCAGGAGAAGTAGTTTGATAGGAAATATTGCAGCAATTAGAAGTCCAGTGATGCAAGTTCCTGACACATTGTGACTGGCTTGCTGTCAGTTGTGTCTCTTAAAAGTTCATTTTTTGTGAATCACTGTAAGCAGCCGTTTAACTTCTGCAGCATTTCTACAGCATTTACATTTGAGACATCTCTTGACATTGAGTCAAACTCTTTCCACTTTTTTTTCCTGTAGACGTTCTTTGTGACAGTCATACTCTGTTAAGCAACAACAGAAAAAAAGGAACTGCTTTTAGATAAGATTGTTGCTGCGTATTTCCTCTGGCTCTGAGTCTTAGAGACCTAAAAAAATGGGAGCTGTGAGAAACTCTGATTATGATGTAAAAAGAGCATCTTCTGTGGGAAGTGAGATTCTAGATGGAATGTGAGTGACTGCTGTCACTTCTGAGCAGAACCAAACTTTTGCTTTCTTAACACCTGTGATGTATAAAATGTTTCTATTGTTTCATTTCCCCCTCCTTTCTCTGGAATTCTGTTTCTTGACAAGTAGGTGTTTTGTGGCAGAGAATGGATGCATAATTGGAATGTGATTTTTTTTTAATATACCTTTTCAAATTCTTCACTGTTCATTTTGTTGGGAGAAAACCAGATGAAGATGAATAACTTGAACCCCAAGCTCATATTGGGAAACGGGTTTTTTTGCCCTCTGTGGTCCTGCCTGTAAAGTTTTATGTCAGTCTGTAACACTGAAATATACATTGGAAATATTGAGCCTGCACTGGCTTTTTCTCATTTCTTGCAGTTATTGAGGCTGTACTGGAGAAAATAGTGAGAGATTCTGAGGCTTCTCCTGCAGTGTTTTTGGCCTTTAGTCACACCTACCTGTTGGTCTGAAGGGCTCTTGCAATGGCTTGAAAGAGTTTTTTTTGTGTATTGAATGAGCTGTTGTTTACTCGGAATAAAATGAATACTTTTGTTTGAATGGGGTAGGAGCCAGAAATGCCCACTGGGTTTTTCTCTTGTTCTGCCTCTGCTCTCTTAGCTGTAAAATGGGGGTGGTTATCAACAAGTCCCCTTCTTGAACACCTGCAGCTTTCTAGATGTGTAAAGGATTAATTAGTGGATGTATTTTAGCATCTTTTCTTCCTTTATGTGGTGTGAAATATATTTGACCTCAAGGCTATGAAAAATGTGTAACAACACCCAACCTGGCAGAAGAGACCAACCCCTGTGGCTGCAGCAGCCAACAGCTGGGGCAGGTGGGAGAAATCAAATGTATTCAGTCTGAATTTAAAGCAGGAAAATGGACTGTGGCTGGAGGAGCAGAGGAAGTACTTGCAGGAGGATTTCAAAAATGAAGTGATGAAAGTGGAAATCTGGGGCTTGTAGGACATTTGCTTTGTCCTAAGTGAAAGCTTAGATGGGTCCTTAGGGAAAATGAGTTTAATAGCCCAGCTTGTGCTTTAGTTTTTGTCATTCTAACTTGCTTTTCTTAGACGTTCTTGTTGCATAGGAGGTTGTTCATGGTGATCTTCAGCAAAGGAGAACTGTAAGTACATGGAACCTCGTTTTAGAAGCTGGGCTCACCTTCACCACTGAACAAACCTGTTTCTAGTTGCAACTTGCACAGTTTTACTGCAGCTCAGCACTTGTATAGCCAGAAAGTGGTCGTGATGCTGTGTATGGTTTGAGCACAGAATTATGGTTTGGGAAGATTGAATGGCTGTTCTGCCCAAGACGCACACTCCTGCATTTCTCTTGGAAGCTCACTGAACCATTCTGTTTAACCTTTTATGGGCTGATGGTGACTAATGCAGTGTATACCTCCCCAGGTGCTTGACTGGGCTGTTTGTAGGAAATTATGTGGTATGTGTCATTATGGCCAGTATAAATACAAGATCAGGAAAAAACCTTGTAATATTGAAGGCAAAAGCTAAATGGTCATGCAGCTGGAATGTAGTTTATGATAGCCTTGAATACCACTTGTCACTGAAGATGCTGAAAATGCAGCCAGAGAATGGTGACCTGCTCTGCTCCTGGCTGTGGGACAGGCACGGTGGCAGAGGAGGCTCTGTGCCTGTGGCACATGCCATGGGCTGGACACAGTGGCCTTTCCCAGTACAAAATCACATGGAAGTTAAAGTTTGTCCAAAATGGGCAAAGTGAGCACTGTCCTGTTAAAGGCAGAGGCCTTGAGAGCAGTTTTTTCTGTCACCAAACGCTGTTGAGCTGTGTTTATTGTACTCAGCCTGTGTAAAGCTTTCAGTCCAAACACGTGGCAGTGCTCAGCAAGGGCCCTGCTGCTCTCCACCGGCAGCTCAGGGGAGATCAGAGCAGTTGTTCTGCACTGGGGAAGATCCGTGTGTGAGCTCCAGGCAGTCCTGGGTGCCTGGGCTCAGTCACAGCCTGGTGTGTGTGACACCCCGCCGGGCTGGAGGGTTCCCCTGCTGTTCCAGGCTGGCATTCCCCATCCTGAGGGGACTTGGGTAAAACCAAGGAGCCAAAAGGAGTTGGATGAAATAAGAGAGTTGAACGCTTGGCTCTTTGTGGCTGCTGGAAGGGCAGGTGGAGCTTTCCCGAGCTGTGTCCTTGCCTGTTCCCATGGTGGCACTGAGGGATCCAAGCCTGTTCTCAGGGACTGGCGTGTGTGCCCTGGGAACAGGCTGCACCCTGCGTCTCTTCCACTTGTGAATCCCGTGTTCCACTGCAGAACTGTGTCTCTAACGTTAAATGGAGGAAAATCTAGGAGGTGAAAGAAGAGTTCAGAATGTTCAGACTGAGAGGTGATGTTGGCCCAGTCAGTATTTCTCTTTTTTGAAGAAAAAAACCCAGAAGCGAAAACATTTGCATGCAAAATCTCGATTTAGGTCTGACTTAAAAGTCATAGTGCTTTTTGGAATTGCTGCGGTGTGTCTAAATTACAAAGGAAATTAAACTGCATAAAATACTTCAAAAATTTTTTCTCACAGGTTTTGAGGGTGGGGAGGAGGCGTGTGTTTCTAAAGCTGGGCTGGGAGCTGCTGTCTTGGGTCGGCTGAAATGTAGGGCGGGGGAACGGAGGTTCTGAGTGTGTGCCCAAGTGGCAGCTCTAGAGCCTGGAAGTGAAGCTTTGTTTAAAAACAGAAATGCACAAGAAGTTATTTTTAATAGTGGTTTGAATGCAGAAGCCTGTGAAGCTGTCAGATCTTTTTACAGGTAGATAAGTGTTTTTCTATCTTGGCATATTTTTATATGCACCTTGAATTGAATCAAGATTACTTCAAGTTCTAACCTGTGCTAAGTGTTTAAACATCTGGACTCACTGTAAGCGCCATTGCTGTCCAGACATGAGAAGTCTCTTGGATTGTTTCTTAACATTTTAAAATATTTCAGCAAAAAACTGTATTTTCTATTCTGTTAAAACAATATCTGTAGCTTCCAGTGTTAAGTCTTGTGACATGGCACGATACAATAAATTGCAAATAATTTTACGGTTCCAGTACAATTAATGAAATTAAATTTCTAAATTATTTACTTCAGCTTGGTGCTACTTTAAGTGTCTGCTATCAGAGATTCCAGGCAGTGAACAGCTGTCTGTCGCAGATGGGAGAGCAAAAAAACCCTTAGCTTCTTCCTTCTAAAAAGGTTTCCATATAAACCCTGTAGTAATGTAATACAACCTTTTAGTCAAATTTGAGTTTCCTGTTACACGTTTAAGTGAACCGACAGCATTCTCGTATCTATTTGAATCCAAGTGCTGTAAGTGAATGCGACCCTGGGAATTTTGTACTCCAAAGCATTCTTGAAACCTCACACATGCTTGTTGAGCAGTCAGATGTATTATTTATTGCATCTTTGGAAAGAAAAAAAAAAAGGCCTTGCAGGTAGTTCATGACTTCTGTAGTCTGCTGTGTTTTGGTAAGATCAGGTGGTATTGTCTGTCCTGTGCTTGTACTGTGTTTCACCCAAGAAAATCTGTAGTTTAGAAACTCTCAGCAAATCCACATTTTTGGTAGAGTCCAGGTGTAACTAAGTCTGAAAAAGAGTAGGTTTAAGGTTGAGTGTTTTTTGCTGAGATCTAGAGATGGCAGAAATGGAGGTTTTGCACAGAACTGCATGAAGTTTGGGATTATAATTTGGATGTGCTAGTTTATTGTTCTATGAGCTAGTTCACCATGGCAATTATAAACTTATTAAAATAGTTACGACATGTCAGATCACAAAGTGCAGAAGTGGTAAGATCATTCTTTTTAACTGACAAAGTTGTTGCTGCTGTTGGCATCCAGGTGTCTCCTTTATGGTGATTTCCTTGCTATCTTTCTTGTTTTAACCCCTCTATGCTATTTATAGGCATTTTACAGTTCTTAGGCACTTCTTGAAGTTTTTGTGGTTATTTGTTTTGAGTGACTTTGGTCTCCGTTTCTGGACTCCAACCTTTGAATTGTGCTTCACACGATGAATCAAAGTAGGTGCCAGCCTGTCCCCTGCCCTTGGCCAGACCTCGGGCACCAGTCTGGACAGATCAATGCATTTGATTTAGGAAGGCAATTAATTCTGTTATTTTATCAAAGTATTGACTGTTTTGGGTTGTAGTGTGAAGCAGTTCTCCCTGTGAAGCTGTTGAGCTTTCCCTGTCAGTGGTCCCTGCTCGCCTCAGCTCCCCAAGGCTTTATGTGGCTGCACCTCTGGGTGGGTTCATCTCTACCCAAGGTGTAACAGGCTTTTTTCTGGATTCAGCAGATGGATGGATTGTTCATATAACATCGGTTAGAAATGGTCTGGAAATGTTGATTTCCCAAGCGTGGAGATGCTGCTGCTGTTCCAAATGCCCCTTTTGGAAGCGAGCCGTCATAGCAGGCAGGCACTGCTGCTGCTGCAGGGCTGCTGGTGGCAGGAGGTGTGGGCGTGTGTGAGCTCCAACCTCTCCCAAGCCAGCCAGGCTGGAGGAGCTAAGGGTGATAACCCTGAGTGTGGCAGTGCTGGAGAAAAGGACAGAGAATCCCCTGTGAGCAGGGTGATAACATTTTGCACTGCACAGCTCCTTCCAAAACCAGTGCCTGCAGGGTGTCCCCACCAGCCAGGGCAGCCCTGCCAGCAGAGCTGAGGGACATTCCAGGGGATGTTGCAGTGTCTTGTTCCAGTGCATCCTCCCACCTTTCAGCCCAAGCACCCTTCGGTGTTGGATGTGCTGGGACTCCCCAGGACTGTGCCGTGCCTTTGGGGGAGGCTGTTGCCATCCTGCCCCTCCACACGGTCTCTCCGAATGAATCACAATCTCCTCGCCACGTGGGTGGCATTGCAGGGACCAAAAACCACACTATGACCCCGTCCCAGCTCAGTCTGCTGACAGAGCAGGTCTTGCTCCACACCCTGGGGAGGATTTGCAAGTCTTTCATTTTGCAGAGCTCAGTGGCAGATCCTGTCCTCTGGTTACTTTTGTGGTTGGGTCCTTGGGAAGCCCACTTGCTGTGAGGTGGGAAGTATCCACCAGCCTGGTAAAAACTCATGGTGTGCATGGAGTGGAGGTTGAACTCCCCGCTGGCAGGAAAACCAAGTGCTGGGTAATTGGGACTGCAGCCTCTGAGAGCTGGGGTGCTGGGGATGACACAGCCTGAGCTCTTTCACCCCTCTTGGTGGTGCTCACTTCCCACACCACTGCTGTCTCCTGCCTCAAATGGTCCAGGATAATGTAAGTTCCAGTTTGTCTTCTTTCCTTAGAGCCAACTGTCCCCTTTGACTTGGGAGAGTAACTTTTTTCTTAACTTGGTGATTTTTAAACTGTGGAGTTGGAGAGGAAAATGGCTGCTGGTGGTGCAATAATTGGGGAATGCCGACCTACAGGATAGATGAGAGCTTCAAAGCACATTCATTACAGTCCTTTCAGGAATTTCAGTTGAAGTGTCCTGTCCTGTTCTTAACCTTGTGGACACTTGTTGCTGCCATCCTGAAAAGGTGTGGGTTTTCTCTTTGTTGGAATATTTTGTTTCCTGCATAGGAACACTCTGAATGTGAGGCCTCTCTTGGAGGGTTTGTGGTGGGCTCTGGTTCTTGGGGCACATCTCTGTCGTTGCAGTGAGGGGACAGGGAGAAAAGCTGTAGGTATTGTAAGGTTTCTTTCCCCCAAGAGTAGGGTTTCAGGGTACATAGACATCAAACATGAGCACAAAAATTCCTTCCTGTTTCATGGAGATTCTACTTCCTTCTTTGTGCTGCCAGTGTTTCATTAGCTCTTCTGTGGGAGTTGTAAAAAAAAAAAGAGTCTCAAAAATATTACACTGTAACAAAACCCCCTAAGAAACTTTTAAATGTTTTTAGAAATACATGGCTTTGTTTTAAGGAAGCAAGCAAGTCACAACTGAGTGTCTGTGTGCCACCCTTTAATCAAGTGGGAGCCCTAAGGAGTGACTCTCAGCTGTCACTGTATTAAGAAGCAGTGCTGCCTTTGGTGGAGTCTGTATATACTGAGCTCAGGGCCATGGAGTAAATATTCTTGCTGTGTGTTCATAATCATTCTACTTAGAGTAAGCGCTTCTTGGGTGGGTATTACAAACCTGTTCATCTTTGTGGTATTTATAGGGTAATTTTTAACTCTCTTGAGCTCTTTACTTCCTTGTGGGTCAATTACTCAATTTATAACATTATGTCAGATGTAAGAACTTTACCATCCAAGAGTAAACAGTGTTGGGGATGGTTCTCTACCTGTGTTTGCACTTAGTTCTTTGTATATTAAGGTATGCAATAACTTACTCTGTGACTGACTTATTGGGATTTCTTTTAGTTCCCCTGGTTTGCACTTTGAAGTGATTGTAATGTCTTATTTTAGCTTTTCTGGTTCTTCACTAGTGCAGGAAGAGGGACTGTTCTGCTTTTGCACTTGCTTTGCCACACGGCTTCCAACTTCCCTGGTCAGGCATAGCTGCACCTGGATTTTGCTGGACTTGAAAAATTTCTTTTGATGAGTAATAATGTGTTATTCACAGGGATTAATAAGGTGTCAGCATCGGGGAGGTTGGGGAAGAAATGCAGGGTGGGCAGGACTCTTGTTTCCATGAGTAAGCTCATGGTTTTTAATAATCTGATACTACTGAGTTTATGCTTCAACACTGAAGCTTATTAGAGCAATAGAAAATTGCTACAGAGGGCAGAATACAGTGTGAAATGTGATTTGTCTCTTATTCAGAGCTTGCACGTTTAGTTATAATTTTCTTGAAAGGTTGATTCCCAGCTTCTCTTCAGAACATTCTGTGCAGGCCTTTCTGTAGGGAAAAAAAAATTTGGACCCAATTTAAATAGACAAGTCTTGTGAATCCTGAAAGAATTTGGGCATTTAGCCCAGGAAAGGGAGAGTTCTCTGCAAGAACTTCATTAACCCTGTCTGTCATCAAAATAAGTAATAAAAGTAGCTCTGCAGACATCATAAAGAACAGATCTTCTTTGTTTTTACCCTGTGGCCTTGATGTGCAAGGTACTGGTGAATGAATCTTGTTCTTTGAGGACAGCTGTGCCCGTGTGGGAAGGGAGATGGAGATGTGCTGCACACAGGGATACAGAAGTGGGGATATGAACTAAAGGGCTGCATTCATTTTTGGAAAAAAAACTTGTGCCATTGGTTCCAGATACTCAGGAATGTGCAGGGAAGCTGACTTTTATTTAGTAGCAATATTGATAATGCAGTCTTACTTGGCAGAAGTTATTTTGGGGCGGAAAAAGCACAAACGATGTTTCTAGCATAGCTATTTTTGTAAGTAGAGAAACATTAAATATTTTTATGTGGAGAAGAGTTTCTGCTTCCGTTTGGCTGTTGCTTGCAGGATCCAGATGCTGTGAAAGCTCTTCCTGTGATGCCAACATCTGGCTGCCTGCACATTTTGGGTAGAGTTTTATGAGGTGGCTTTGAAGTTGCTTTTGGATTTGAATCACATGAATCTTTGGATTGGCTGGGCTGCACAATTCTCAGCATCATTTCCTTTTCCTTCTGATTATGGGAAATGTAAATACTTCAAGCTGTTGTTCTGATGTTTTGAAGCTGGGGGAACATATTCTCTATTTTCCTCCATTCCTTTTCCCTGGATTTGAGACATAATTTGAGTCTTTCATAGCCAGCAGCACGGCTGTAGAGAGGAAGCTGCATGAGCAGAGTTGGTTACAGCAGCTTTTGTGGATTTTGAGCCCATCTGACATGGGCTTGCTCTTGTACTTTGATCTACCTTTCTCAAACATTTCAGAAATTACAGCAGTAATTTCAGAAGTATTTTTGTGAGGTTTGCTTAAGGCTTCTTGAGTATGTGGAAGTGTTCTAATTAAAAGATATTTATAAGTGCTAAGTGGTGGTGTTTCCAATCACATATGTACATAAAAATTTATGGAAAACTTCGTTAAGATTCAAAGTTTTATGTTTGTTAAACTTTCTGAGAAGGGGCTGGGCTGAATGGATCCCACATTCAGGGTTTGGGGCTGTAGCAGTAGAGCTGATTCAAATTTTATTTTTGTACTTTGGATCTTAGTTCTGGTTTTGTCTTACTGGGTTAAGAGGGTCTGTTCACTTGTGCCGCTGTGTGGGATGGGTGGGTACTAAAGGTGTCTGGTAGGAACCAGCTGTGGAAGCAGTTTGGGTTCTTTGTTGTGTCTGGTAGGAACTTCTTTAGGGGCTGGTTTAGATGGAGGGGTTTCACCATAGCCTCAGGAAAATCCCTCTTCCCCAGTGCTTGAGTTTTGGCTCTTTGTGTTGACAGGGGTTCTTCAGATGTTGCTGGGTTTCAGCTGTCATTGTCACCTGCCTGGGGGGCAGTGAGATGCTCCCCCTGTGCCAGGAGCCAGCCTGGCACGGAGGTGGCAGTGCTGGTACAGACACTGTGTGTTCCGTGGCTCCACGGGATGGGACTCATTTCACTTAGCATTTAACGATGTGAAAATGTCTGGCAGTTTCTCTGAGCATTTATGTTATGAATATATTTCCAGCCTATATTTAATCTTCCCTTCATCAGAAATGAATGAATTCCAAGAAGGATAACAGAAGTGTTCTTAAATAATTTGGCTTCGTGTTTAAAAGCTTTATTGCATTGTAAATTAAAATGTGAGCATGTTGTTGCATGCTTGGTAAGCAACACAGTAAAATTCCAGGTAGGTTTGGTATGTGTTTATTTTTGACATGTGTTTCATTAGCAGCAGTGGTGGCCTGAAAGATCTGGCTCTGATGGTTCAAAGGTGATAAAAATGAATACAGGGAATTTTCTGGAGGGCTCAAAATTGCAACTGTGAGAATATAAATTAAGGTTGGCTTTATCTGAAGCACACCTAAATGAAAACTGGTTGGGGAAGAATGCGACCTGCTGTTGCTGTACCATGGTCACAGTATCACCTCTCTTCAGAGCAGGCATTGTCCCTTTAAATGCTGCTGACTGCTCTCCATCCTCAGGTTTGGATGTGAATATGTATTTGATGTTTACATCCTACACAAACATCACACATAAATATTTACATGTGGTGTTGTACTAGTAAATTGAGTGCAGTGAAGGAAGGGGTAGGAATAGTCCAGTTAAGCTGGTGAAAAGGAACATTTACCTTAAAATATAAATCACCAAGTGCTCTTGGCACTGATCCTGGAGCTGTTTAATAGGAGCCCTGTGAAACCATCCCTTGGAATGGATGGGTCTGCAGAGCGTCTGAAATGTGTCCAGAAGACTTCAACAATTATGGTTTTTGGTTTAGGACCAAGCTCTAGGGGGCTGGTACTACAACACAGGAAAAAGCCAACCAAACAAAATCCAACGCTTAACTCAGTTAGAATTTTTAAAACTTCAAACTAAAATTAGAAGTAAACTACCTGGTGAGAGATGGGCACTTGAAATGTTCCCTCAAAAGTGTTGTATAAGCTCAAGTGGCAGTGATCCAGCCAGGCACACTGTGCCCAGCCTTGCTGTTTTCAAGCTGTTGAACTGGATTTTTCCCCAAACTAGAAGACAGAGTATTTAAGGTTATAATCTTGCTTCCTTAGAATGGGAATATGGACCTGAGCTGGGTGTAGGTAGTGATTTGAAACAGAGTGGGATCTTTCATACAGTTAATTATTGGCAGGAAGCATTTGTTTTATTGACATCCACAGAGAGATGACTCTGCATAGCTTTAAATAGTTGACTTAATGTCATTTTGCTTCTAGGTATGGAACAGTGAATTATGGTGTCTGTCACAGCATTTGTTTAATGAGTATCAGTTGTTGACATGGTATGAAAAAGCTCCAGGGCTTTTCAGCCATTTCACTAAAACATTCTCAGTTAGTGGATTTGGGGTCTTTGAGGAGCCCATCCCTTACTGGCTGTTGGAAATCTGGTTTGCACAAAGTCTTAACAGAAACCCATCTGCACCTGCTGTCAGGGTAAATCCAATCCTCTGACATGTGAGGTGTGACTAAACCACCCTTCTTCCCTTCAATGGTCAAATTGTTACAAAGACCCTCATCCTTTCCAGGGGGATATAAATTACAGGTAACTCACACTGTAACGTTTGTGTGTGTGAATCTATAGATGCAGTTTCATCATGATGCTAGGCCTGAAATTCAGGAGCTGGTTTTGGGTGATTTATTGGACTCTGTTTAACAGTTTTTGCTTGAATTCTCTCAGTGCAGCCTGAGCTGTTGGTGAGAGGCCCCAGTCCCTGTGGCAGGACAGGGGTGGCCATGGCCTGACCACCACCCTGCACAGGCAGCTCTTGCTGGGCAGTTTTTTACTGAGTCACATTCTCTAACTGTGCCCTTGCAGTGTTCTCTCCTCAAGCATTTTAGTGCCATTCCTCGTGTTGTTGCCTTTAACATTCATATTCATATTTTTTTCAGTGTTGGCAGGTGTGTATTTCACATTAACATGAGGGGTTTTTTGGATGTTAGACTGCTATTTGCTTATGGTAATTTCCAGTCATCGTAAGGTGACTGTTGAGAGAGATGAGGAGAGAGGAAAAAAATTGTCAGGCATTTACAGTAAATACTCTCTGCTTTTGGAAACACTGTCAGAAGTTTAATTGTTAGGTTCAAGTAAGTTTGTCATGTGCCAGACAGAATCAGTCTGCTGTAATGAATGGGTTACGCACTTCACCAGCAAAAAGGGAGAGTGAGAAACCGAGGGATGCTCAGAATTTCTTGTCACCTTGCACTGCAGAAGGAACAGGGTAGGCTTTTTAACCTAGCCTGTAATTAGGTTTTGCATGGAAGCATATATTACTGTGCTCGCTTTGCCAAAGCTCTTCAGTGTGATGGATGAGATTTAAAGGTTGATCTGACTAAATTGCAATGAGCATACTAACGACAAAGATATTTCTGTTGTGAACTATTCCTACCAGACATCATAGCTGTGACAGAAATGGTGTAAAGTAATGGACAATAAAAGTCACTCGGAAATAATACTCTCCTAGGATTGGGCTGCCTTCCCCAGAGCACATACCCTGAACCACAGCGATAATGTAATCATAAGCCCAGATCATCATTTAAATATATGGGTAATCTCATAGAGCATCCTGGCAGATTTATTTTATGAGCAAGGAAGAGGAAGGATACTATTGGGCAGTAGAGAGGAAGAAAGTGGTGCTGATGTGGTTGTGTTTATTGTGTGAAACAGTTTGCATTGCTCCAGCCTTTGGGGAGCCTGCAGTGAGGAGCTGAAGCCTGGCTCCCAGGGCAGCACATCCCTGCAGATATTGCAGCTGGCTGGGGCTGCTGCATGTGCACTGCTGCATTTCAGTCCCTGACAGCTCCCTGTGTGTGAGGGGGGCAAGATGGACATTTGTGCAGTAGGTTAACTCGTGTACTTGACTGGTTTTAATCAGCTTGTGGATTTCTGGAACCGCGTTTGACTTCCCGTTCTGTTTTGGTTCGTTTTACACAAGGTACCCACCAGAGCTGCTTGGCTCCCCCCGAAAGTCCCCGTGTGGAAGGAGGATAAGAGAAGAGTACAGTCACTGAGGGGGAAGGCAGATGTGTAGATGGTACATATGTATGCTTTAACACTCAGTTACAGATCTGTGTGTTGGTGTGTGTGTGTGGCAGCAGGGCTGAGCGCTGGGCACACACAGCAGCTGCTGTGTCTTGCAGGAAGGTGAAAAGTGCTGGTACAGAAAATGGTTGTAACACTGAACACAAGCTGCTGCTTTGCTGCCTGCTCGAGAGGTGCACAGTCCTGTCATGTTGATTATACATCTGGGAGCAGATCATTTGGCCTGCAGTTGAGTTGGAGGCATCCCGAGACACATGGTGATACCCGACCAGACTGGTCACAGCTGCTCCAGTGAGGAGCACCCGGGGCACCAGGGCGGCTGGGACTCAGTGCCAGGATGCTGATGAGGCTC
This sequence comes from Rhabdornis inornatus, assembly GCA_013397075.1. Taxonomy (NCBI): domain Eukaryota; kingdom Metazoa; phylum Chordata; class Aves; order Passeriformes; family Rhabdornithidae; genus Rhabdornis; species Rhabdornis inornatus. The sequence goes on from VWZS01004601.1 coordinate 534,163, forward strand.
TGCTCCTTAATGAGTGTCTCCTAACTAATGATCCTGGCCTTTGCTACCGAGTGCCCTGGGCTGTTCTGCCCTGAGAATCCCACCTGTCAGGTACCTGCAAGTTATCAGGGGTTTGATGGGATTTTGTGTTTTGCTCTCTACTGATTAGGTGCAAGAGATGAGCTGTAAGGAGGACACTCAGGTGCCCAGGGAGGAATTGCAGCTGGGAATGTGGCAGGGGACCTGACTGCACAAGAGGGTTTTTGTTTTTGGGAAAACTCCAGGTTACCTGTGAGTGCCACTGCATGGAGTAATAACTGTAGAGCAGTGAGGTGACAGTAGTGGGGGAGAAGGAGCTGCTCATCCCATGTGGGCTGTGATAATTTTTCCCATGATGGTAATGATAATCCTGTTCATTTTTTCACTTTCTGGAAAGATATGTGATGCTTCATGCAATTTAAGGATGTTTTGACTTAGAGTCATAGTCAAGACTCAGTGTGAAAATGTTTGATGCTTCAGAACTTTGTAGGAAATTTGGAAGCAGGAATAAAAGCACAGAGCAAAGACAATGTCAAGTAAAAACGGGCCAGTGTTGAGAGTGTACCTTGTACCTTTTCTGATGCAGTGCAGTGCCTGTGTGGTTGCTGCTATTTGAAGATCCTCTGAAGCCCCTTCCGGGGATTCCCGTTCGCTCTCGGTGCCCGGTGCCAGAGCCCGGAATAGCCGAGCTCACAGCCTGGGGCAGGACACGCTGTCCCGAGGTGTCAGCGGGCTCGCTGCTGTCATGTGAGCTCTGCTGGATCTCTTTTCAAAGCTGCTATTTTGTTCTTACTCCTTTGCTTCCAGCTGTAGCACTTCAAACGAGCAGTGCCCGAGTGCAGATCCTGCCCTGGTGTGTCCCTGCCCATGGCAGATGGCCTCTGCTGGGCTGGGAGCTCTGGCCCTGGTGTTCCCTCACAGCCTGGGATTGCTCCTGGAGTTTCCTCACGGCAGCTGGGCTGTGACTGTTCCCTGGGGAATGCCCAGACTGGGCTGTGATCAGGTCACTCAGGTTCCCATGGTCAGCAGTAAATCCCTGCCCTGCCTTTGAGCGTTGGTCCTTTGGAAGGCAGGACTCAGGGGGTGCCCAGTTTGATCAGTGTTGGGCTGTGGATGTTCCAGTGGCACTGCCTGGATGGCCGTGCTGGGGAATGTGACATGGCTGGGTCCCTGAGCAGCCAGCTGTTGGAACCAGGCTTGCTCTGTGCGTGTGAACTTGGAAGGGAGAGAACATGTGACTCTCTCCAAGTAAACAGCCTTTTTCTAAATCGTGAATCATAAAATAATTGAGATAGTTCCAGCAGTATAACATAAAGGTAGGAATGTCATGGGGCACTATAATGTCAATATTGAGACATAGTTTTATCTAAGTGTCTTCACCTGGTTACTAATAAACCTACAGATGCTTGAGACTGAAAAGATGTTAAAATCAAACTTCTTCATACTGGCAGTGATTCTCCTTCCCCCGCTGGAGTGTCTTTTTATTGAGAGCAACCCACGTGTTCACCTGTTCAATGTAGCAGGAACTGCAGCTCTTTTGTCCAGTGACTGTTTGTTAGAGTGAAAGTTCATTTGCTTGAGACACGAGAAGAGCCTCTCCCTGCTTTCTGTGTTATGGTATCTGGTGTTGGGAAAGATCTGCCATAAGGGTTTATTTCACAGACAACCATCAAAAGAATCGAGCACTACTTGCTGCAAAAATTCTTCTGCATCATATTTTCTCCCCCACTCCCACAAATATTTAAAATACCTTTGTATTTTAAATTAAGACTTAGTCATTGCCCAAGTGCCAGGCATGCTCTATTAATACACTAATGAGGTCAGGTTGTGTTCTTTCACTGAGTGAATACTTGCCAAAACTCTTGAAATAAGTTTCTGCAAATGCTTGTGTTGGCAACTAAATCTTCCCTTGTCACCATTAGGCTTCAGTCAGTGCCAAGGACAGGAGTGGTGTGACTCAGAATGAGAGGGTGAGGGTAAGGGATCACCAAAACCTGTGTATGGCCCTTTGTGGGGAAGGGACAGGGCTGTATTTATTGTGGCTATTCTGTCAATGCTGGGACTGTATTTTGGGGCCTGACTTTGCTCAGGGCTGGAGCTGGTGTGGGGCAGGGAGTGCTGTGATCCAGTCCTGGTTCCCTGAGCAGCTGATAGAATTACCAGTTTGTCCCTGAGTCAGGCTTGAGCAGAGATAGTTCAAGGATGGGTTTTGTTTCCTAGAAGGGAAGATCTGGATATGTTCAGTCTCTTCCTTGTCTGCAGGCAGGGGAGGTGTCCCACTGCTGGCCACAGTGCTCCTGAAATGTGCCCTGTGCCGTGGGCAGCTCTTTACCACTTCTGCATGTTCTGGTACCATTTTTGAAGGGGAGCAGACTCTCTGTTCCCATTTCTGTGTTGGGCTGGCCTGAAGCTGCAGCAAAGGAATTCATTCATGGAATTTTCCTTTGTTTGTCTGTTCTTCCTACAACACTTCAGTCTTGTTTAATCTGAAATGGTTTCTGGCTGTTGCCTCCTGTGTTTTGCCAATCTGCATAAAAACTTGTAATTTGCGGGTGGGGAAGAAAGACTGTGGGTAAATTTTTGTTGTCTTTGACCAAAGAAAGTGGCAACAGTCTGGAGGGACTTTGTCATTTTTGTTTTTCAAACTGAGATGGGCAGACTTTTGTGGATGTCCCCTAAGTGACAGGGGGCCATGAGTCCTTGGGGAAGTGACAGTAGCTACTGTTCCAGGTGACAGAAGCCGTGTCTTTAGTAGATAACAAACCACTGACTGAATAAAGCCGTTTTCTGCTCTTCTGTTCATTGTGGAACAATTCCAGCAGTGTTTGTGGTCCTGGTGGCCCTGCTGGGTACTCAGTGGTGGTGGGTGGCTCTGAGCTGTTGCTGGGCCCTTCAGCAGTGGCTCTGCTCTGTCAGCCTGGGCTGTGTCTGAGCTCTGTGAGCCAGGGAGGGCTCAGCTCCTGCTGCAGCCGCGGGTGGGCACGGCCCAGAGCCCCGCTGACACTCCAACCTCTCCCCTTCCTTTTGCCTCAGCAGAGCCCAGAGGCAGAGTCTGGTATGATACCATGGAAGGGCAGCACAACCATCCTCATCACCTAGGGGACCAGAACAGCCCTCTGTGCAAGCTGCCAGGCCAGGAATTCCAGCATGATCCTCAGGTAAGTGCAGGTGTCTCTGATCCATCTCCCTCTGTCTTTTCTTACCTTCATTCTGTAAAAGTCTCCTGATTTCGTAGCATTTAGCTGCCTTTGCCCCCCTCCTTTTGTTTTTAGTGCACTTATAGGAGTTTTAGGGAATATTCAGTTTGGGATTCTGCCAGCCAGCCAGAGTTTCCTGAACCCACTTTTTGATTATAATAACAGAGAAAAAGAAAATAGTTTGAATTTTGCTTAAAGCAAGTGTTTTAAAATCATCTTATGAAAACATACTGAGTTGGCTTTCTCTTGTCCTTGATTCTTGAAGAAAAGGCCAAAGTAAAATAGATTGTGTAAATGAATAAATGTGTTTTATCTCCTTTTATAGTTTCATAGTAAATGCTGAAGAAGTAATTACCAAGTAAAAGAAAAAGCTCATTCTCCATGGAACTGTAGGCTCCCTGTGAGTCTCTGGAACTCATCCTGCAATGTATTTTGTCCATACTATAATAAAGTTTCACTGTGGTAGCTGCTCTCTCTTCCTGCCTTTCTGCAGAAGGGAACTAAAACCAGGATTAACCCACAGTCTGCATAATCATGAAACTTGGATTTTGTGAGTTCTGGCTGCTTGACTTTTCAGCCTGTTTTCTGCTGATCAGTTCTGCCCCCGTGTTATTTTAGGGAGTAAACCAAAGGCATGATGGAAGGCTGTGAGAAGGAAGAGCTGTGGCCGTGGTGTGCCCTGGGGAGGGGTGGGGGTGATCCTGTGTTGTTCTGCAGCCCAGAGCTGCCCCAGGGTCCCTGAGGCAGAAGTTGTCCTTGGGAGAGCTCTGGCAGTGCCCAGCACAGGCTCTGCACACAGTGAATGCACTGCTGGGAAAGTACCATGGTGTGGAGCAAAGCCCCCTCTCCTAATGTAGCAATTTGTCATATTAAGTCATTTAATAATAATTGAATCCCCTTGATTAATCTCCTAGAATTAGCCAGTTGCATTTTGAGCAATTAGGGTTAATTACTGCCTCATTTGGCAGGATAGTGCCCCTGTAATTATTTCATGAACAAGATTAGGAAGTGTTCCTGTGCAGCAGATACATTCATGGCATCTTGGAGCACATGTTAGAATTTGTAATGACATAGTTAAGTGTAATTAGTAGCTAATAATCTGTGTTCTGCTGTGATGCTGATGCTGAGTGGGCTCATTTTGCTGTATGGTCATTGTTCAATGAAACCTCCCCTCAACTCTGGTAATACCCAAGTTCTGTTAATGGAGGGCTCTAGTAAACTGCTCTGAGAATAATCTAATTTGGAATTGGAATTGCAGGAAGACTTCCTTTGGTTTTGCTGTCAAAATAACATAAAAAGACCTGAATAACAAAAATATACAGTCTGCCAATGAACTGGAAAAATGCATATGAAAAAGGTGGTGTTTAGAAGCCTTACATTGGTGGCATGATAGGGTTGCTGATGACATATTTCTGTTTTTCCATTTTTCAGGAATATATTTATATATAATTTCTCAAATCTCTGGTACTTTTTTACCTGGAAGAATCTGAAATTAAATCCTTTCTTTCTTCTGAAAAGCTGAGTAATGCAGACATGCTGTGTAATAGTTTGTGGGAGGGAGGGAAGTTTGGGAAGATAAAATTGACCAAGCTGGTCTTGTGAGAAATGTCATTAATGGCAGAGAGAAAAACTTAAGCAGAAAAAACCAGAAGATGAGTTCTTGGAGTCTTGGATGAGGAGGGAGCTTTGCATGGAATGGCCTTCCCTTCCTTCCAGCCCCCAGAATACCAGAGCAACAACGTGCTCCTCTCCCAGAAGCTTTCCCTATAATTTGTGCTGCTTCCTAAAGCTTCTTTGGTGGTTAGTTCTGACAGAGGTGTTGTTTCTGCTTTATAACTCAGCAGTACAGAATGTGCATAAGTGTGTCAGGCTTTTCTTTCTGTCTTTAACTGCTGTAGTTTAGTTAAAAAGATGAAGCCTTTCAGTAGTGCTGGATACTTAGAAGTTATCTATAATACAAAATTTTTTTCTTAAATGTCCAATAAAATCACATTTTTGCCTTTTGGCTCTCATACCTGCCCAGAAATACCCCAAGGAAGTTCATCAGCAAGAGGGAGAACTTTTCTAGTAATGTTCCAGAGTTGAAGGTGTTAATTATTTAAGTCTCCAGATTACTTAGTGTTTATAGCAGTAAGCAATAAAAATTATTTAGGAGTAAACCAGTGATATAAAAATATAGAGTTGTAATTTTTCACTTAGTTTTCATACTAAATAAACACAGTAACTCACTTTTAAATAGCTCTTTTATATACTCATGTCTTAGCAGCAGAGCTGTTAAGAGATTATTTCTATGGTAATTTTAATTTCTTTCTGAATGTCGCCTTGTCCTACTATTTCCAAGCTGGTATTTCTCAGGCACAGAATATCTGGATATCAGGATAGATCCCAGTCATGCTGAAACTTTGAAACTTTAGGCAAGTTCTTCAGCAAACTTTAAATTCCAGGTCAGATGAAGGATATTTTATGACTGTGTAGTCTAATTTTGAAGCTCAAATTGAAAAACCTGATGTATTCTTCAATAATTACTTGGCTACCTGTTTGAAGGATAATCCATATTTTAAAAGTTTCCTCATCTCTTGCAAGCTTAGAAGTTCTTTCTTTAATCAATCTGTTCTAATGTGTTCTCATAAATTCACACTGGAATTTCAGCCTCAAAGTATGGCAAATTCTTTTCAGGTAGGCATTATTGAATGGAGGCAAGTGTATAATTTTGGACATACAGAAAGGATTTGAAATGCTGATGTTGATAGTAAATCATTGCTTATAATGTGTGCAGGTTCCACGGGAGGGGCTGGAGCCCCCCCAGTGCTGCTGCAGATGTCTTTTAAAGGTGAAATTAGTTACAGTAAATGTCACTCAGATGAAGTATGCACTTTAGAAGCAAGGAAACCATTCCTTTAAAATTAATGATGCATTGCAAATATCAGAAAAAAACCTTATATGCAGCGTAAAGATAATTAAAATTCAGGTCAGAAGTGTATGACTTAGTCGGGCTAAATTTTTTAATGAGATTTCAGAAAATTAATTGGGCGAGTATGTTTTTACTCTTCTAAAGACTATTTCGTTTCATGGCTCTACAGGAAAGATGCTTTTATTGGCATCTGAAGATTGTACTGTGTGACTTTTTAACTGTTGTTAACTAATCTTAACAGTTTTTAGGTTGATTACAAATACTCTAAATGCCTGCAGCCCTTTGTGCAAGGCTGACTGGTGCCTGTTTTCCACATGCCAGTCAGCAGCGAAACAACTGACTTTATTATTAATTAACATTAGGTCTCTGGGTTTTTATATTGTGCAATTAGCAGTGAACATTCCCCTTTCTCAGCCCGTCCAGCCTTGGATTCCCTGTGCCTCTGAGGGAGCAGGGGACAGTTCTGGCTCTGCACTGGGGCTGTGTTTGTGATATTTTTGTGCTCCTTGGCCCAAAACAAGGGCTTAGAGGCTGCAGGCAGAGCTGCTCCCACAGTTCTCTTGGGGCTGTTCAGGTTTTTCCCAGATCTTAAGTAATTACAGAGGTAAATGTATTGGCCAGACACTAATTGTTCTGGAGATTGAAAGTTTCTACAGAGCAGTTTTTTCTTCATCTTCCCTTTCTCAAAATAAATTCTGGACAACTGCTCATTAAGAAAAAGAAAATACAACGAATGTGTTGAGGGTGTGTGGTGTCCTGGCTGCCTGTCCTTAGGGCAGGGTTTGGAGGGAGCTGTTGGATCTCCAGTGGCACAGTTGGGTCTTTGTGTTCCTGCCTGCTCAGGTGCCAGTGTCACAGACAGCCCCCAGAACAGGGGTTGTGAAACACAAACTGCATCCAAGGAGCAAGTCTGTAGCAAGGAATTTCCTAATCCTGCCTTCTCCCATGTTTGGGTTCCTTTGTAACCTGGGATGTGGAGACTCCCAGGAATCCTTGTTCCTTGCCCAGATCCGTTCAGGTGTGTACAAGATAACTGAAGCTTTTATTTCATTGGGGATTTTTTAGTGTTATGAAACCTTACCAGTTCTGTTCTGCAGACAATCTAGTAACGCCTTGAAATTCGAGGCTAAGATCCCTGGCAAAATTCTCCCTGAAGTTCTGTGACAAGGGCTGCCTTTCCTGCTTTTGCCAGCTTTGGAATTTGTGCTCTGGCACCAGTGGTTCCATCTCACAGAGTACATGTATGCCAGAGGAGATGTCCAGAAGAGCTTGTTCTTGGAATCATCTTTGCAATTCTTCTTAAAAATGAATGGTTTTCTTATTCACATGAGGAATTCTGTGACTTTAATCTTTGGTGCTTTTTTTTTTTTTTTCATGGAGTAGGAGAAGAATGAGACTTCCTTGTGTGCATGAAGAGAAGAACAGCCTTTGTCTCAAAACAAGTTCTTCCCAGACTGTGCCCTTCCCTGGGAACAGAAATGTGCAAACAGCCCAGTTTTCATAGTGAAACCCCAGTGGTTGGATTCTTTTTGCTTGGTTGTTTTTTTCCTCTCCTTTTCTTACTTTTATTTAGTTTTTGGGTTTTTGGTTTTTTTTTTTAATTGAAGCTCCATTGTTGAACTTGACACCTGTAGAGGCAAGGGCTTGATTTTATTGCACTTATGGAACCCTGAGCCTAAATCTGTCCTAAAAATGAGAAAATTTATTTTTAATGGACGAGTTTGGTAGTATCTTACTACACACAATTTATATCTGAAAACATGAAAACTCTGAGGTTCAAGATCACAAGTTGTTTGGATGAATAGGGATTGGTTCTTAGCCAGATTTCTGAAAAATTGTGGTTAATTGTGGAAGGACTTGAAAACAATGGAGTGTCACTGTCAAAAATCACGAAATGAGTGAGATGTGTGGAAGGCCACACGAGAGGGGTGTTGCTCTGAGCAGGCAGGTATTTCCTAGGTGTTCTGTGTGTCCTTGCAGCAGTGCTCAGCATGCATTCGAGTACAGCAAAGCATGAGAGAGGGTTAAGTTTAAACATAAGGAGAAGTGGCCTGTGACCAGTAGGGAGCTTTCTGGTGCAGTTTGGGCTCACCTGAGGATGATTTGTTCTGTAGTCAAACATCTCCTGCCCTCTCTGAAAGCTCTTTGCTTTAATTAGGGCTGATAGGTTGTGATAGCCCATGCAAATCTAGGTCATTGCATATGGAAATGTGCAGCTGCAGTCCTGGCAGTGCCAGAACACATCAGCAGAGGTGTCCAGGCATGGGCAGCATCACCCCCAGCAGCAGCAGGCTGGGGGCTGTCCCTGCCAAAGGGGCTGGGGCACATTCCCCTCGCACTTACCCGACGTTTGTTTATGTTTTCAAGTTCAGAAGTTGGTAGATAATTCTGGGCACATGCTTGAAATGTTAATTTACACTTCAGCACTTTTGGTGTAAGCACACACTTTAATCATTTGGGAAAGGCAAGTGGGAGCTGTCCCTGATTTCAGTATGGATTCCTTTCTGAAAAATAAAGTTTTGTAGTAGTTGCCTCATAAAATGTTGTTAGAAGTGCTGCTTCTATTGTGAATGGTAACTCCAAGTTAGAAAGCTTTTGCTCAGACTTTCTTACTGCTCGAGAACAGCTCAGGAGGCAAATGGACACGGTGAAGGAAATGCTGTGATTCCTTTCTATTTTTAAATTAGGAAAAGGTACTTTGTGGGTTTGTGTCCTGACACTTTTGTTTTGTCTGGGGAAAGTGGTTTGTCTGTACAGGTGAAGGAACTCGTGTGTAAAACAGTTGGGAAGCAGAGATGTTCCTGGTGGGAGCCAGGAAAATGGGACAAATCCCTGTGTGCAGACTGGGCTGGCTTTGGCAGGCAGGCAGTGCAGGGACTGATGTTTGTTCCAGTGCCTGGGAGGAGCTGAGTGCTCCCATCCGCTGTGATGGGTATTGAGGACTGCTTCTGTTTATCAGACCCCTGCAAAGAGAGGTTGCCAGCAGTTTGAACTGAGAAGGCTGCAGGGGCTGATTAATTGGAATATTTGTTTGTCTGCTTTCATCCTGTTGTTGCCTTACTCTGGTGATAATTTAGTAACTTAGAGGAGAATGCATGTAAACAATAAAGCAAAGCAATTGTGGCCTTCTGCCCTTTATGTGATAACTGTATCACTGAGAGGATGCTCCTGCTTTATTGGGTAGTGTACACTGCCAAACTTGGAGAAATGAATCCTTAGACTTTAATTTCGGTTTGGTTTTTGTTCTCTCTGGGAATGCAGCATAATTCCAAGCACAGCACAAGCACTGAGAGCTGACCCAGACTTGGATTGCAGGTAATAGCTGGTGACTTGTTCTGGAGTGCTCTAAAAGGGGACCGTGCCCTGAGCTGCCTGAAGGAAGCACTTGGAGAAATGATCTTCCTCTTTCTGTGGGACTTCCTTCAGAAAGAGCAGCAGGTCCTAAGGCTGGTCTGAAAGCTTTCCCTGCATTTCAAATCTCAATTCCAGTCCTCTCCAGCTGCGTTAGGCGATGACAGTGGTAGCAGTAGTTACATAGTCATTCCTCCTAGCACGCAGCTCTCCCGGACACTTGTGCTGGGCGTGGTTCGGCTGCAGGGATGGCTCAGCCCTGGGAAACCCTTCCCCACGCCCAGCCTGTGCCGGGAGCTTCTCTTTTTGTGGGTTTTGAGGCAAACTCTGAAATGGCTCAAGATGCTGAAACTCGAAAATGTTCTACTTGGCACGTGTGCTAACTTTGAGTAATTAATTTTCATAATTTCTTTTTTAAACATTGTTTGGCAGCCGTGCTAATTACAGAGGAGACCAGGAGGGCTCTGGGGAGCAGCGTCAGTCCGTGGGGTCTGTGCTCCTCGTTCGGCTGTGGCTCCCTGCCTGTTTACCTGGCACTGCTGGGCTGCACCATCAGCATCTCCCGGGTGACTCAGGCAGAGCTGACGAGAGGCTGTGCAGCGAGGGAGAGCGGTTTGGGATTAATTAGTTACTTACACGGAAGGCAAGACTTTAATTCGCTTTTTAAAGAAGTCGTTGGCTTCCTGCAGCCTGTGTTACTGCTGTGTGTGAAGGAGTTGCTGTGTTTGTGGTGGGGCTGCTCTCCACTGTGAGCAGCCAGCCTGGGAGCCTTGTCCCCGCAGCGGGAGCAGCAGGGGCTGGTGGCTCTCGGGTCGCTGACTGCCTTTCCTTTGGCAGAGACATTTCACGGCGTACCCGTACCGCTGCACCTTGGCCGATTTCCAGATTGAGAAGAAGATCGGGCGGGGCCAGTTCAGCGAAGTTTACAAAGCGACTTGTCTGCTGGACAGGAAACCTGTGGCGCTGAAGAAGGTGCAGGTGAGCATCTCAGTGCAGGTGCTGCTTCCAGGGCAGCCTGGGGCCGTGCAGGGGCTGCCAGCTGACCTGGGGGCAGATCCAGGACAGACCTGCACTCTTCACCCCTCATCGCCCCTGTGAGTGCCTGTGTCCAGGTCAGGATTACACAGCAGTAGTGCCATTCAGATTTATTTCAAATTTCACCTTTTACTGTGTCAAAAGGGCTCAGCAAATTGGTATTAGCTGTGTGGGACAGCGAGGCCCTGTGGCTGTGCTGGTGCCACGAGGAGCTGCCATCCCATCCCAGCTGAACCACGGGAACATGGAAGGGTTTAGGCTGGAGCTTGCTGGTGGAGCTGGAGAAGAATTTGTGAAAACTTGGATGTCAGAAGTGGAGAATTTTTCAACTTGGCGGAAAATATTGGGCAGTATTCAGAACAGCATTTTGTTTGAAGAAATTTGCCTTTAATCCTTCAACACATCCTCCAAACTCTCATTTCCACTGACTTAGTGATGATTGCAGAATGAATATTAACGCTCAAAGTTATTGTTAATTATTACAGAGAAATCAGTGGAAGCAGTATCTGTTTAAAACAGAAAAGTAAACATTTTGTCTTTTATTTGCCTTATGAAATTAATAATAACCAATGAAAATCACAGCAGCAAATTCACGAACTTGTATCTTTATTTTTTGTGCTGCTTAGAATATTGCCTATGGGTTTTAAAATTAGTTTTACCCCAATGTTATCCCTGTGGTGGTTTCAAAATAAAGAAAACATTGATCTTTCTTTGATCTGGGGATTGTGTGAATACTCATTACAGTAGAGGATGTACAAATTGGGGAAGGAAACACCAACTGCTTGTTAAACTATAAAGTACTTTTTTTTGTTGTTTCATTTCTATCTTCTATGTTTTTGTGTTTGAAGATTTTTGAAATGATGGATGCCAAGGCAAGGCAAGATTGCATTAAAGAAATTGACCTCTTGAAGGTAATAATTTTTATAATAACCTTTTTCTTTTTTTTTTTTTTTAATCTTTTTGGGGTGGGGGGTTTGGTTTTTGTTTTTGTTTTGTGAAAAAAAATGTTTTCAGGTTGGCAAATAAAGCTTACAAAAGGAGAAAGCAGTTTTGCCTGTAGATGTCATGTATGTGTATAAATATCACACATGAAAAATGAGACTTTAGATAAAGGCTCTGAGACCAGAGTGTATTTAAGTGATTAAAACAAGTAGTGTTTTTAATGCCTTAGTAGCCTGTTTTAAATTGTTGATTAAAAACATAGACATGTTGCCCTTTAAATATCTATTTTAGTAAATGCAACAGACTGCAAAAGGCTAAAAATTTAGCTTAGTTAGTCAAATTTCATTCCAAAAGTATTAAATAATTAATACTTCTGTGCCTGTGATTGTAGGGATTTCTGTTCAAATTCATGCACTTGTAGCCTGAGTCTGTAGGGAAGGATAAACATGAGCCAGTTGCTCAATAGTCATGGAGGAAAATAATGCCAAGGTTTACATTCAGAAAGAGGATCTGTGATATTTTTGGGTTCTAGGAAGAGAAACTTCAAGCATCAGTTGTGAATATAAGAATGAGCTATACTGAAATGAAAGGAGTTAGTGAAGAAGCCAGCATAAATAATCAGATAATAAACTGATGTGCAATTTCCCTGCTATTGTCCTCCTTCAAAGTTTTAATTCAGTTTTGTTATTCTTTTAAGGGACAAAGAGACCTTGAGTGCTGTAACCAATGGTTGGGAGTTTGTTTCTATTTAATGAGGGGGAAAAATTGGTTATTGCTTAACAAGGCATCCTTCAGGACTTTGCTTTTAAATGGTTTTTAACATTAACGAGTTTCCAATAGAAGAGGTTGTTTCACCCTGTTTGGGTGGACTTTTGCTGAGGACATCTCCAGGCTGCTGTGCCTGGGGGAAATGCTGATTCTCCCAGGATTTTGTCTGGAGCAGGTCAGCCCAGGCTGTGGGTCACAGGAGCTGCAGGGCTGTGCCTGGGACTTGCCATGGGCACGTTGTGACTGCTCCTCTGCATTCCCTCCCTCTGCAGCAACTGAACCACCCCAACATCATTAAATATTTGGATTCTTTCATTGAAGACAATGAGCTCAACATAGTCCTGGAGCTGGCTGATGCTGGGGATCTCTCTCAGATGATTAAGGTAAGGCCTGTCCATCCTGGGGGTGCTGCAGCCTCCCAGGATTAGGCACAGCTGGGGCAGTGGGGCAGCACAGCTGGGGCAGTGGGGCAGCACAGCTGGGGCAGTGGGGCAGCACAGCTGGCTCAGAAGCACTTCTTTCTCCTCTTGCACTTTTGTACAGCCTTAGGCTGCTTCCAGACCTGAACCAAAGTGTCTGGTGGCATTTTAAACTCCCCAGGCCGTGCCCTGAGTTTGTGGTCACTGCTGCAGAGGGAAGTGCCTGTGATCTGGTGGGACACTGTGGCACTTGCAAGGTTGATTCCCTCAGCCTGTGATTGATGGGGACATTTAATTACTGTTGGGTTCACTGTTCTCATTGCCTGTCTGCCACTCTGAAGACGTTCAAGGAAGTCTATTGACTTACTTTGCAATGGGGATTTGGGTTTGAGGAAATGTTTCAAGTACTTGTTCTTCTTTTATGTTGCTCTTAGGAATACTTGTATTGCTGCAAACCAGCTTTAGTTAAGCTGTTACCACCTGCTTTTATATTTTCTTTGACATGTTAATCTTTAGACATACATCCCTTGTGAGAACAGATGTGTTATATCATGTTTGTTAGCACTCTCAACCTTCTCTCCATGTTTTACCTGGTTTTTGCCATCATTATTCTGTAATTATCATAAATGAATGTTTGGAAAGTTCTCCTCCTCCTTGTTGTCACAGTTAAAATATCTTATTAACAGATTTGTTTTCTCTGCCAGCAGAGCTATGAGGCACTAGGCCAGAGGCTGTCAGACAAGTTACCATTCAGTCCATAGTCAGTGGCTAAATTTCCAGGATGCAGGAGGATCTGCCTGGTCTCCCAGGGAGCAGGGCTTGCCAGAGTCACTGCTGGGACAGCCCCAGAGCTGCAGGCTGGCCTCACTCAGGGGAGGGGGCTGTGGCCCAGCCTCGGGGAGCTGGGGGGCACAGCTGCTCCTCCTGCCTGGGCAGCAGCTCTGCCTTTGTCCTCCCTGCTTCCCTGGGGCTTCTGCTGGCTTTGGCAGAACCCCATTTCCCTTTCCCACCATTTCCTGGGAAACTTGCTGCTCATCTCAGGCTTTTTGTGTTTGTGGTTGAAGATGGAAAAAAACCCCAGGGATTGTGAGAGCAGGAGTTAGGGCTGTGTGAGACCTTCCTGGGCTGTGCAAGGGTTCTGCTTGAGTTTGCAATCTTAGCTTACAAAAGTTTTACCTACAGAATTGTAAGATTTCACGATATGAAATATTTGTGTTTTTTAGTCATCTGTAGTTTTTAGTTAAAAAATACTGACAAATACGTTCATTTGCTTATCAGGGCCGGCTACTTAATTTTTTAAAATAACTTTCTGTGTCATTAGGAGTTACATTTTCCAAAACATAACTAGTCGAGTCTCAGATTGATGCCTTGCCCGGTGCTGGCCTGTGTTACCTTCCAGTGTTCACAGCTCTGTGTTCTCTCTGTTTCAGGCATGAAGAAGATGCATTTGTTTTTTTAAAAGTCATATAAATGAAGTTTTTCAACTCGTGCAAATCTAGGAATTGTTTTTGTGGGTATTTTTGTTTTGTTTTGTTTTTGTTTCTAATAGAGGTAAAAAAAAACAACAAAAAAAAAAAAAAACAAAAAAAAACCACAAAAACAAAACAAAAACAAAACAAAAACCAAGCCCTAAACCCAAGAGGGAGCAAAAGCTTCCCCCTAAATGCAGCTCCAGGGGAGTTTCCCCAGCAGCCCCTCTGTGTCACCCTCTCCCCTCCCTGGAGCTGAAGGTCCTGTGTGGATTTTCAGTGGAGCAGTGGTGACAACCCTGGGAAGGTGTGAGGGTGATAAACCCAGGGCCTGTCTCTGTCACACCCCAGTGCCTGCATTATTTATGAGGGATGTAGAGCTGCAGGAAAACCCACCGGAGAGTTGGGACTTCCTTGTAAATGTCAGGCAAACCTTATTGGACATGACATTTAGAAAATTATCACTAGTGGTCTTGCATATCCACTCTTAAATATTTTAATGAGAATTAAATAATTTTATTGTGTATATAACACTTTCTCCCTCACCCTCTGTAATTCCTCTGTGCTCTCTCTCGAGTTTTGGGTTGAGACTGTTGCAATCTGTCAGATTTGCTGCCTGGGGAATTGCACAGTCGTGCCCCTTCACAGCTGATCTGCAAGGGAAAATTTGCCATTGCTTGAGTCAAACACGAACTGGTAACAGCATTTCACATAAAATAGGGAATGTGACAAGGGACATCAGATGTCAGTGCTGGGAGGGGAAAGCAGGAGATGCAGAAAGGGGCACAAGCCCTTGCCTTGATCCGTGCTGCAGCTGGGGGTTCTCAGGGTGCGATGCGAAGGAAGCGCGGCTGTGGTGAGGCAGGAGGGAGTGCAGCACTCCCTGTGTGGCAGGGCATGGGGCAGTGGGAAACCTCTGCAAGTGCTGAAGTGTGTTTGTTCATGCTCTGGCTGTAGAGCTGGCTCAGGGAGAAGCCAGGAGCGAGGATCTGAGCCCTGCAGTTTTGGGATGCCTGGGTGCCGTGCCAGACACGGCTGCTGTCCCCCCCTGCGCAGGAGGGAGAGCAGCTGAAGGTCTGCAATGCTTGGCCTTCACTGAAGTGTGCAGCTGGCTCCTTACTGCTTGAAGAAGACTTGAGGATTGCAGGGAGCCAGGGCCACGCTGCACTCGGTGGTGCTGCTTTGTGCTGCCCATTATCCCGAGAGCTGGGAGGCACCAGAGGTGCCTGGAACGGGACTGGCTCGGGCGAGCACCCCCAGCTCATCAGGAGTGTGTGTCTCACCACAGAGTGCAGTTCATTTAGGATTCCTGTTATGCATGAAATAGAATATATTATCCTTCCTGATCACAGAAGAAACATGGATACTTTATTGATGCTCTGGCCATCTTTTAAAAAAGAGAAGCAGATTTCCTTATCTTTGTTAGTAGACAATGTAATAATGAATGTTTACAAGGGGGAGGGTTTAATGGTCTTGTTTCTTAAGGCAAAATATTTGAGACATTTGTTGTTTTGAGGCATTAAATATGTTTTGCAAGGTAATTAAGGAGATTAATGCTAATCATAATTGTGTCCATTCAAAAATGTCAAACCTATTTAAGCGTATTTTTCGTAATAGTTGTTAATTAGTGAACTGCATCGAAGTTTCCACACAGAGAGGAGGAGTTAAAAGCTAATCAGAAGAAAAGTCATGCAGCTGCAGATCTGGAAGACATGAGCAACCTGCAGCTGACTAACACAATTCTAGGAAAGAGTCAAGTATGTTGCTTTTTCACTGATCTTTTATTTATTTCCTCCCACAGTATTTTAAAAAGCAGAAACGGTTAATCCCGGAAAGGACGGTGTGGAAATATTTTGTGCAGTTATGCAGTGCAGTGGAACACATGCACTCCCGCAGGGTGATGCACAGAGGTAACATTAATTCAGTCTCTTTTCACTGAATAATAATATAATGTTCCAATTAGTAAGCGCCTACATTCAAAAACAATTATGCTGATGTTCAGCCAATGCATGTTTAGAGAGGCTGGAGCTGGGAGATGGATTTCTCCTTCTGCCTCTGCCTCATTGTTAAAGCATTCAGGCCGAAGTGAGTGTGGTATTAGGAAGATGAGCTGCTTTGTATTCCAGACACTGATATTAAGTAGAAGTGTCAAACTTGCCATTAGAAAAGTGTCAGAAATAAAATGCTGAGACTCCTGGATACAGTGAACTCTAAGAAATAGTCTTCATTATATTAGCTGTGACCTTAGAGAGTTGAGAAGAGTTTTCCTGTCTTGCAGGCTTTTCTGAAATATTAATACAAATATGTCCCACACTCTCATAACCTGTTCTCTATTTTCATTAATTATTTTTGAATCTCTTGTCTCAGAACATCTTCTAACTTGGAGCTCTATCCAAAAATTACACTTTTGCTTTCAGTGTCAGTGAAGTGCTTTGGGAAGGACTGGACTCAGGAAATGCGAATTTCCCAAAAGGCACCAGCACCCATCTTGGCTGCTTGTTATTTCCTTGCTCCTTTGAAGGAGGCAATTCTTCACTGTATTTGTCAGCAATGTGATACCATTTTTACTGTTACACATCCCCTGATACAGTTTATCAGTTGTACCTGAATTAGGTCAGTAATTGGTGGCTGAAATGGGGAGCCTCATCTTGAGTCTGCTCTAACATGGGGAAAGAGCCTCTCACTCACTTCAGACATGACTGCTTGGGAAACTGGGGTTGTAGTGATTTCTACCCTCCATGAACCACCTGGGCTGTGTAGAGCCCAGAATTTCTGTGAATGTGGAACAGTAATGACCCTTGCATGAGGGGATGGTGGTGGGCAGTGCAGCTTCCTGTGGAAAGTGATCATTCCCAAAGAGAACTGGGCTCATTCCTTTGATTTCCAGCAGTGAAAGAGGTTGCCTCTGTTCTGTTGAGCTGTTTCCTACATTTTCCCTCATTGGTATTTCTTGTGTGCTGGGAAGTGCACTCTGATTTTTGTGTCTGTGCAGAGCTCGAAGCCTTGGAAGATTGAGCTTATCAAAGCTCTAAAGAAACACGGTTCTGCTCGAGCCTCTTTGTACCCGGAGCGCTCCAGGCAATGCTTCTATTGCAGCATTAGAACCAAATAACCTTTTGTGGCTTTGACCTTTTACCTTTTTCTTCTTGCAGACATAAAACCAGCCAACGTGTTTATAACAGCCACAGGGGTGGTGAAGCTGGGAGATCTTGGATTAGGCCGGTTTTTTAGTTCTAAAACCACTGCAGCACATTCCTTAGGTAAGCTGGTACTCGTTAAGCAGGGCCTGGCATGCACTGCCAGCTCTGATGTTCAAACACAGGGTGTCCTTCCTCCATGGTGACATGAGTGGGAAGCAGGGGATGGGACTGCATTTCCAGACATGTGTGCTTTAAATGCTCTTTGTAGGCATTAATAGGTATCTTCTGTTTTAAAATCTGTTATTTTTTTCTGGAAGGGGTGGCCTGGTTTGTATTTTACAGCAAATGCAGCTTTTCCACTTTAAATAGCACTTTGGCTGTGGTCTGCTTTTGGAATTCAGTGTTACCCCCCAATACCTTTTACCTTTGCTGGTCAGGGCTCTGCCCTCACTGGGGCTCATCTGTCCCAAAAAGGGACTTCACTTGAAATCTGGCCTATGCTTTAAACATCCAGCTTTTCTCCATATCTTCCATATATCTAAAGGTTGTCTTCCTCATTTTTACCATTAACATGAATTCTAGTGGTATAGAAAATTGCGTAGTTATGCAGTTCATTCTTCCAGTCTTACAGTATAAAGTATTTCATAATTGTCTCTGTAACCTCTTGAGAGGTGGCTGATTTTCCATTTTTATTAAGGGGTCTGAATTTTTTGAGTCCCAAAGGTGCTTCTATATTACAGCACTGAAGGAACTTTGGCTTTTGTTGCAATATTTAAGCTCTTTTAAACTAATGTCTCTTGGTTGACTTTGGAACACATGATATTTGTTTCACTTCTAGTGTTTGTGCAATTTCCTCTGCTGAGTGTGTATTGCTGAATCCTTTATTGGATGTGGACAAATTTCATTGCTAATACTGGTTGGCAGCACTGGGCTTCTCAGTGCACAAGGAAGGAAAATACCTGCTTTGTTTTGTGTGTGCTTAAAAATAGGAGGCATTTCTATAGTTTGCTTTCATAAAATAAGAGATTTTAGATTTCCGTTTGTATCAAAAGCTGTCCTTTATCCCCACCGTACTTAATAGATGAAAATAAATCCTCTTCACAGGAAGTTACAATCACATCATCTGAACAGGCCAAAATATGATCATGTCTAATTATATGATCTTATCCAGTTTGACTGCTGCACTTATTATATTAATAAGAATAAATTGGGGCTTGGAAACTGGCTGCACATGTAAGCCAAGCTTGTGACCTTTACCAGGGCTGCTCTCTCTTAATTGAGAAAGCTGGAGTAGGAAGAGCTCAGCCCCTGGTGCACAAACCCCTTCCTCACATCACCAGCATCCTGCAAACAGGTGAGAGGCACAGGACACTGAGGGAGCAGCAGTGAGTGAGACTGGAGGTGTGGCAGGGATGGACACATCACCGTTTCCAATGGTTCTTGGATCCAAGTGAAAAAGAATATTTTAACAATCAGAAAATAAGCAGACCTGAAGCTCCTTTCTATTTTTTTGATAATTTGCCAGAGACAGAGGTTTTGTAGCAGCAGGAAATGGACTGATCTCGGCTTTGCTTTAATGAAGACATTTGCTGGAGGAGCTGCGAGGGACGAACAGCCCAGCCCGGAGCGGGGCAGCGGCGCGGCCGGGCTGCACGCAGAGCCCGGCCACTTCCCGGTGCTGCGTTGCCCTGGCAACCGCCCTGAGCCATCATTTCTCTGGCTGCTGACCCATGAATTGAATGTGCAGCTTATGCAAATATATTCATCTCATTGCTGCCTTTGGTTGTATTTGCTAGCAGCAGACCGGCGTGAAAGGGCATCAGGCAGTCCCGAGCCGGCTGACAGGTGTAGCAGGGGCTCGGCAGCGCCCGGCGCCGCGGCGGCAACGGAGCCGTAATTAGAGCAAGGAACAGAATGAACGTCAGATGAATTACCAGGCAGCAGATCATATTTGTCAGGAAGGATTGCATACATAAAAATTAAGTGACAGTACATGCCGAGGTAATGAAAGAAAAATGAAAGATTTGCCCGTACACAGCTCGTGAGATGCCGGCGAGCGCCGTGATCCGAGCGCCGGCGGGAGCCGCGGGCGGCGCCGGGGCAGCAGGGACCGAGGGGCAGGGAAAGCCCTGGAAGGGAAAACCTCCGTGGGCACACCTGGCACAGGGGCAGCACGGACACCTCCAGCTTCTCTCAGTGCTGGGACAGCAGCAGGAACCAGCTGGGGCCGTGGGAGTTCACAGGGCACCACCTCACCTTTTCCCTGGAGACAACACAGGGGATGATTCTCCGTAGGGAAGAGCTCTTCCTGTACAAGCCTCACCAGCAAATTCAGTTCTAAAGGTACTGGTGTAGCTGAGGTGAATTTTATATTTGTCACAACACGGTGATTCACCTTCCTCCCCTAATTTTAGACTTTGGCAAACTTAACATTAAGCTGGTAGATCTTGTTTTAATAGGAGTTGTAATAAATACAGAGAATTTCCATCAATATTACAATGGATAACTTTTTTGAGAACTGGTATAATGTTCATTTTTAGCCAAATAAACTTGGCATTATCCAGAGTTTCTGACTGGCTTTACATTTAGAAGAAACAAGAAGAATGAGAAAAACAACAAACCAAACCCCAAAAGAAACCAATTTTACACGGAATAGTCTTGCTTTGGAACAGATGATTTATTATTTATTCTTGGACAAGAATATACTTGGAGCAGATTTTCCTTTTGGGAGATTCACGTAAGTCAAATCTTCCCAGTTTAGAACATGCCAATAGCCCTGGATTGGAGTACATGGGGTGTTACACTTTCCTTCTGGTTCCTGCTTGGATGTGAGGGTGAGCACGGAGGAACTGAAGAGCTCTTCAATAAATGGACCATTTGTCTGCCTTTTTTTCTTTCTTTTGCTTGCCAAGCCAGTTTGCCATCTGAAACAAAATCCCAGGGCTTGGAGGGGCTGGTAATCAGGATTTGGTAGAAAAAAAATGGACACAAGGAATCCACTGAAAATGTCACCAGCCAAATATCGTGTGTGTTTGGAGTTCTTGGTTTGCCTCTAGTTCAGTATTTGTGGAAGAAAAGAGAGATGCAGAATTGCTGCAGGTAGATTGTACTATTTACATGTGAAAAACCCAACCAGCCAACCAAAAAACCCAACCCAGCCACAGAACTAAAAGGAGTTTGGTAGGATTGTGTGATTCAATAACAAAAATAATGAAAAAAAAAGAGCTTAGGGCAACAGGTCTTGTAACAACAGCTGCAATATTATGCATAAAATATTTATTATTTTTCTCTAAGAGTAAGTAGATTTCATCTGCTTTTTTGTTTTTGTTTCCCCCATGAAAATTAGTGGGGGCACCTCACACTGAGATTTGAAGGAATTTAAAATCTATTTGAGTGTGTTTGACCACAGTTTTACTTTAGCCAGTTCCCAAATTCTCCTGGAAAAAGACCTGAGCTTCCTTGTTGAAAATGCACCCCAAAGAAAGCAGAAGTTTAGAAAGGGATACTGATAACACCTTTTGAATAATGCTGGATGTTTTTTGGTGACCTACAAGTTTGGATGGAGAGGGCGAGCAAGGTGAGAGATCCAGACTCTCATTTTCCAGCAGAATTTCTTCCCTGCTGTGTTTGCACTGCCAGATAGCACTAAAACATACTCAGAGACTTTTCTCAGCTACATGTGTGTTCATGGGACTTGCATTAGTGTTGCTTGTGCTAACACTAAGCTGATAGTTCTGGAAAATCTTTTATTAGTATTTGAAAAACTGGGCAGTTTTTTGTTTTGCATGTAGGCATTTAAAAAGCCTCAATGTATGCAGCCTGTAAAAATATCTGGAAATATTCTGCACTGATTTCAGTCTAATGCAATCTGTGTAAAGGTGTGGGAGAGCCTCTGCTGTGCAAGGCTTGTCTGGGTTACATCAAACTCAGTGAATGAGACTCTGGGAGAGCCTCCTAAAAGTATGAATCACATTTGGCTTCCCGTGAGCAGCTAGGGATGAGTTTCTCAGGAAGCATGAGCCATGTTTGCACAAGTGAGAGGAATGGAATTTGAATTGCATTTCTGGAACAACTTTGCCACCTTTGCCTTTGTGTTTTCCTGGTGAATTAAGAGACTCTGCTCCTACTCTTACCTGGGAATAATTAGCATTTCCCTGCCCTGGATGTTGCAGCTGCCCGTGGGCAGTGCTGGGAGAGCAGTAATGCTCTGGCATCGCTGGAGTGGCTCATGTTCAAGTGAAGGGCTCCAACTGCCAGGAACAGAGCAGGAAGCTCCTTCCTTAACCATAATCTTCCCTATGGTTTTGTGACCTTTATGACTTCAAATGCATTACTCTACCACCTGCTGAGTGGTGTTGAATCTGAGCAATATTTTGTATTTTCAGCAGGGCAAATGCTGAAGAAAGTTTCTGATTAATAGTCTCCGATTAGACTGTTCTTGTCAAATTGACTAATGGGATGCAATGGCAAGCCTTGACTGATTGCACTGGAAGCCTTGTGCAGTTCTCTAGAAGATGCTCATTACAGGAGATTCCCACGTAATGTTGGACAGGCCATAAAGAGAATTGGCCTTGTCAGTCTTTTATCATGACAGTTATTTAAAAATTAATGGATCAGTTTTGAAACGAGAGACCTGCTTGTTTGTACATTTGCTGACAAGACTACAGTAATGATAGGTAAATGTGCAAGGTGGACTCCACAAAATGAGCTCAGGTGTGGAGCCATTAATGGGCTGGAGCAGCCCCGTGCCCCCAGTGCAGGGATGGTGATGCAGTGAGCAGTGCCACAGCCCTGTCACTGTCCCTGTCACTGCCCCTGTCACTGAGCAGTGCCACTGCCCCTGTCACAGCCCTGTCACTGCCCCTGTCACAGCCCTGTCACCGCTGGCACAGTGGCCAGGGCAGGCATGATCACAAGTGACAGTGGGGCAGAGCTGCTGCCACGGCAGCAGGGCTGCCTCTGGAGCCCACACGTTGTTGTTTGCTGCGAGGTGCCCACGCAGTGACCTGGAATAACTGAGTGCCAGAGCAGCCACGGCTCCAGGGCGCCGGCACTGCCGAGGAGGGGCACAGGTGGGGCTGGCACTGCTGCTGCTCCTGCCAGCCACGAGCTGCACAGCTCCCAGAGCTCCTGGCATGGCTGGCAGTGCAGCAGCTTGGGGAAGAGTCTTACACTGCTGCTCCGTGGGGACTTCCAGAAGTGTCTTCCACAACCTCCTGGAATGAATCACCGTTTCTTCTGCAGCTGCCTATTTTTAAGCAGGAAAATGAATCAGTGCTCTCCCAGCCAAGTCAGTTCTTGTACAGAAACCTGGCAGATGTGTGGGAATTACTTGGAGAGCTGTACTGCCCATCGTGTGGATGCTGCATGCACATGGGACTGAGCCATGGAAAGCCTCTGAATGAGTCCTGTCTACTCCTGGTGTCCCAGGAAGTTTCTCTGTGTAGTCCAGTAAAAATCCTTCACTCCTGCCAGGGCTCCTCCCTAGTCAGGGGCCTTTCACGGGCAGTTAAACCAGCCAGGTCTGGAGCTGTGCTGGTCTGACCTGCACCTCCTGAGCATGGAAACAAAGTGATCTCCCTGTGGTGCTTTTCCTTTGTTGTAGTTTTTATAGAATTTGCAAAAATGTAACTTCTCATTAGAGTGCTCTTCACATTGAAAGGGAAGTAATTTCTAAAGTGAGTGACCTGCAAGCATGAGCCGAGTTCATCACTCAGGGCAGATGATTGCTCAACATCTTGAGGGTACAAATAAATGACCTTCTCTGTGCTGGCTCACCTGTGCAGGTGCCAGGGTGTTGCTCTCAAGGTTGTTGCTTTGTGCCCCAGAACTCATTTGTTTCCCACAGTGTGCAGGTCCCTCTGCAGCAGTGCTGGGGAAGGTGGTGGCTGTTCTTCCACCTCCAGCACCATCCTTCAGCTTATTAGTCCTGCAGCTGTCTTCAGGCAGCATTTCAAATGGAGAAATTGTAAACTGAATGTTACACGCAAATTAAACATTTGCCATCTTGTGAGGAAAGGTCTTTAATTAGGAGAAGGATACACTGGAATGCCAAAAGGAAAAAAAAAAATTGACAGGGGACGGACAAGCAGTGGAAGCAGGAGAAAAGAGCATATACAGTACTTGGATGTTTTAATAAATGATGTATCTGAGGATTATTTGATGTAGTTGAGACTGCCAGGATGTCTTGTATTTTCAGTACCACAACTGAAACTTATTTAGGATTTAAAAAAGAACCTTTTTGAGGTAAGGAATTTATTAATAATTTCCTGTAACTTCTGTCCAAAATACTGAGTAAATTTCTTTTGATAAAATACAGATTTGTGGAAGCACATAGAAGTCCCCAGCTTCTGACATAACTGCAAGCTGGAGCAGAGTTTTAAAGTTTGGAATGATTATCTTGGTTTTTTCAGGCAGGTTTTGCATTCCTGGCTGGTGCTGGGCTTAGTGTGTCCCCTGCAGTGCCTGGTGCTGTGTCAGAGGTTCCCCTGGGGCTGGCTCACTCTGACACTCAGTGATGTGCTGCCCCCGAGTCCTGCTCTGGTGTCACAGTCATGACACCCAGCGCAGCCTGGTGAGCCAAGGCATGATCCCTTCCAGTGCCTCTGTCCATCCAAGACACTGAAGGTTCTTGGGAGCCTGGAAGGGAAACAAAACATTTCCCAAATGTCAGAAACACGGAAGATTTTCAAGCATGTTCACCATTCTCTGCTCTGTTTGTGATGGTATATTTGGTTCTAATCAGCTCTTTGTGCTACACATGACCCTTTGATGAAGTCTCTGTGTATGACCCAGGCTGCACAGTCTCTTGTAAGACAATAACCCCTGGTTTGTTTGTTTTTGCAGTGGGAACTCCCTACTATATGTCCCCAGAGCGAATACACGAGAACGGCTATAACTTTAAGTCTGATATCTGGTCTTTGGGCTGTTTATTGTATGAGGCAAGTATCTTCTCACTTCTCTCCCCTGGGTTTTCCATAACCACGCAGTTTGGGACAGGAATTGTAGTCACCTTGTTGAGAATCCTTAGAAAAAGCTGTTTTGTTTTGTATAGTGCACCTTCTGAGCACGAACGGAGAGGTGCCACACAGCACTTGCACAGAGTTAATTTAGGTCACAGATAAAGTTAATTTAGCAGATGTGGAGGATGAAGCCATGAAAAGCCAGCTCACTGCATCCCTCCTTCCTGCAGGGAGCAGAGCTCTCTTAGGGCAGCATAGTCAGTTTTCCTGACTGCATTTGTTTTGAAAACAGCAAATTCACTTGAATACAAGTTACTGGTTTCTTAGATGGAATTCTGACCAATTGCGGTATTTTAATTTTGGGAATTTCCAATAAAGAAAAACAGAGGTTTTATGTAATGTGAAATCAGTGTCTCTAACTACTGTATAATGGCTGGAAGTTTTTCTAACTGTACATTGTCTCACAGCTTGAGGCACAGACTCAGAGCAGACACATTTGGATGAACTGCCCAGTGTGCAGCTGGTTCTTAAAAGCTATTACATGTATTTTGAAAAGAAGTGTTATGATTTTGTAACTGTGCTTTTGGGTTTGTGATTTCATTTTTAGCAGGGATCAAAGGGTATCAGACACTGTTGTACTCCTTTATAATCTAATCAAAATCTTTTTTTAGATAGATGCTTCTTCTAATTCAAGTGACAATGCATGCCAGCATTTAAAAAGCTTTTATCCACACCCCAAGAATTAAAAATCCCTGGGGTATTTAGTCAAGAATATTGCTCACATCCTCTTTGGTTCACAAATTATGGGAACTGATGACATTTTTCTGCTCAACACAACTTCTGGTAATCATGTGAAATTAGAGAATAAACAGAAATGTAATTCATCTTGTGAGCACATCAGATGTGAAAACTACTATAGCTGAGCATGTACTTCAGCTGGTTGCTTGAACAAACACTGTAGGACATGATGGGGTAACAGTGAATTCTGCCATAACATCTGTGAGGCTCTGGGCTGGGGCCTGTGGCCCTGCCCTGGCTGTTGGCCTGGCCAGGTCTGTGGGAGTGGCCCCAGTTGGACCCCAGTTCCAACCCTGCAGTGCTGGGTTGCTCTGACTCACTCCAGGCTGAGCTCCCGGAGATGGGATTCCAGATTTATGCAGAGAGAAATATTTAGCGTTGTGCTAAGATATGTTTTTGTTGCAGGCAATATGGTTCCCTTATGGCACAGGAGTCTTGGTACTCCTTGTATTTCAAGAAGCTGAATTAATTGCACACTAAACATAATTCTCTGGTAGGAGTAGCAGTACTACAGTAACATCTGAAAGATTTGGCATGTGAAGCGTTTTTAAATTTCCTTCCTACGTAGGTAAGCCTTAACTTAGGGAACAGGAGCTGTGAGATATTCCAAGGAGGACTGGACAGGTACCAATTTTATGTTCAGTAGTTAAACAACTACTTGCCTTCTTAAACTTTCTAGAATTTTGAAAATTAAGCATCAGATCTGCGTGTCTTTGAAGGAACTGTTTTATCTGCTCTAATGTCTTGCAAGGAGCATGTTTTTCCATTTGGCTTAGAAGTAAGGAAGGGATGCTTGTTTGGGTATGAGTCACTTCTGATATTTCTCCAGATAGATTGTGTAGATAAGCTGCAGAGAGATTTAATGTACAAATTGCCTTCAGAGACACGTGTGTCCACTGGAATCCACTTAGGGAACATTGAGGGCTTTGGGACATGATGCCACATAGCACCACTTAACTTTGACATAGATAATCATACAGTGATTTTTATTAAATCTTATCAATATAGTAGTAACTGTCTTCATCCCTCACTTCCTGTAGATATCTGTCAGCAAGATAACTTGGAGGGGATAAAAATAAGTTGTTAATTCCCAGAATGTAGCTACAAGCAATGACTTCAGCAGTTCTGGCAAGACGATCAATTTAAGCACTAACAGGGATTCCCGTCTCTGGATGTTTGAACCAGTCATGCTGCGTGGTGGGCGTTTTCCAGGGAGATCTGCCTGGCCTGGGGTAATTGCTCTAATCAAAATGTCAGGAGCAAGCCCCAGTGTAGCATCACAAACTGTAGTTAGTGAGGGACTTGGAGTGCCTGTGGTCATGGCCCTGCAGCCCTGACTGCTGTAGTCACAACTGGGTGCTCTCTCTTTCCACTTTAATTCCCTGCATTTACCATCCCAAACCCCACAGTGTGTCCTTTTCATTCCTTCCCTTTTGCACATGAGCACTTCACTAAACCTGGAATGAAAAGTTAATGGGAATTGGAAAACCCCTCTCAACCTCCCTGGCATTATTGATGTGTGCATTGAGATCTTGGAGACCCTGTTTAACCCTTGCTTGCTTTCTGTGTTTTCCCTAATGCCCCCATTAGTGCTCTCCCTGGAACAGTCTGTGCTGGGTCCTCCAGTTTGTTTGAACTGATTGGGAGCCAATTTTTGGTTTTTTGCTATCACTCCTACTTGGGAAGTAGAGTCTCTAATTGGACTTTGTAAATTTTCTCCTACTGATCTGCCTACTACTGTCATGACAGTAATGAAGCAACAGTGACACTTCACCATTTGCCTTCAAAAATCTTCCAAATGCTCTCGCCCAGTGCTGGGGTTCTTTGGGATCCTGGCAGGAGATTTTTCACCCTCAGGTCTGTGGGTTTGTGGGGAGTAACTTAGTGTTACTCCTGATGGTAGTGGTGAGGAGTGAGGTATAAACATAGTAACTTCAAGTTCTTTAAAATACAGGTGTATGTTTTAAACCAAGGGTGGTTTACCTTGGTGTGTCCTGCACTGCTCAGCACTTGGATGTGTGTTAGTGATGTGAGGTTTTGGTGAGACCCCCTGGCTGCAGCCCCTTCCTGCAGTTCCTCTGGGAATCCAGCCCAAACAAAACTGCTCCTCTGTCACCAAATCACTAATAATCCATCAGTGCTGGTAATAGATTGGAGGATTTGGGATTGGCTCTCTTCAGTTCTGCTGGGAGCTCCCTGTGTGTCAGAAAGAGCCAGAGTTCTCCAGACACTTCCACTGCACAGGTAATGAGCAACAGACCATTAATCATCAAATAACCCCCTTAATGTGCAGTGAGAAGCATCAACTTCAGCTGGCCTCGGGGTGAAACTGCAAGAGGAAAAGGATCAGATTGATGAAGAACATTCTCAGTAGTTTTGTTCTGAAGTCTGCCTGGGATACTCTTTTCTAAATAGCAGATTTCTGGCAGGAGATACATTTATTTTGAGGTTGTTTTGGGTTTTTTTAAAAGATGAAGTACATTGCTCATGCTTACAAGATTCTTCATATTCTAAGCAGCTAAATGTCCAAAGATAGGGAGAGATGATTGTATCTGAGAGGGTTTCAGAGTTGTCTTAGAGCCAGTTGAGTTCTTGCTGATGGGCTGGTGGTCTGAGCATCCTATTTCTTGGGGTTTTTTTCTTGGGAAGCCTGGCAGAGCCTGGCACCAGCCCTGCAGGGGCTGCAGAGCTGTTGGGGTCTTGGAGCAGCCTAGGCTGGGGAGCAGCAGCATCCCTGGCTCTGCTCACTGCCAGAGCACAGAATTGGCTCTTGCAAACTGGCAGCACCAAGGGCTCTCAAATCCTTTGTGTTTCTGAAACATTTTCTGTTCTTTTCTCTCCAGATGGCAGCTCTGCAAAGTCCCTTCTATGGAGATAAAATGAACCTGTTTTCTCTTTGCCAAAAAATAGAGCAATGTGACTACCCACCTCTTCCAGCTGAACATTATTCTGAAAAGGTAACTTGGGAGTGTGGTTGCAGGGGAATGGGGAGGTGCACTGAAGTTTCTCCAGGCACAGGGAAAGGGAACCCAGGAGGAGAACTCCCCACATCTAGGGAAAAACAGGGGATGGCCCAGGGGGTCCTGGATACCTGGCTGAGCAAATTACTATGGTGGTGTCTGAATATTGACAAGCTAAATCAAGATTCAAAAAAAGTTTTCTTAATGTGGGGAATATTGTGAAACTGAAAGTCTGTGATGCTGGCAGAAACCAGCAGTGAGCCATGGGAAAGCCCTCTCCTTGTTTCCTTTCCCATAAAACATTTCATAAAAGAGCACTGCTATGTTTGTTTATAAAGTCTTCAGTGTGTGACAAAGTGGGGAAGGATTTTAAGAAAAAAAGAAAAGCCATTTAGGCACCTCTACAGCAGCTGCACAGGGGCTTTTTCAGTCCTGGTTTGTGTGTCTGAACATGAGGGATGTGGGGCAGCATCTGAACCAGTGCATAAACCCAATAATGTCCCAGTTCCTGCTCACCCAGCTGCAGACACGTGTGCTGGCTTTCCTCAAGGCCTCTTGAGATGAGCTTGACTTTTTTCTGCCTCACCTAGACAAAGCAGCTGGTTTTCCTTAACCTCCTCATTCCTTAGTTGCCTTGTATTTGAAAGGAAATGGCTAATGGAATTCTAAATGTTCACTGTATCCTATGGGGCTTTTCTTTTGTTTCACTCTACCTCAGCATCCTGAGGAGGAGGCAGATGCCGGGAAATAGCGAGCGCAGCCTCCACCCTGGGAGGGACCCTGCACCACACCTCACTTTTTGCTTCATTTTTCCTTGCCAAGTAACTCGTGCAAAACGATGCTTTGAGAACGAGTGTGTAGAAGTGAATTTTTAAATTTTTTTGCCCCAAGCTCGGTAGCAGCGCCCGGCTCCGCGCGTCCCATTGCCGTGCTGCTGCAGCTTGCATTTCAGGATATGCCTGTTGGCAGCAGGAATTAGTGTAAGTTGACAGATGTGTTTCCTGTCTTTACAATTACTGTCTGTTTGCTTCCCTCTGGCAGTGCTAAAGAGTGTGTGTAGTGCAGTGATACAAGCGGGGTGAGAAGGATGGTTTAGAGCTCAAAGGCGCCGGGTCCCAGAGAACTGCAGATGGTTCATGCACTATTAACAGGATGCTGGCAGAGGCTGTGCCTGTGGCTGCAGCTCCTCAGCTGCTGCTGGTGCTCACTGGAACAGCACAAACAGAGTTAGAACAGGGCTCCAGCACCAACAGCATCTAGCATGGTACTTCTTGAACAAGAAAGAGGAACAAGGCAGTGTTGGGGGCAGAGCCACTGCTTTAGTTTCCTTTCAGGGATGTTCCTCTCTGTGGCCTTTTGTGCCTCACCAGTCCAGATCCCCCTGTGAACAACTGCATGTTGCTGGAAGTGGGAGGAGGAGCTGGGATCCAGCCAGGATGGGTTTTCTATACTGGGAACAAATTTGCTGCTAACTGGAGATGCTGGGTGGCAGTCCTGATCTAGGCTCAGCCCACTGGCTCTGTAGGTGGCTGTAAGGACAGAACTGCCGGGGCTGTGTCAGTGCTGCATGCACAGGGGAGCACAGCTACTGCTTGGACAAATGGTACTGACAGCACAGGCCCTGGGCAGAGCTCTAGAAGCATTTTCAGTTGTTTGTGGGAGTTTTATGGTCAGGGTTGATACATGTTCTGTCGTTGGGGTCTCAGGGTTATGGAGGAAGCAATGTCCCTGCCCTGAGCTGGTCGAAGTCACCAGAGAAAGGGGCAGGGCCAGGCAGCAGGTCTGGGTTGGGAGCAAGGCCTGGGCCTCACTCCATCCAGAGCTGGAAACCTCAGGTCCATTCATTAATGCAGCTGCAGCCGTGTGCTTGATAGCTCTATGGCCATGCTTTTAATTACTGGTAAAATAATTGGCACTGTGGCTACTGGGAGGATGTGAGAAGATCAGAGGCTCAAGGCTGTTTTTCCTGATGCCTCAGGGGTACGAGCAGCTTTCAGTGTCTGTATAATTAAAAGCTACAATCTTTCATGTGCACAATAAAGAGGGCTGGGAGGTGGGGAGACTCTAGCCCTTTTGCATTTTGTTTATTAAATATAATCAATGACCAGTTTCTCTTCCTTATAAAGGTTTTTTAGGAAGCACCAGGGTCTCATAGCTGAGTCCAGTAGCTTAAGATACACAAGTGCTGGGGTTCGTGCTGGAAGGGCAGCACAGCTGCTGCTCGTGAGAGCTCTGCTCGGGCTCCCCTTCCTCAGTTCCCTTTCACTGGCAGGTCCCTCCTCACCTCCCGCCTCAGTCACATCTCGGGTTTCCTTCCTTTGTGTCCTGCTTGTGCCACTGGTGCCTCCTTCTGTCCCATGCTCTCCCCAGCCCTGGGTGCACAGGCTGGCTCCTCCTTCAGGATGTAAAATATTCTGGGGTTGGGGAAGATTTAAATCTTTAGTGAGTATTTGGTGGAAAAGGTTGTTCCTCGCACTTTTGGAGGTGGGACACAGAGATGTGAGACAGACACGTGCCTGGATTCTGCCCAGAAGAGGTTCCCCTGTCCCGGTGCAGCTGCAGAGCTCGGGCAGACATTCCCAGAGCCTTTTCCAGGCAGGCAGCAGCAGATTCACTCCCTGTGTGTGTGTTTTGCTGTGTTGCAGCTGCGGGAGCTGGTTGGCATGTGCATATACCCCGACCCAGACCAGAGGCCTGACATCGGGTACGTGCACCAAATAGCCAAACAAATGCACGTGTGGACTACGAGCACATGAGCACCGCGAGCAGCACAGCTCAGTCTTACTTGAATCCTTTTTCTCAGCTGAAAGCGACTGGTGCCAGGTCACACAGGTGGGAGGTTGAGCACTCACAGCAGAGGCTCCATCATTTGCAGGTTATTTGACAAGGACTTACAGGTGGTCGTGCTTTAACGTGAAGATTCTGTGAGGTATTGCAAGTGATTCTTTTTATTTTTTATTTTTAAGGCCAATAATGTTACGGATGTAGATCATTTAAGGGTCCTTTCTTAAAACTGTCGTGTGTAATCTAGGATAGCAGCTATTACCGAGGGCTCAGCGTTTGCCAGACCTTCTATCTTAACTGTAATGTGAAATATTGAAATAATTCCTTCAGTGAAATCACTTTATACTAATGTAAGGATTACCATAGATTTTGTGTAATTTGTATAACTGCTACTTTGCCTCTTCTGCAAATGGTTAATAGCAAATTCAGTTTTTACTTGGTATATTTTAAAGCAGCCATTTATGTTTTTATTAATTTCCTCCTCTTCGGACTTAGGAGCTGGGAAGGGTTGGGGGGTGGGAAACCCTTTTGTTTCATGATTTCTTTTTTTTTTTTTTTTTAATTCTAAACTTAAGAATATTTTGCTGATGCATTTCTCTGTCAGAGATGAGTTAAACATGAGCCTGGGGAAAAGAAGACAAACATGCCAAGCAAACCCCTACCAGCCTTGCTCCTGCAGAGAACTGCTCCCTTCCCTCATTTTCCCCTTTTGTAATGGTTCTTCTTCACCTCCAGGTTCTTGTTTAAAACCAGTGTTTATCAAAGCCAACTCAGTTTTGGTGCAGAGACTTTTACATATTCAATAGTACATTAGGTACTATCGGTGGAACTTCAGCAGTGTTTTAAACACTTGGAAAATTTTTAAAAAATAAATGAAATGCTTTGTGTATGGAATTCTGCCTAGGATCAGCCCCTTCTCTCAAACTGTGAAAGCTCATTACAGAATGTGAATGTTTATAAAATCTCAACCTGATCTGAAGGAGTCATCATCTTTAACTGCATGAAAATTGTCAACCAGCTAAATTCATTCATTGAATCAATGATTTGTTTCATTACTGTCAATGGAAATACTCACTGCTTTAGGAAGAGCCGTGGATTCACGTTCCAGTGTCTCCATTCCATGTGCCTGTCAGGAGGAGCAGGGCTGCACTCGGTGCTCCAGAGGAAATCCTTCAGCCTGTGCTGCTCCAGTGCCGCTTCCACGTGGGACAGGGGCTTGTGCCAATGTATAGATTTGTGTGTGACAGTTCAAATGCAGCCTGTGCCTGTTTTCTTTTCTTAAAGAAAGCTTACAATCCTTAACTTTTTTTGAACTAAGATTAGGGTTTGGGGGTTACATACATATATATGCTTTTAGTGGATTTTTTTAACCTACTTTACTCTACTTTAAGGAAAACTGCAGTGCCATCTTCAACTACTTCCTGTAAAATTTGGGAATATTTGTATAGGGTACCAAGAAAAGCCATTAATTGCTGTGAATATGGTTGGTATCATTAATGCAAGGTGCCATTTTACTGAGGCTTCTCAGCAGAAAGTTGAGCCTGCTGCTCTCATGGGGGGATGTGGGAAATTCAAATCAGCGGGAGAATGTCGTGGAGGCACCAAACTGTTCCCACCATTTCCATGCCAAATAGCTTGGTTATTTATACCAGCTTCTTTAGCACTTCCCAGGGTTCAGCCTGAACCTCTCTGGTTCCACTGCAGCTTTCCTTGGAGCCATGGCTTCCAGGGAAGCTCAGCTCAAAGATGAGTATCTGGAGAAGTCTGGTCACTTTCTTGCTACATAAAATTTCGTAGTGCTTATAAAGAAATGTATTTCAAAAAGTAATTTTTTGCAATTGTGCATTTTTAGATAAATAAAAAAATATTTCCAAAATAAACACCTTTGTTTAAAAAAACAAAAAAGTCCAGTATTCAAGGTCCAAGTGGAGGTGAGTGACAAGACAATCAGACTTGAAATGCTGCTGGATCTGCCCTGTATCTACAGCAAACAGGGCAGCAGTAACATCAACATCCCCTGATGACCAGAGATACCCTGCAGTGAGGTAGCAAGAGAGCAGTGTCTGTTGGAGGGGGCAAAGGCAGCAATTCAGAACCACCAATGGTCACTGTTTTCTTACATTCTGTTAAACTAGAATGTATCAAATTAGACTTCTGCAGAGCACTTTTACTCCTGCTGTTTTGTTCCTGGAGTGAGGTAACAAAGCAGCTCCTTTTCTGCCCCCAGTGCCAGGTGGTGCCTGGAGGGGAGCACAGCTCTCACCTGCTCTAAAGGAGGAAGGGAGGAGCAGCAACAGCACCAGATAGAGACACACAGAGGAGCTTGGGCAGAGCCTCTTTATTCTGCACCAGCTGCTGTCTGAGCACCCACAGGGCTCAGGATGTGTCCATGGTTTGCACGGTCTCATCCAACACCTCGAGCTCCAGATGTGCCACATTCTCTGTGAGAACAGCAGTTGTTCCTTTTTCACACTTGTACCTACCAAACCTAGTAAAGAAATGAGGGAAAATTAGTCTGGAAGATGGTACACAGGAAAATTTGCATATCAAATTTTAGAACCCATCAGCTTCAGAATTTTCCTGTAAAAGTCCAAATTAAAGAAACTGTGCCTACTGCAAAATCTACACTGATTGCAATAACTGACAGAGTTTCAGATAAAGCAGCAACTTCAGGAAACTGTTTACAAAAACACTGCCATGTGACTAGAAAGGCTTTTATTGAAATTAGTGGGCTTTCAAAGTGGTGGGGGACATTTGTGTTAAAAACCAAAGAATTTGCTTGTTTTGCAACTCTAGAATAATTTTTAACACTATACCAGCCTCTGTTCAGCTGCTGCTGCAGCCGCTCATTTGCGGTGTTCAGTTGAAAATCCTACAAACTGGAGATCACTGACAGAACTCGGTATTACTGAAAACAAGCCTTGCCAGGCAGAGCAGAGACCCCACAAGAGCTTCAGGATGACTCACCTGTCCCCCTTCCTGTTGGCCACATCGTAGGGACGGAGGAAATCCAGCTTGTTCTTGCTGATGACACAGATGTCGATGTTGCTGCCGGAGCCCAGGTCGTTGTAGATGCCGGCTGCGATGGCGTCTCGCACGAGCTGCTTGGCCTCCTCCTCCTGAGAAAGGGAAAAAGCTGTCACTGCCCCAGGGCTGGCATTTCCCAGGACTGTGCATCCCTGCACCTGTGGAGGCTGAGTTTGGAACGATAAATGATACACCAACAATAAATCAATCACCAGGTACCCGGTCAAAATGCTGCAGTCGGTTAAGTTTGTATCACTGAAGTGAAACAAAAGAGGAACTTCGGCTACAGCAATGGATGTTACACACGCCCATGTTACACAGCAGCACTCAGGAGTATCTTTTACACAGAAACATTTCTAATTCATCAAAATATCCATTAGAATACTACACCAGATCTGTAAGATCACATTCCCCCCTCACCAGAGCAGCAAAGGGACATCCTGCACCCTCAGCTCCACTGAGCCTGTGCCCTTGTCACCTGGTCAAAGGGTCAGAATGCAAGGAAAACAGATTGAATCCATATAAATATATACATGGATATATGGATTATATCATACACATATACAAATCTTTTCAGTAGCCTAGAAAGTACAAACTAGAGAATATAAAACCCCTTACTTTCTCTCAAAGGTGCATTACTTACCTGAAAACTGACTAGAGCTGCCTGTTCCAGTACAGAAATAGTAAGACTGGAACACATCCATGACACAGAGGCGTGGACTCGTTTTGTCCCCAGGTGTGTGCAGCAGTGGCTGCTCAGCTCACCCAGCAGATCCTGCTGGCATGCTGAGGCTCCCAGGCTCACTCCTCACTGCTTTGCTGCTATTTCACACCTTGGAAAAATCCTCTGCCACCAGACACCAGAACAAGAGATGGGTCAACGCTGAATTTGATAAATGCAGCTTTTTCCAGTGTGCCTCATTTTCACAGCCTGTCTGTGCCAGGACCCTGCCACGTGACAGCAGCAGTGCCAGGAGCAGCAGCTCCCGACTGCAGCTGCTCCAGCCCGAGTGCAGCTCAAGGGGAGCCCAAAATTAGCTCAGCTCCCACCCGCCTGCCCTGTGCCTGCCCTGCACTCCCTGGTGCCCCTCTGAACAGTGGGAATGACACTATTCCTGTGCCAACAGCCACAGGAGCAGGGCACAGCCTCCACTGAACTACAGAAAGCAATTCTTACTTCACTCCCAGTTTTACAACTATTACTCTTTATAAAATAAATAAATTGAATTACACTTCCTACCAAGCTGACTAGAACAATATAGCCATGCTGCAAAAATAATTCCTGTACCCTTCTTTTAGTGTTTTGGGCAATAAAATCCTGATGAGCAAATAATTCCTCACTTAACTGACAGAAGACTGTTGATGATTTGTTGCAGACTAAGGTTATTTTAGTACTATAGTGAAAATAAATAAACCAAAGAAGTACGTGTAGATCTGTTTTAAGAACTAACTGGTAGCAAAAGCAGAGTAATTTTAAGCTACGAGTGTTAGGTATAAGAAAAGCAGCTTAGGAAAACTACAGCAGATTGGTGGAGTTTGTTCTACTCTTCCTCTTAATTTCATCCTTTTAAGTCAACACTGTAAACCTCACAGACTCCTCTAATTTAAATCTGATTTGCTTTTCAAAATGTACTGCACCACCCTACTGTTATCAAAACAGTTCAAAAACTACCCAATAAAGTGCAGTTGGAAGAACTGAGCTGTAACTGCACTAAGGCAGCCACTGCAGAGAGCTCAGGCTGTAACCTCAGCTCCTTCACTGACACAGTGCAGCTCAGTCTGTGAACGTGGAGTAATTGTCATTAGCAAACCCTGCCTCGGTGCTGCTTCCTGCTCCTCTTTTTACAGTTTAGAAAGCTGAACAGAATAGCCACCAGAAAAACCCAAAGTACTGCTTACAGAGATCCTGCATGGAGTTTAGCAAGGACTGCTATTTACAGTCACAAAATAGGGGGTTAGCAGGAAAGTGCTGACACAGTCTCAAGTACAGGGCCCTCAATGAGTCACTGTAATAATTAATCTTAAAAAACCCTAAAAGTTCAGAGTATATAAAAGGAGCACTTCCTGCTTTATGGTTGCAAAGACCAAGCTAACTGGGAATATCCTCCTGTGGGGCCCCCAGTGCTCCTTAAATGAGATTACAGGCGAGTGATGAACTGTAGGGCGAGGCAGCGGTGACAGGCAGCGCTTTATGGAGCGATCTGTCTGTCCCCATCACACAGCCCACAATGTGTCCCTGGGCTCCAATGTGCAGCTCCATTTACCTGCGTGTGACAAATGGCAGCGCTTGGCCGAGGCGCGGCGAGCCCGGCGCAGTAATGGTCAGCACAGCTGTGCTGTGGGACACAGCCCCCCTCATTACACTGACCACAGCACGGCTGCCAAAGGCTGCCTCAGGAATTGGGCAGGAGAGGCTAAAATAAATAACTCCGCGTGGAAGGCTAATCTGAAACACAGTTTGATAAATTATTTATAACGCAGACAATTGTCTGCATTTAATATTGGCGCTACTGGTAGCATCTTTAAAAGATGATTTATGTGTTGTAATGCCATTAAGCTTTATATGGGCCCACTGCTGGCTATAAAGTCTGCTGAGATTTAGAGAATGAGTTTTAAACTGTCACTGCAACATCATAGTAGATAGAGCCTGTATTAAATCTTTACTTTAAACCTGTTATCTGGAGAGTTGCAGTTTGCAGACACTCAGAGCTGATGGATTACCTCTCACAGCTGCTCTGCCACGAGTCCCAAACAGCACCGAGGAGCAACTTTTACACATTATTCTTGTATATGACTTGGATCAACTTTCTCTTCTCACTTAAGCAATTTCCAAATTTCAAGTGCTGCTGAAGGAAAAAAAAAAGAGACTTTCCTACAAGAGATGAGGCTACTTCTACATTGTATTTATACTGTCTTCACTAATAACCTGTAAACAAGTTTATCATTATGCTCCAGCACCAAAGGGAGCAGCTGGAACAGCTTTGTGAACATAATTTCCTCACATTTTGTAACTTCACAAGCAAGTTAAACAGATGCTTTTTCCAGATTTTAAAACTTTAGAAATTATTGATTTTTTTTTTCTCTTCCCAAAATAAAATTAATCCTCTGTGCAGGTCACCAGGATGCTGTTAGAGATGCAATACACAGTGCAGTTCTCCAGAGCAATTCCTAGAAAGATTTGAAATGCAATGCCCAATCACTATGATATGAACATAAGCAAACGCTTTTGTAAGAATAAACAAATGCAAATACTTATAACGTTGTCTTATATATATACTTAAAACAGGTCTTTTACAATGAGATTTGTTCAAATACTATCATAGAAAAAGTTGATACTAAAAGTGAGAATCCCCTAGACTTGTATGGGAAGAAAAGGGAAGGAAAAAAAATTAGAAGCTTCAGGAAGGACAATGCCAATAAAAAAATAAATCCATAAAGGAGTGTTGGGAATTTAGGGGTAGAAAGCAATACCTCTTGAAGGACATAAGCACCTACAGGAGCATAATTAGAGTGTGGAAGAGAGCAGCAGGGAGTGAAGGGATGGGGTGAAAATCAGTCTGTAACTGAAGAGATGCTGAAGTCTGCTCTAAGTCCAAAGAGAACAAACCTGAGAAGCAAAGGATTTTCTGTTTCTTGCAAGAGAAGGCTGGAAGGCTCCAGCAGCAAGAATAGATTTGGTTTGGCTGTCAGGAAAGGGGCAGGCATGTGTCATTTAACCTACTCAGGTTTAACAAGCCTCCCCCCAAAAAAGTGCATTTCCAGTGCTGCCTCAGAATAAGGAATGACACAACTTGTCTCTTTTTAATTATTTAATTAGACCCATGTGTTTTATGTTCGGGTTCATTGTGAGTGAAGTGTCAGTAAATGTTTATTTTCCTAACCATTTTCTGCTAAGAACTTTCCAAATAAACTGCTCAGTAGTCCCTAATTATTATTCTCAGAGAAAACAGTTTTTTCCCATTCTGAGGAAGCTGCCTGTGAGCGCAGGCTCATCCCCACCCCCTCTCTGATATCATACACCACCAGTATAATAAACCACGTTAATATTTCATACCAGGGTGAAATATGCTGGAGTATCAATTCAACATCTGCTGTCTTTAGGGTACTGGCGTCCCGCAGAGACACTTTCAATTTGTAATTGAGTTCTATACTGAATTAATCAGCAGTTTATCTTTTTTAGTAAAATAACGTCTTCCCCACTAACCTGGATTTACATTAACAATTTATGCCAAATTACCTGCCAAGACAAGAAACTTATATGATTCGGAACTACTATTCAATAACATTAGTTGCTGTATGTCATTCCCTACACAGGGATTAGTACAATCCATATTTCCAACGGCACAGAATTAAATTACTAGCTCTTCTCACAACTATGGGATTTCTTTTAATACTATTCCCATTCTCTGAACTAAGAATGATTACAAAAACTCGTTCAATCCATCACTTAGTAAAGTTCACGGGTTTTTAGGGAACCAATTCTCAAAATGGGAACTGGCTTAACAGCACCAGAGCTGTAAATCCTGCCAGGCTGCAGCTCCTCCTCTGGCCCTGCTGTGCTGCTTTACAGTAATACACCGACCCTTTAGCCACCCAGATATGCAAACCCTGCAAAAGGCTACGGCTAAAGTTACTTTATGTTACTGCATATAAAAAAATTAATAGCAAGCAATAACATGTCTGGCTTCAAATAAAGCAAACTCTGCTCATCTGACTGTTGCTTTACCTCTGACAAACTGATGGAAGGGAATGAAGGTCAACATTTTATTTGGAAAAGAAGCCTTGGGCCCTCAGGTAATATATCCTTCCTAATACACCAAAATGCTCCATAAAGCCCAGGCTGACTCCCTCCTTCTCCTCCCCTCACAGCAATTGCCCTCGGCCCCGCCGGCCCTCGCCGCGGGAGCAGCGCTCGGGCTTCGTGCCATGTGAAATATTTTCCAGTACATTTTGTCTGTGTTCTGCAGTTATGGGAGATATACAAACTGGAACAATTTAAACTGGAACACCTGCTCCTGAGAAATGCATCAAAAATAATTACCTGTCCTCCCCCTACCCTGTGCAGTGAAATGATCTCTTAACACAGAGCCCTGCTTCTGGCCAGCTTGTCTACATTATTATGGACAAAGTTTAAGTGTTACTTTCATAAAGGTGAAGAAATTGTTGCTCTTTTGACATGCAGCAAGGCCCAATTTACACAAAGGTAACATTTATTTCCCTTGATACAGTCTGCAAACAGCAAACTGGAAGGCAGCTCTGCTGGGTATCTATGGGAACTAGGACTGGTGCCGCCAGCAGTGTCTCACCGAGTTCAGCACACAAACCTTTAATTCTGAAAGCACCCCACAACACACCTCTCCTGCAATCCCAGCCATGCCACAGCATACCTAGCTGGCATATT
The DNA here is from genome assembly GCA_013397075.1 of Rhabdornis inornatus. Taxonomy (NCBI): domain Eukaryota; kingdom Metazoa; phylum Chordata; class Aves; order Passeriformes; family Rhabdornithidae; genus Rhabdornis; species Rhabdornis inornatus. The sequence goes on from VWZS01004601.1 coordinate 573,345, forward strand.
CCAAATCAGCCCAGATTTCCTGTTTAACACTAGCTCCACAAAGGAAATCGATCCGGGACACAGTTCTGTGAAAGATGATGAAAACAGTACAAACTGTCCAATGTGTCAGGCAGAAACCAGGCTGCCACAGGATAATTGTGATCTAACTTAAGAATAAGAAACAGGTATGATAAGCCTTTATTTTCTGGCTGACTGTATGCACTAATACCTGATATTTACCCATGGAAATCCATGTCTCCAGGAGACACGAACACAGCTATGTCAGGAAAGCTGAAAACTGCAGTGCCACAAGCTCTGGCAGCAAGGAGTGAAGATATGCCACTAACAGCAGTCTCAGTTCCTGTCAGTGGATAATGAAATACACAGACACACAGCACACAGAAACACAAAGTCCTGATTTTTGCTCACCAAGTCAGATTTTGCCACCCCCATTTACTTAATTCCGTGTTTGACACCAACAGGGGTTCAAGTATCTCAGACAGGCTCTCCAGCCTAACTCCCATTGTGTGCTGCCAGAGTGGAGCCCACAAAGCTCGCAGCAAGTGGCCACGGTGGCACAGAGTCATTAAAGCTGCGGTGTCAGCTGGCGGGATCAGCGCGGCTGCCACACCTGAGCCCGAGCGCTGATCACCGTCACTAATGAACACAGGGCTCATCTGCAGCCTGTCACCGCTCCCCGGCCCCGGCACACACACGGCCACAACGCTGCCCACACAACTAGTGTTGAACATTAGAGACTTTTGACAGATTCCAAAAATAGCTCAGTATTGTTGTCAGTAGTTAATAAACAAAAATAATTCTACCGTATTGAGGGGCAGTAGGAAATGCGAGCACAGGAACATTTGAAGGATCTATGTGTCAGCTGCTTAAAAATGGAAGAAAGTGACATGTTTTCATAGTATTTTGCAGTGTGCCTGACGCGGTTTTTTTACTGAAATAAGAGGTGCACAGTGAAAGCTGCACTCGGGCTACTTTGCATTTTGACACCACAAAGAACCCAGAGCACATGGAGCACTCATGGAAAAGGAAAGCACTCTCTGCCTCAGCTACTTCTCTCAGGGATTAGGGGTACTCAGGAATACCTCAAAAACCACTTCTCCCAAACCTGCCCACCAAACTGCTCATCAGATTGCTCCCAGCCCATGTAGGTCCCACCCAAAGGGGTAAGCCAAAGCTCCCACTGCAGAGGGGTCACCAAAGCTCCCAGGGGATCACCCCCCCTCTGGTGGGACAGCAAGCTGCAGGTTTTGGGACAGCACAGCTGCTGCAGCACGAGAGGGCCTGTGCTCCATGTGGAACACACTCAGAACAGTCCTCTCCTGTTATTCATCTGTTTTTGCCCTCCAGGGTATTTTTGTTTTCATCCAGTACCACTTGATTTCCTGCCACACTTAAGAAATGGTACAATAAATGACTGTAAATATAATCTCACACTTTTGTGGTGATCTCTCCTAGAAATAATTATTAAGTATCTGCCGGACTATCTCCTATCGCCTTTCTTCCACCTGTTCTGCTCCTGAGCTCATTACACCAAGATTTACTTTCTTTTCCTTCCAAATGTTCTGTTTTCTGCAGCTTCTGATTCTCTTCCTTTTGGAGGCTTTTTTTATTAAACCTGGCTGTTTTGATGAAATACAGAAAAGAAATGAAGTTACAAGCAGCCTTTCCTTGCTTAAACAAGAAGTCTACAACATAGCCCCACTGTGCATCAAGTAATTCTACAGACAAAATGCTTCTACTTTTCAAACACCAGAAATCAAATACCAGAAGAAAATATATCTCCCCTCCCCATCTCCTGAGGAATTCAACCACCCCAGGATAGATAAACCCAGAATCCCAGCATTTAATACTGTAGACATTTTTTTCCCAGCTCACAGTGCTTTCCATATCCACTGACTCAGTATTTCTTTGCTATTGTTTAACACCAGAAGGCACAAACGCATTTACAAAATGACTGTAAGGTTTAAAATCCAGTGGTGACTCTATTGGAAGAAAAATTGGCTGCAATGAAAGATCTAAGCTCGAAACACTCCATTAGATGTGCTGTTCTTCCACTTACGATTTTTAAAGTAGATCTACAGCTGCCCACATGACAGATTAATATTGTTCCACAGTAGTTAGGTGCTTGGCATTACATTTTTGAAGCATCTAGAGGCCTTCAGGGCTGGAAGTGTTCCCATCCTCAGCGATCTATAATGGTTCCTCTAGAGGCCAGCACTCCTTCCCACAAACCCTGCCTCCATAAATCAGGCTGCACAAGTGGCACTCGGGGACGTCACCATCCATCTCCACTGCTCCTCTGAAGGATGTTGGGTACAGATCATCTCCCAGCACTGCAGCCAGGGAAAGGACCATCACAGTTGGCACTGATAAAGCATGTGCTACTTAAATCTGAAGACACACTAAGTCTATGGAAAAAAACACATCCTGCTGGTGTTAGCATGCCTCAGGCACTGGGAGAAGCTTCAGCAACTCATCTTCAAAAGGCAGAGAGCCAGAGCTCTAGAAACCTGCAAAAATTGGCTAAGCCTGCAGTCTTTTTTTATTTTATTATTTTTTTATTTTTTTTTAGTTGAGCATCTTCAAAGTCTACAAATCTAACTGTAGGGCACAGCAGCTGCCACTGCAGATTTGATCCTCTCAGCTTTTGGCAGCTCTCAACTTGAAATTCTAGCAAAAGAATTTTTCAAGTTGCTATTATTGCCTGTCATGGATTTATAAATATTGTGCACTATCTGCTGTGGCATGGCTCTCCTGGGACACCAGTGCATGCCAAAAGCATAACAGAATGAAAAACAGTTCCTATTCTTCAAATAAATGCTAATTTTTTTAACTGTGCTCACACGATGCGTTTGGTGATCAGCTTCAATAGTACAGAATATATATCAGAGGCAAAAAAGCTGATTGTCTTTTCCAGTAGTATTCAGCTGCTACTTTCATTAAGCTTGTTTAATTACATTCCAGATGCTAATTTGCAAGTTGATACCAGAGGGTGCAGGACAGTTTGCCTTTGAATCATTTTTCTGTGATGTGATGGTCTTGAAGCACACCACTACCCTCCAGTAGCCCTAGCAAGCTATTCTGACAATTAGTGCAAAAGAAAGCAGCATTGATCTTGACAGAAAAATAATAATTTTCTATGTATTTTATTAAATTAATCTTCAGCAATTTTATCTTCATTGCCATTTCATAGCAAGTTTTATGTAAAATATATATAGCATACTTCAGATTTAATTTGGATTCATTTCAATAGAAATATTTGTTATTTTATTAATTTACTGAAAAAAATCCCCACATCTAACTTAGAATGTAAATACAAACTCACAGCCATAACAGAATATGAGGAAGTGGTTAAGAGAACAGTTGAGCTTTATCACATTAAACCTTGCTGGTTTGGCCAATAGAATTCCTGAACTGTTATTAGGTAACAGATTATCCAGGAAAACCAAAGGAAGGGTTAAGGTGCATGCAAGTCTCACAGATCTAAATATCTATTTCAACAAATTGGTAGGCTGCATTTCTACATGCTTGTTATAAGTGACTATCTGCTGCCACTTATAGTTGTGTGTGAAGACAGTTTAATGAGGATGACCTTTCTAAATAGGAAAATTTAGAGATTTACCAGTTTTTGGTGCCTTTTTCGGTTGCTCTTAGACAAGAAATGACTTAAAATCCAAGCTTGAAAGCTAGCTGAGAATAAATGAAAATTGTAGTTCCACAGCACAGCTCTTTGCCATTTGTATCTTGGAAAGAGGACTATTGTGCTGTAGCTGCTGCTTGCAGGGATTTGCAGTCCGTGTTTTCAGTGGAATGGCACACATGCCAAGTGCACAGTCACACAGGAGGCTGGAAAAGGAGACTCTCATTCTTACAGCAGCACGAGAGGAGAGGGAAAAACAGAATCTTCCTCTCTCTCTCGTGGCTCTATCAGCCATCTGGTGTGAGGATCCTTCCCAGAGACACTTGGGAGCCCATTAAACATATTCCAATATTTCTGATAACAACTGTAAATATACTAGAGGCCAGAAGTCCAGTGTCTTCAGATGCTGCCCAAATCACAGGAATCCTGATCCCACTGCATGTCCCTAACTTTGCACACCTACAACTCTCGCTTACATACTGACAGGAGAGGGGCCAGGGATAACTGCAGAACTGCTTATTACTAATGCTGAAGCAATTAACTAATGGCAAACTTCTCAAAACAAGGTGGGGGGGATGACTGTTTTTTTTAAAAATCTGCTGGAATTGCACACTGTGATTTGTCAGGAGATGTACCAAGGCAAACAGATCAGCTCACATTTAAACTTCACTTACCAGCTTTATAGAGAGGAACTGTGGATTTCTGGGACCATCACCTAAAACCACAGTGCACTTGAGGGGGAGGAAATGACCCACAGCAGCTGCATTACAAAAATGAGGAGCATCTGAAGACCTCTGCTGATAGTAAACTAACTTTTTCCTTTTCAACATCCTTCAGTGATACTGAAGAGCTCCAAGCTTTGTTTTATATGCCTTTTAGGCTGAAATGATTGCAACTGTTAGTGTAAGTAATTTTTAATGGATTCAATTTTCAATCTTGTATTCAATTCTCATCTTTCCTTTACTGTGGAATTATTAATCAATTGGAATGAGAGGAGCATTTACAGAAAGTCTGAAGAGATTAATGTGGTTTAAGAGACTTGACATTCCTGAGGCATTTTAGGAAATACAGTTACAGAAAACCCTGCAATGTTTTGTAGTTAATTTCATCTGGATTCTCAGGGTTTAGATTAGCAGTATGGTATAACCAAATACAAGAAATACTATAGAAAATACAGAAAATATAGAAAAATGATGCACTGCAATCATTTGTAACTGAACCATTTACTCTGATCTTATCATGACACTCCAGCTTTTAGCTTTCCTGAATGATTCTTGATAACAACGATCAAGTATTTTCCATTTTTTATCAGTATCATCAGCAAAACACCTCATGAATCTTCTGATAATCAGCTTTTAAGTAGACATTAAAAGTGCAAACACTAGTTCTGAATATACCCCATCAACCAGAATTGTTTTATGTAGTACCTGAACACTTTTTGTTGCATTCTCTTTTTAAGACTGAGAGAGAAGGACAGACTGAGAGAAAAACAACAATATTGACTGTGCAAGGGCTGATAAATTCCTGAAGTCAACTATAACCAGTGAGCTATATATTTTGAAAGCCTTCACCTACATTCAAATCACACATTTTCCCATATATAAATACAGCTTCTTGCAAATTTATTTATTTTACCCATCATTTTTTACAGCTTTGCAGTAAGATGACATTAGTGCATTTTAAGTGCAGCAAAACTAAAGCAGATTTACCTTTTTTTTTGGAGTTTCAAACCTCCTAAATTCTTATGATCATGAAGATTGCTGAGGGGAGAAACACAGATGTTTGAAACCCAAGACTTACCTCCATGTCGGGTTTGTATTTATCTTCAAACACTGCCATGGCTGCAAGCGATCCAGAACCTGTGGTGACAACACCAGGACACCCCTTTAGCCAGTGGATTTAGGAATGGCATTTTTTTTAGAGAAAAATCTAGTACATCTCATCAGCACAAACCAAACTGAAGCCCACCTTAGCTTCCTCTGCACTGTACAGTGTCTACACTAAGTCAGAACTGTTTAATCCTGGGGGTACAGCTCGTGTGCACAGCCTTAGCACAGGCCCATCCTGACAGCCTTTCCTTCTCACCACGTGAACATAAGATACAAAAATGAGGTTAGAAACAGAGTTGAAGGAATGCCACAGTTTGCAGTCTACTCCTCCATGCTCCTGCCCCTCTCAGAGGGGAGCAGGAATGAGGAGATGGCCCCAGCCTGGGGATGAGCAGCCCAGCAGTGCCAACAGGGCAGGGGGCTGCTGCCAGCAGCAGATGTCCCCCGTAGTTAAACAGTCAATTGTGCTCCTGCTTTGTGCCGTTGTTTTTACAATAATGAACAATAACAGCTGATCAAAGTGCCAGAGAGAAACCACAAGTTTAATGTTCCTCTCCAGAAAGGACCAAGTACAAGTGCAGTGATGGAACAGGAGCCATCTCTGCCCAAAGCACTGTGACTTTATATAAAAAAGGTTATAAATGTGTTTTTCAGGAATCAACACAAAAAGTAGGATGGTACTATTTGAAACTGAAAACTTGCTTTGTTCAGAAAAAGTGAGCCTTCAGGAAGATTTTCTTGTCTGTCGGTGGCCCTACCCCTATTTCAGAGAGAACTACTTTTGGGGAGTGAGTAAAGTTACCTGCAATTTTTTACTCCAATTAGAAGATTTTTTGGCATTTATTACTTTTTAACTTGTTTTGCATAGTGCTATCTGTTTAGCTGGGTCACAGAGAAAGCCATATTTCCTATTTAAAATGATTTGTGTATATCGCTTGACCACCTCAATGGTTTAGTGAAAGCAAAAGGCAGCGATTAAACAGTTTCAAATGAGGTGTCCTGCTGATTTTATCAAGTCTGCTGAATGTATAATGAAAAAGGAGAAGCTGACAGTGACACTGTTGAGAAAATACAGACTACCTTAGCTGAACCATTTAAGGAGGTCCAATTATAGATCAAATTTAAAGGGTTGAAACAGCAGATTTACAGACACAAATCAATGAACATGGTAATCCTGATGAATATGACAGATATTCCTGTTACAGAATATTGCTGTGGTTGAGGATCATTACCTTTACAGTACCAAATACATCACATCTAAAAGCAGTAGGACACTCTAAGTGTGTACTTGTATTGCAGGCAATGACTATTCATTTACACCTTGGAGCAATACACAACTCCATTTTTTAAATGCTGAAACTGAGAATAAAGAAGATTTTAAAGCAACTAATAGCAAAACTGAACTGCTGATGCAAACAGCTGATATCACAGAACAAACCACAAATAAAAGGAATTTTACTGACCCTTCAAACAAGGTTAAAATAAAGTGTTTGTCAAAACAAATAAAGAAACCTGAGCAATAAAATACTAATTCTTCTAGAATTATATAGGAATATTTCTAATGAGAGGAAAAATAATCCGGGCTATGGTCTCAAATGGAGCCCACATTCTTGCTATACCCAAATGAAGGCCTACCATGAGCTCGAAACTGGAAAAGAACCTTGTTTTTGGGGAAAGGCTGACAAAATCAGAGTACAAGGACTAGAAAATGTGCAAGAAAGAAAGTAAAAAATGTAATATCTGACCAAAATTACTACATTAACTATTTAGTTGGGAAAAAGTGATCTTAATTTTTTACAATTTCTATTGACACACAAAAAATTATCGATAACACAATTGCATACATGGCTGAGGCTGAATTCCTCCAGCTCCTTTTAAAAAGAAGTTCCCAAAAGAACCTATGGGCAGGAAATCAGTAACTTAAAGAGAAAAAGGAAAAAGGTGGGGGGAATCTTATGTTACAGTACATGAAATCCTTTATACATAAAAAATTACACTTAATTATTTATCTCACTATGTTACCAAGACACAAATAAATGCCAAATCTACTATCAACCTTAAATAAATAAATCCAGACAGTCCTATAATGTAAATTTTCAAAGAGTTGTTTAAAGTCTTAACTTAATTAAACCTACATGTAGACATTTACATCTGAAAACCAAGATTCTAAGGAGGTTCTAGCAGAACAGGAAGCTGGAAAAGCTGAATAGACTCGCTTCATTTTCTCTCTAGTGCTTATAAATCCTGAACAAGCTTGCATTTAAAATTTACTTAGCAAAAGCCTCCCAGCACAGCAAGGCATTCTCTGAAAGAATAGATTTTCCTGATTTTCAATAGCACAATGAAAATTCCTCACTGTTCCCGGCACCAGATGTAAGCCCTGTGTTTTCAGGAACACCAGTTAATGCACACATCTGAGTGTCTGCATCAAAACAAAGCATGTTTGACAACAGCACCAGGACCTGCTGTGGAAAACCCTCCACATGCAGACATCCCCTGAGCACGGAGCTGAGTAAAGCCCACCTGCACTGCTGGGACTGGCCTGCACATGCAGCATGGACAGTGCTGAGAACTCCACTGTCCCACTGCACCCACCTCCCTCTCCTGGTCAAACTGCACTCGTCACCCAAACAACCCCACAACGTTCCAGCCACTCCAACTGCCTCCTGAAAGCTGCATTGTGACAGCAGAGCGGGCAATAAAACTGCGAACTTAAGTAAACACTGCAAGCACGGTTTTCTTATTGCAGCTCCTATAAAAACACAGAAAACTTGGATATTAAGGGTCTATGGAGAACTTGTTTGTGTGTGGGGAAACAGCTGCTCTCTTGTCCGTGCACTCGGTGCCCACCAATAATTCATTTTTAACAAGCATGCTTTGCCTTTATGCAGAAACAAGCATCACAATTCCCAAACAAAATGTCTGGAGAAGGATAAAATCCCAACACGGCAAAACACCATCCATTACCTTGGGGTGGATTCCCCACCTCATACACACAGTAACTGATTTAAGTCACTACCAGCTCAGATTCAGCAGCAGTTCCACCTCAAATTCATTAAAACCTCCAGGAAAGCCGTGTGATAATGTGCCATTAAATAGTGTCTTTACCTGAGCTCAAAGTAACACCAAACCAGGTATTTAGCTTAGGTAAGATTTCAAACTAAGCTCTGCAGAAATAGGACATTTTCTTTGTTGGATTTATTTTTTCCACATGTTTAAAGCTTGTGTCTCTTCTGTATGGGAGCAATAAGAATAATTAAAATAAAGGATAATTGGCAAAGCCATACTTCATTTGTATTATATAGCATTCAGGAAAAACCCTTTCAGACCTTTAAAACTCACTAACTGCTAAGAATACACTTAATACTGCCTACTTAACATCAAGTTAAAAATGCCATCTCAATTCTAAAGAATTTACTTTGCATATATTTTCAGTAAGCTACATTTTAGAACCAAATATTCAGGAAGCATTAATGTAATATCTACACACATAAAAATAATGAAAGCAAACAAATTCTACAGAACTACAGAAGCTGAATTACTCAGAGGCAAATGCTTTTCAGTCTCCTGATTAGCATGAACCAGGTAAGTTATGAATCGACAAGAGAATTTACTGTTCTCTTCTTTAAGTAACACTGGTCATTTCCTGAATTTTCCCAAACAAGTTGCTAAACTTTCTGCATGCAAAAGTCAATAAATTGACTTTAAAAATACCATCTGGTCTTCACTTGAGCAGTTGTACCACTTCAGTATTGATTTAAAGTGAAAGATAATTATTGATACATAGCAAAGAAGTGCAGCTCACAATTTTCACTGCAGATTACAACTGTGGGAGCTTTTCTAAAGCAGATGCACTGGATGTTTTCAGCAGAACCTTCACTGAAGACAAGTTCTCATTGCCAAGTACAGTCCATCTCCTCACCCAAGGACCTGTTTGCTGCCACACCAGAGCATGTGCAGAGCTTTAGAGCAACATTCAGCACCTCCTCATCCATCACTGCCAGGGCTCCCTGACAGGGCATTTATTCACACACACTCATTGTTATTCAATTTGCTGCTCATCCCAGGTAAGAATTCCATGATCTCGGCAGCCCCTTGGATTGGGATCATTTTTCAGCTGGCTCCTGGCTGGGGGCGGGCTCCCAGCAGTGGGAGTTCTTGCTCTGCAGCACAACACTGCCACTGCATGAAGAGCTGATTTATGAATATGAAGAACCACTGGCACCAGGGGAGCAGCTCCAGCCACTAGAGACTCCTGAGCACTCCGCCTGCTTCCGAAAGCTCAACTACACACTTCAAGTGCTTTAATTTTATGCATGCATTTCATTATAAGCTTTGGCCAGAAGCTTTCCTAGACAAGCCAAGCAATCAGACAATCTTGCATCGTTTGCTGAAATCCAATTTTGTCCTTTGTCAGCATAAACAGTTTAATTTGATGTTCTCACTCCTGAGTAAGCACTGTGTACCTTTTAAGTATCTCTTGCAAGGCAGGACACCGCTCCGTCCATCCAGACAGACCAGCACATCAAAATCAAACTCAACTTCTCAACCACCTTTCCTATTTAATACTAAATTTCCAGAAGTTAACTGGCCAAACGTACCTACCCTGATTTAAAAAAAACACCTTTAGAACATTTTGGACAAAATACCCCAAAACCACTAGATTAGTCTAAATAAGACTGAAATACAATTCCAACTGCTACCTTGAATTTGACTTTTCATAGTTTTTCTGCTGTCTTGAGTCTATCTTTCATCTATATGCATTAGATAATTTTTCAGTAAAACATATCCTAGTTACTGGAGGCAGTGTCGGTGCCCCAGGGGTGGGAAAGTGAAAGGCCCTGATGCTGAGAAGGGCTTTGTCCGACAGCGTGGCTAAAAGGAATGTGTGGGCACCAGCCACACACCTGGTACTGCCCACAGCAAACCAAACTTTAAGCTACACAGAACTCAATCCTCTGATATTCTACTTCCCACTCGTTTGAACTTGCTCTGCTACCATGCTATTTTTGTGGAGGGAAAGAGGAGCTGCCAGGATTTCCTGACAGACCACATTTTAAAGCTTTTAAACCCGAGGCAGGGAAGCCAACATGTGTGGAGCACAGAGCGCATGCTGTGACGCAGGGGAGCGACTCCTGCAGCCCCTTTTGGGCCCGTTCCCTGTCCCTACAGCCTCAGCACCATGGGTCCCACAGCCCTCACAGCTTCCACGGGTCCCACTAGCCCTCATAGCCTCACAGGCCATGGGCTCCACAGC
>VWZS01004613.1:0-10217 GCA_013397075.1 Rhabdornis inornatus
AATTTTGTTAATTGATCTTAAATCTTGCACTAATCGATAACTCTTACCATCAGCTTTCTTTACTGGAAGGATGGGTGAGTTATACCTGGAGTCACATTGCACTAATAACCCATGTTGAAGGAATTTTTCTATTGCAGATTCCAATCCCTTACGACTGTAATTTCAAAGGATACTGTTTTTGCCTTACAGGTGTGGCTACTGGTTTGAGTGCAATACTCACTGGTTCTGCTTGTTTGGATCTTCCTGGGATATCACTAGCCAGCACTACTGGGTTGACAGCATTTTCAACTTCAATGGGGATTTCACCACAATTTTCCTGTATAAAAAGTGCAGCAACTTCAACAAATTTTGATTCAGGAATTACATCTCGTACACTCTTTCCCTTTTTAAATTCAATGTTCTGGTTCTGCTTCCAATTTCTCTGGCAAATCTCTTCCCAGCAATGGTTTGGGGGAGTTAGGTATATAAAGGAATTGATGAGTTACCTAGTGCTTCCTCAGTTTGAATTTTAAAGGTTGGAAGAAAGGCCGTGTTTCACTTACCCCGGTTGCCCCAACAACATGTACTGTATCTTGACTCAGTTTCCCTTCTAAAGTATTTAACACATAATACACCACTACCGTATCTACCACAAATTCGATATATTCTTTCCCCAGCTTAGCTATAACCAAAGGTTCTGCTGGGGGAGAAGTCTTTGGTCCCCATCACTCTGAGTATGAGTCTTGTCCCACTGTGAGTTGGGGAACTGGGGGTTCCTTCTTCAACAATGGGAGGTCACTTTTCCAGTGTCCCTTTTTATTACAATAGGCACCCTGACCTTTCTCCATAGGGGAAGAAGTTCTCTTGGGTGACTTCTGTGTAACCCTCTTACTAGGATGGTGTGGGAGTGTGCTGGGCTTTGCACCACTAATTAGTGGTTTGTCATCAGTCTCGTCTGTTTCTGTTCGGAGCCAGGATTATTAGAAAGGCGATCGAGACGGTTTCTCGTGTTCGGACTTGGATGTTTATTATATCTTATCAGAGAATTACAGAAAGCACCTCTAGCTTCTTGCTAGAAGTAGGAAAAATGGCTCTCTGCAGCTGAGCTTGCTTCAAGGCCTTTTAAAGCTAAACAAACCAATAGAAGTTTAACACCTACATTATTTATTCTTTTGACCCAATAATAGGTTCCCACGACCCTTAGAGTGACTTTAGACTGACCAACCAGAGGTTACTACCTAAGTTCTGTGAAGAAGAAAGAAGAGAAGAAGATGAACAAGAGAAAAGACACCACCCAAAATTTTCCATCTTGTCCCATAGCTACCACTATATTATAAAAACCTCAAATTTAAAACCCATCACCCAGTGAAAANATTAACTGTGGGAAGAGATAGGATAAAATTTAGCTGCGGGCTGTGGGATGTGCCTGCAGAAGCACATGGCAGCACAAAGGAGCACATGGAGAGCCCTCTGGCTCTGCCTCTAGGCACAGTGCCATTGGATGCACACGCTGGCTGTCTCCTCCCCTCGCCCCCTCCCACCCAGGAGCGACCGGAAGGGGGGGGGAGAAGAGACGGGGGGGATATCCAACCGGAAGCCGACAGAGACGCCTGCGCCATCCCTGGTTTTCAGGGCCACTCCTCCCCTTCTTCTATCAGCAGGGGCTTTTCTAAAGCTGCGTCCTCCCCCCCAGCCGCCCCTGCCCATGGCTGCAGCAGAGGTGGTGGGGGAGGGGCTTCAGCAATGGCCGAAGCTGCGGCCAGAGCTGCAACAGGACCTGCAGGCACAGGCGGCGGGGGAGGGGCTGGAGCAGTGGATTGCCCAGGTCTCAGAGCGGGAGCTGCTAGGTCTGCCTCCACCTCCTGAATCACGGTTTTAAAGAGTTAAGATTTTTGCTAAGGGCAGAAGTACTTTCCATGACCAAGATGTAAGTTAGGTAGGTAAATGGTAGGTTAATAATTACTAGATGCTTAGGCAAGAGCTAATTGGTATAATTATCTGCTATTATGAACTTACATATAGAAGAACATAAAATAAGTAAACCGCTAATCGTGAAGCATGGGGCCTTGGATTGTGCCAGAGGGTCACCGAGACCTGATGAAGACTCCCCTGACTTCATCCTTCGAGACCACTGACCTATTTCAAGACCACTGACCCAAATCAAGAGAAGAACTGCGCACGCGTGAAGGACTAATAGCCTCATTTTAATATCAAATGGGGATGGGAGGTGCTCGGTTATGCATATGTATTGTATGTAAGATCTTGGGGAATAAATAGATGGCAAAGAACTTTGTTTGGGGCGGTCACACCTTTTGGAGGTGACTCCCGTGCCACCCGCCAGTGAATAAACATACCACTTTCTAACTAATTAGTTAGAGGGTCTTTGTCCGTGATTATACCAGTTTTTAATGATTCACCCTAGTAAAAGAACTATTATTCCTATTCCCATATCTGCTTGAGAGCGCCTTAATTTCAAAATTATAATAATTTGGAGGGAGGGGGGTTACATTTTCCATTTCAAGGGAGGCTCCTGCCTTCCTTACCAGACACCTGTCTTTCAAACCAAGACATACACCTTGGGCAGTCAAAAGCCTCTGAGAGGGGCTACACCCATGTCGTGGTTTGACATAGCTTGGTTTTCAGTTAAGGGAAAAAAATCCATCTGACACAAAGTGAATTTTCCCTGTAAGGAAGATTATAGCTTCCTTTGTGCCTGACAAAACCAATTAGAAAAGCTGAACATGCCTCTATGAACCATATTTAAGAAAGGAGAAGCGTGAAATGTTCTCTCTTCCTGCTTTCTACAGAAGACAGAAACCCCCCTCCACCCTTCTCTCGGCAGAGGCCGGGCTGGGCCCACGCCGCCTAGCCGCTGGGATGGGGGGGGGAAGGGAAGCCCGGGCAAAGCCACTGGCTGCTGATAGTCTGCCTGGCCACTTCCTGTCGCCGCTAGGTTCCCGCGCAGCTCTCCCCAGCGCAGCCGCCAAAAAATCCTACACTGTGAGCAGCTGCGGCCACTGCCCAGCAGAGATCACGTGACCAACAGCGAGAGGCAAATTCCTGATGCAGGTCCGGGTAAGATTAACTCTTTCAGCGCACAGGTGACACCTACAGACACCAATCCTCTCCCGAGTCAAAAAAGGAAAGGGTGAAGACACGTGAGGAAAACAACATAGAGACACCAAGGTCAGTGAAGAAGGAGGAGCCAAAGCCCAGAGGGAGGAGAATGAGGAGATGCCCCAGCTTCGGGGCTGAAATTCTCCTGTAAAGCCATGGTGAAGACATGATCCATCAAACTATTCCCCTGTAATTCATGAAATGCATGGGGGGATGTAGCATTCAAACTGCAGTCCATGAGCAAAGGCACCCGTGCTGAAGCAAGTAGATGTTGAGGTAGCTGTGATCTAATGAGAAGCTTGAACAGAGAAGAGAACCCTTGCCCCAGAGATAGAAGAACTTTTGCTCTCAGAGATAGAAGAAAAGACCCTTTGCTTCTATTCTAGAATAGCTGACCCTTAAAATTGCACCCCATAAGCTGAGATGGCCCTTGAAAACAGTTATAGGAAAAACTTAGGTGTCAAATACATTCTCCCAAGCTGGTTTCTGCTGACACACTGTCAGGGGTAACCCAAAATGTTATTGTATTCCATATCTATCTGTGCCCAAAATTGTTACTGTCTCTTTAAGACCCTGCAGCTGGGAAACTGTGGTGGTGCGGCAGGCACTTCTAAAGTCTGTTCCAGCACGGAGTTTATGTGCTTTTGCAGCGTGATTTTTGCCTTGCTGGGCTCATGGTCTTTGCTTAGGCAAAGCACTCTCTCTGGCCACTTGGTTTGGCTCTTGGTTTTCTTGCTATAGCACTGAGGCAGTGCAGGTAGAGGCTTGTCCTTTTTGGGTTCTCTTTTTGTTTTTTGTTTTTTTCCTTGTCTCAGAGAGACTGCAGTTAACAGTTTTGAACTGCCTTGGGGCAGCCCTGCTCCAAGAGAGAAGACTAAGGAGGCAGAGGCTCTCTCTCTCTCGTGGCAGGAAAGCAGGAGCTCTGCTTTGAAGGTGGTTGTTTTGGGTTTGCGACTGTAGTGACTTGTAAAGACTGCATTTCTCAATTAGAAACTGTTCAGAGTGAACTTTGCAAACTCTACTGGCAACGAGAAAAAAAGGTTGGTGAGTTCCTGGGGTCAGGTCACCCCATGCCAGCACGTACAGACCAGTCCTTCCCCCCTTACACAACTGCAGTGCAAAGCACAGCAGCAACACTGTCAGAGCCCAGTGAATAGCAGAACTTCCTTCTGCAGCATCACAGACCCCATATGAGCCGGCAAGTTTTCATCTGCCTCTAGAACTGCTCTATAGGCTTCTGCCTTCCTTTTAGTGTTTGCCATTATCTTGTCCCTTTGTTCCCGGGACCACATGGTCACATGAAGGGTGGCATCTTGGAAGGGAAGGATGTAGCATCATCTTCTCTTTGTCTTTCAAGTCACATGACTGCCTGTGGCAGGCACCACTCTGGAAAGGGTATTTCTGGCATTTCAGGTCTCTCTTGGTTCCTGTGAGGTTGGTGAGATTTGGCAATATTATATCTAGCAGTTATTTACTGTTATTTTTTGACTGTTGCTGTTGCATTTGTTAGTAAACTGTTTTGTTTTTTTTTTTCACTTATAACTACTTATATATTCCTTATTGATGGAAAGGGATTGGTTGGAATTAAGGGGAGGTTACTCATTTTAGAGTGCCCACCTCTTTAAATTGTCTTAAACCAAGACAAATTTGGCACCCAACTTAAAGGGCACGAGAGAAGGTGAAAAAATATCTGCAACATTTTGTATTGGGTACAGAACTCACTTATCACCATGCTGCCCGCTTTAATAATGGGGCTCTGGCATCTAGGTGTGTATACTTATCCATATATATGGGACGTTTTGCCCCAGATACATATCTTTTTTGGATCAGGGAGATAAACCAAGATTGCTGTGTTAATATACTATGTGATATCAGCCAATGGGAAGATAACATCAGAGGCAATGGAATTACTTGGGATGTGTATTTGCTGCTGTCTGCCTGTCCTGGTTTTAGCTGCTACTTCTGAAGGTTCATTAATAATCGCGCCCAGCCTGTTGGGAGAAGAGTAAAGGATGTTCTTTCCCAGGCTTTCACCTCCTTCTTCCCCTTCAGGTCTGACACATCACCTTTTGAGAATGTTCATTTCCCTCTGGATGTTAAAGATGCCATATTTTTGTCGGTAATTCTGTTAACTCTCGTTTATACTTTTAGATTCGGGGATAAGATTTCCAGAGAGGTTGCTCAGAGATCCACCCCAGTGGTGGAAAATCCAGAGTGGCATGGGATGTGGGAGAATATAGGCCAGGTCCTGCAGGAATACTCTGCCCCAATAATTTGGAATTTTCCCCCTGAACAAATTCAGAACCCATCTGAGGTAGGGAAATGTCTGAAAGAAAATTGCAATGACTGATCTAAAGAAAAGAAGCTCATTGCACTGTGCTGGGCCCTGGCTAATGCTTATTGCACACTGCTCATTACTGTGCATCAGCAGCTACAACCAGAGGGGAGGGAGAACAAATCTACAGACATTACAGTAACTCAGGCTTCAGTTAAACCAGAAGGGCAACCTAAGTCAATTGCAGTTGCCCCTGTCCAGAGGAGGAAATCCAAAGAAGACCAAACCCATTTACCTGGTGAATGACAATGGGGAGCCAGGACCCTCACAGCCAGCAGAGGAATCAGAACCAGAAACAATCACTGAATCTTTGTCCTTAGAAAGTCTCTGTAATGTGAGAAAATACCTTATACAACAACCTGATAAATCTATATTAAGTTAGTTGATCTAAGTCTGGGACACTGCAAGTGATTGTACAATTTTGGATGGTACTGAAGTGAGGCACTTGAGATCTCTGTCACATGATGTGGGTGCTTAGGAAACTTTTGGAGAGTTTGCATCTAGTTACAGGTTGCAAGAAAACTAGAAATTAAGCAAGTTATTTGTGATTTTGCAGCATAAGTGTCACATATGAAATCTCCTATGCTCCTATATTTTGGGGTTCTTTTTTTTCTCTTTTAAATAGGACAAATACAAATAGATTATAATTTTATTCCTTCTTCTCAAGGGAACATGGCTGATGGAGAACTGAATTATTTTACAAAACAATGAAATATTTCTTTCTCATTCATCCTGGGCTAGGTATGAAGACCTTACCTTCTTGTTCTCAGCTACCCAGGTACCTCTTTTTCTCACACAGTAAATGAACAAACAAAAACCCTACCAGTTACCTCTCTTCCCTTTGAATTTCTCTGCCATTCAGGAGAAGCAAATAATGACCTAATGCAAAAGCAGGAAACAAATTATAGCCAAAATGGAAAAAGCAAAATATTTCTCCTCTAAACATTTTGGTTTTTACTTTGTATGTCTTAGTAGCCTAACCCTCTCAAAATACCCACCTGAATGCTCTGCACTCACAGGAGCAGTCCAAGGAAAACTCCTCTAGTAAACCCTATATGACCAAAGCTATGGGAGCCTGACTGTGAATAAAAACGTTTTAAATATGATTGCTACACCTGTTAGTAATGAAAGAGCCCTTTTGAAGCAAGTAATTTCATGGGAAACACCTGAATCCAATCATCTAAGCCTGGGAGCCCACATCTCTGTAATACCATTGCTCTTGTCTCTGCACAGTCTATCCCCTGCCTCAGAAGAGTTTACCCTGTCCATCTATCATTTAAAAGGCAATGAGCTAAACAAATTCCACCTCACTTCTCAGCTTCAGAGTAAATTTGGGTTTATTTATTCATTTAAAGTCATGGGAGCAAGTTTGACATTGCTGAACATGTCCCAGATTTATGGAAAATAAAATTGTACTAATTTAGTGTGTCATGGTTTAAAAGACAGGTGTCTGCCAAGGAAGGTGGGAACCTTCCTGGAATGGCAAATATGACACCCCCTTCTCTCCAAATTATCATAACTTTGAAATTAAGGGGCTTTCAGGCAAAGATATGGGAGAAGGAATAACAGTTTTTTACTACAGTATATATAACAAGACAAACAAACAACAACATCAGCAACAACAAAAAAAATAACAGAAACCCAATAGCAGCCTTCTCTTGCCTGTCAGGCACTTTCCCCTTTGGTGTAGTTATGGCCACAGCCGGTAGGGGCGCTGTTGGCTCCCAGTGAGGCAGGACAGGTGCGATAATTCCCCCGCAGCTGCAGGGGGCCCTGTGGTCTGAGCTCAGCTGCCTCTCCATGTTGCAATGGCATCTCGGGGGATGGGGAAAGAGGGGAGATGGCTCCCCTTGCAAAACTCACAGGGAGCAGCTAGTCTCAGTTCCACTCCAGGTGGCGAGCTGAACTGTTGCAGGAACCTCGGAGCGGTGGGCTGAAACAGCAGAGGCAAGCAGCAAATCAAAGTGTAGCAATAGCCTTGAAGCAGTGGCAGGAGCAGCAGGGGGCCCGGCGCAGGCGGGGTGCCGAGATAAAGTGTAGCAAAAAAAAGCCTCGAAGCAGCAGCAGAAAACAGTGCGGGCTGGGCAGGGGATTGCTCCTTTGCACAGCTCACCGGCCACAGCTGTTCCCGATGCTGGGCCGCCACGCAGAGGGAACAATCCGGCGGGAGATACTCCCAGCTCCCATGTCACACCACCCCACGCACCAGCTCTGGGCTCCCAAGCAGCAGAGGAGCAGAGAAGCAAGCCGGCAGTTGTAATAATTGATAAAAGATTTGTGTTAATCACAAAAGTATTGGGGGTTGTATAAACCAAAATACTAAGCTCTGAAGTGAAGCNCTCTCATTTATAACACAGTGACAATGCTGAAAGAGAGGTGAAAAAGAAAAAACAAAAAAAAATCCACAGGGCAGCAGTATCTCAGGTGAGATTCATCCACCATGCCACCAATCATGCCCAAGACAGTGTGTTTATTAGCATTTCTGTCGGATGTCTCCATGAGTATCCAGAGATGAGTTTGCCTTGATGTTCGGTTCTGCTGGAGTCTGAAAAACAGAGGCCTCTCTGAGTTCTCAGACATCAAAATGCAGGGTTTGAATTAAAGCTTTTAGAGAAATTAAAATATATTAAGCCACACAAACGAAATAGAGGTGTAAGTTTAAGTAAGTAAGTTTAAGTAAATAAGAATATGTTTTAAGTGCCTTAAAAAGTAAAAGCCTTAGAATTTAATGTAGGAAACAAGTCTTAAAAATGAGTCTCAGTGAGAGCTCAAAAACATAGTTTTAGACATAATAAAAATATAGTAGGAATATTGCTTACATTCTTCAGATAGAACAGATTATACGTATGCACAGATTATACGTAAACTTTCATACTAAAAAACTAGAATTCTAAAAGGTTTAGAAGAAATTATTCAGATTAGTGTTTTTAGTTCATTGGATAGTTTGTAAATAAGAATCCATGCATTGGAGTGAGAACTCTTGTTGTGATTCATTACCCTAGATGTATTGGAAATGGTAAATCCCTCATCCCTGTAATGTCCTGTGGTTTGACCCTTCTCCCCTCTGGTCTGCTTAGCTGGCAGAGATCCAATTTCCCCCCGCCCCCTTTCATACCCTAGAAAAGACCTATGTTCCCTGACCTCGCCCTCTTTCCGCTCCTGGGACCCCACAAGAAATAAACCTCAAATTCTCCTCAGGGGGGAAAGAGCCTCTTTTGTTATCTTTTATTCTGTCCATGCGGGGGAAACAGGCTTCTTCCTAGTCTCTGAGCTAGTCTGGGGCTAGCGGGGGAGCCTTTTTAACCCCCGCAAGCTCTCTCGCTCTCTCTTCCTCCACCATCATCATCATCACTACCACCACATGAAGAAGAGGAAGAAGAAGAAAAAAAGAACAGAAGAAGAAAAGACCAGGGAGCATCTGCCTCTCGAGACTCTGTACCAGCCCGCAACCTCTGCTTCTCCTCAGGACTCTGTACTAGGCTGCAACTTCAGCCCTCCTGGGGCTTTGCACCGGGGAGCTGCTTCTGTTTCCAGTCGGGACTTTACTTCTATTTGGGACTCTATGCCGAAAGCTTTTAGCATGGACTTTAACGTTTGGTACTTTTTGCCTTTTGAGACTGATGCGCCTTTACAATAAACAACTTGATAGCAACTAACAACTGCTTATCTCTTTTAAAGAGAATAACAATCCTGACAGATTATGACTGTAACAGCATCTCCTAAAATGTAAATGTTATCTTAAGGTCATATGCTGATGAAAACCACTGTTTTGACAAATTTCTCGGTCATTTGACAAAGCAGCTCCTGTGCAGTTATATGGTGCAAAGAAAGCTGTTAAAGATGGTTGAGTTACATGTTTGATTTGACATATATTATACTGCTTCTAAAGATAGAAATTACTATAGTAAATTATTTTTCCTGCTTTAACTGAGTAAATAAAAGATCTCTCACAAATATATATATACACAGTAATGATACTTCTAAATTAAGATGTTCATCTACAATTTATGTAGTCCTCTGAGTACTTCTGTGAATGTATTTTAAAGGAGCAAAGAAAATATCCTAATGTGTGATATAACTAATTTGTAGCATCATAGATCGGTATTGAGAAAAATTCCTGATTTGGAAGAGAATAAGGAGATTAGACAATTGTAAATGTTATCTGACAGTAAACTCTGCAGTTGATGTAATTTAAGGAAAATAAAAATTACAAGGTTTTGGTGATCAGGAGGTGGTGTCAGCTAATATGGTACCACATCAGTGCCTCCAAGGTATGTAAAGATTATTTTTTGCCATCTAGAGGATATCTAACACTGGTCAATGTTGGAACTAGATAATGGAGGCTTCTGATGCTGCTTTGGCAAACCAATGCAAATGCTCACTTGTATGAGTGGAGAACATGCAGTGTGGAGTCAAGAAAGATAATAAGATGTTTAAAGAGGTGATGCAGTAATAACTAGTCATTCCAGGCTTTTTCACTATGTGAGAAAGTGCTGACAGGGAAATCATACTACAGGGATGTAAGTTTTGGGTTACATGAAGATCCATGTTGAGGAAGAGGTAGAGTGTTGGAGTTGTAGGGTTTGGTCTCCACATTTGAGCTCTGAGCAGTCAGTTCTGAAACCAAAGATGTTTCTGGGAGATCAAGATTTGGTGATGGATGGACAAGGAACTGTTGCTCTGCACATTGTTTGACATTCATCTTGACCAGAGAAAGGTCAAATATTCTCAGAAAAATATCAGCAGTTGCACTAGTCTGAAACCAAACCAGTAGGAGATCCCAAGT
>VWZS01004619.1:781-46803 GCA_013397075.1 Rhabdornis inornatus
CTGTCCTTCACCCTAAACCCTGCCCTTACAGTTGTCAATCCCTCCTGGCCCCGCCCATTCTTCCAGAACATTCTGTAGCAATCATTCCCTCCTCGGTTTACTATTCGTTATTTTGTATGAATCCCCGCCTAAGTTACTCCCTATTGGTTATGTGAGACTGTAATCCCACCTTATGTTACATCCCTTGTTGCCCCTCATTGGCTGAAGCTTTGTACCCTCCCATGGGGGAGGTCCCGTATTTAAGTTTCTGTAAGCCTGTTCTCCCTGCTTTTCTGGGTTCCTTCCTTCACTGTGCAGTTGTCTTCCCTCCCAATAAACCCTGTTCCCAGAACCTAGAAAGGTCTCCTCCTCGATCCTTTACTTCCCCTCGGATACGGAGACGGCCGTGATAAGGGTGGAGAGCCCTAGCTGTACTCCTGCTTCACAGAAGCTGGGAAACAGCCCACTCTTGACACCGGCAGCCAGTGGAGCTAGCTAGGCTTGCCAGGTGTGAGTGGTCAAGGCTGCCGTGTCAGAAACACACTCAGAAATTGTGCAACAGAGCTTGAAAATAATGCAAAAGACTGAAATAAACAACCTGTTCCCGCATCCACTAATCCAAAAGACAGCAACCCCCCAACTTTTTCAAAAAGCTGCCTGATGTAATTCAGACATTGGCAAGCTATACACACACATAGAGCCCAGTCCTCTGTATGAATGGATCTGCATGATGCATAATGCATTCAATAGTTGAATTCTATTGCTTTGCGCTATCTTTCCACAGCACTTTCTGAATCTGACTGTAGGATTATTAACATAATAGTGGTGTGGTATACCTATATAGTAATTCAGAATCACTTGTATACCATGAAACTGGTGACAATGTAATTGAGGTAATCTCTTCAAAAACATCACTACTTCCCAGTAGCTGATTTTGCTTTCTATTTATAAAATGCTGCTTCCACGGTCACCAGCACAAGGAGCTGATCCTTACTTATATTAATGACTACACTCTTCAGTTATAGAAAATGTTCTATTTTAGTCTCGAGGAATAAGACACCAATGGTTTAACAAACAAATAAACTAGAAGGGTTTAGCTTAGTGTCATTAGGTAATGCTAATTCTAAGCTTTTAATTATCCCCTGTTTTAATTATCCTGTGTTTAAAATTAAATGATCCTTGATGACAGAAAGTTTAATTTGGAAGGAGGAAAGGGTCTTCTACTCAAACACAAATACCAGAGTGCAGACTGTAAGACAGGACATTGATCAAATAACTTGAGAAGGAATAATTTTGGAAGCTGATCAACACAAGCCAGTGTATGACGCGGCTCGCCTCCTCCACTCAAGCTTGGTCTGCCCAGCTAGCTCCTGAGGCGAGACCAGCACCAAGAGTGGGCCGCCTCCTGAACACCAGAGAGTCAGGAGTGCAGCTAGGGCTGAGAGCCCTCTTGATAGGCAGAGCATCCAGGGAAGGACAAAGGATTTGAAGGAGTCCTTTCGTGGGTCCAGGAACAGGTTTATTGGAGGGACAGGAGGAACAGGAGGCAACCAGAGGAGAGGGGAGGATACGGCAAAAGGTGAAGATTACAGAGGTGCAGCAGCTTAAATGGGGGACCTCCCCCAAGGGAGGGTACACTCTGACAACCAATCACTGTGACTTGGGGGTGTAACACAAGGCGGGGATGAATACATAATTAACCAATAAGGGGAAACATAGGCGGGGAATACAAGGCAACAGCAAATAATATACCACAAAGGGGATGACTGACAGTCAGAAGGTTCTGGAAGTCTGGGAGGGGCTAGGAAACAAGATACAAAAGCACAGTCAATTATGTGCAGGATATTAAGAGTATGAATGATTCTGCCTTATTTGTGTTATCTGCATACAAAAGCAAAATTGCAATGTGCCTCTTTAGACTCTAATATCAGTTGGAGTTACATCCATTCCTGTCTTTTGATCTTTTCATATCTGTTTTGCCAACTATGAAAATAACAGAGGATGTAGTTGTCTTTTCCAAATTAAATCATAAACTGACCTCTAGCAAGCTCTGCCTGTGAGCTATAGATGACAGCACCAGTTCATTCTGACTGCTGTGAAAGGGATGTGGTAGAAAAATCACTAGTTGGCCTGTTGCAATTCATAAATAATCTAAAAGGAATAATACCTATACAACCTTATATTTAATTAAAAATCTGTACCTAGATGCATTGATTTGGGATCTTAATAACTTGTAAATAATATGCTCCTAGTTTTTGACACAGTACAATTTATATCTAAATTTAGTATTGTTTAGTTCAATGTCACTGGTTTTTTATCTTCAGTTCAATCTCTAAATACATGTTATCTTGCCTTTTCCACCTTAATAGGCAAGCCTATATTTTTCATAATAGTTTTAAACAAAAGATAATTAATTGCTTTTTTCATCAGGTACATCTTATTGGCAAATCCACATTCCACTTCTTGACGTGCAAGTAAATATCAGTGCCTAAAAATGCAGTATTACAATCTTTAAATAATAATTATCACTGAAAAATATGAACTTTAGGTTGTGTTTCTTTTTGATGTATAGTTAAGATTCTTTCTAGGTCTTGTTTGAAAAAGGGATGCACATTTTGGGCGGCTTGTAATAGAAGTACATTCAGAGGCAAGTAAACTGGCAGTTGCTAAATACATTACCCAAATGTTGACAAATCTGCCAGAGTGGAGAGTCTAGTACTGATGTTTAGAAATAGCTTCTAAACAAAGAATAACTTAATTTACATGAAAATGTGAATCCACAGGTTAGTGTCATAAAGGTTTGCATTCTGAAAGGAGAAAGTTTCATTTTTTGCAAGGCCTGAATGATGATCTGAAAACCATACTTGCTCTGTTGCCTAATCCTAGAGGTGCTTCAATTTACTAGCTGGGTACTTCATCTGTTTTAAAAAGCAAAAGGCCTTTCAAACTGCTTATCAAAGTGTCTGAAACCAGGGGCTCCAATTCTGAGCAACTCAGGACTTGACTCTTGTCTGGTCATGGTCAAAGTAGGGATAAAATCCATGTCCTCTAAGTGTAGATGTCTCTAATATTCAGACATCTGTGTCTGTGCAAACCAGTGGACAGAATGCTTTATAAAGAGACAGATTTTATTAATCTCTTCAAAATCAGTGGGGAGAAATAGGTATTTCTGCTGCAGTATTCCACTGGTCTGTTTTCAATGTCTATATCAGAAGATGAACCACAGCCTTGATGTGCCCAAGTGGCTGTCTGCACTGTAGACATATAAAATAGATTAGATTAATCTTGTTGAAGTAGTTTTTTTGCTGAAGTCCCCTAAGGATTTTGATGTGATAAATGACCTCTCAGTGTGTCTTATGCACATCTAAAGAATCAAGGATACCCAAAACATTTTCAGGTGTCTGCTTTTTTATGTAATAGCCCAATTGGTTATTTATTTATTCAGGAAGCTGGAGACCAGCCAAAATCGCCCAAACTTCAGGTCTGTGTGGTTTAGTAACCTGTGGGTTCTTCCAGGAAAGTGTACGTCTTCATGGTATAAGTAGTGCTGACTGATGGAAACACTCTTGGTTCCCATTTTCAAGGAAAGTCTCAATGCAAACAAGAATTTTAACTTCATTTAGGCAAAACTAGCAGAAATCTGTAACGTGGTTGGTATAATTTCTGTGCTGTGATATCTTTCATGTTTTCTATACTATGTGGCCAGGCCACTTCCCATTTATTCTGTTTTTTGCTGCCAAGAATGCTTCTGTACTTAATAATAAAAGAATCATTACATGAAAGGCAGTCTGTGTGTCCCATGTCCCACTGTCCCACCTGTTCCTGTGCTCTCATTGCAAGGTGGACATCTCTCAGAGGTGGGATCCCTCCCACAAGCTTCCAAAAGCTGCATGTTGTAAGAAGAGGTGGTACTTTTGAAAAGCCCATCTCAAGTTATTAGTATATTTCACTGTATTAGCAGTGACTAGGAGGTACCTTGGCTTCAGTCTGCTTCCCTGCTTGGCCATGGGAAAAGCAGCATTTAGCAACAAAAAGGGAACACACATCGTTTTTTCCTCTGAAGGAACGAATGGGTTAGTTACAGCTGGTCTTGACTCTGCCCCAGCAAGAAACCACTTGGCAGATTTTTACATAAAGGCAAAAGTAAAACCAAGAAATTATTTCTTACCTATCCTTTCCCTCATTTTACCACCTAAAATTCTATTTTTCATTTGTCACAAGAAAGTGCATACTGCTGAAATATTAAAATAAAATCAGTCATTTGTGTGAGTAATTGTGAAGATTGTAATCTTCAATTATTAAGAGTTATTTGTTCAATTTGATCTTTAAATTCACACTGTTTGGACAAGAAGGATAGCTTAGGCACAGTATTTTCCATTTTGTTATTTCTCTTTCACTTCCTAAAGCAATTGAATATACACACATCTTAGAATACCAAGGAAAGTGATTACATGATAAAAAAAATATAAAGATCATCTGTTTAAGGCTAAGACTTTTGCCAGAAAGGTTTTCATGTATATTAAAATATACACTAGTTGGAATAACAAAAGTAACAACAGAACTATCACTAATAATGGCAATGAACAATTTTTCTATTGCAAAGGCTTTTGGAAATTACCAAATTTTTAAAAAATGTTCATTCCAAAATGCTGTTCTTTAGGAAATATTTAACCATGAAATTCTAAAGAAAATCTGAGTGTGGGAGTGGGGTGCATTTTCTATGGGAAAGGAGAGCTAAAATTTATGTATTAATGGTATTTTTGAACTTTCATTTTCCTCCTAAACATGCAAAAATATTTAAGGTTGCTAAGTGGAGTTTTGTGCTTTTTACCCCCCTTTTTTCTTTCTCTTTCTCTCTCTTTCTTTCTTTCTTTCTTTCTTTCTTTCTTTCTTTCTTTCTTTCTTTCTTTCTTTCTTTCTTTCTTTCTTTCTCTCTCTCTCTCTCTCTCTCTCTTTCTCTTTCTTTCTTTCTTTCTTTCTTTCTTTCTTTCTTTTTTTCTTTCTTTCTTTCTTTCTTTCTCTCTCTCTCTCTCTCTCTCTCTCTTTCTCTCTTTCTCTTTCTTTTTTCTTTTTCTTTTTCTTTCTCTTTGTCCCCTTGTCTCTTTTTCTTTCTTAATTCTTCACTATGCCATCTTTATTCAATTTTCACCTTATAAAAATGTGAAATTTAAAAACTAAATCTTTTTACTAGAAAATAAATTATCATTTTGTGTAAAATTTTTTTATTCCAAAATATTTAAGATAATATGACCAATTTCAGTGAATTCATGTCATAACTTTCCTAATATAGTGACATAGACATGACTGTCCTGTCCTGTTATATAGTAATTCCTAATTCAATTCACTGACAGTACCTTTCCACTGCTACCTGAAAACTTGGAGCTTAGCTAAATTTCAAATCCTGAGAAAACATGCACTATTTAGATGTACAATATATTTGTCCTCTACACTGCAGTGTAAAGTTCATATGACTTATTGCTGAGTGTGTTTCTTTAAGGATATGATTGGTATTCTTACAGTAACCTCATTTTTTATTGAATACCAGGGTGAATAGCTATATTAAACCTGCATGATTTGTTGGTATTAAAGCTAATGCTGCCTCCACCACTATTAACTTATGCATCATCCTTTACTTGATTTCTCTGTTTTGTTTCAATTTGTAAACTGTCTCTGATCTGAAATGTACATTTTTCAACTAGGTTTTCTCCACTGGTATTTTCTTACTCTCCTGAGTATATGGCTTACTTCATATTAGGTACAGAGGAACAGAGTTTATTAAATTGTAGTAATACTCTTTGCATGTTTCATAAGTGTGCATTACATTCCATTTAAATGAGGTGTTTAATTTTGTGTCTCTCATGCCTAAAATTGCATTTGGGCTGGCTTACTAAATACAAAATTATCAGTCTGCTGGTCAAATTTCCTAATGGTGTCCTTTTCTATTTTAATACTCTTGCAGAGAATCAGACCATGATTTAAGTCCATGAACTCTCCTTAGAACATCTGATTTCATTAGTATTTTTTTTAGCTCTACCAATCTGTCAGATGTCTTCTCTTTTTTCTTTCAGATTACAGGTGTTACCAAGGATTTTTCTTTTGCCCGCCAGGTCTAACTCCAGTTCTAATTTGCAAATGAGAAGATCTAGACAGAGGCTATCAGAGGCTATCTTTATCAGAGCAGGGGATGCTGAAAGTTAGTCTGAATTTGTCCACATGAAAATTTAGACTACATTAGGGCATAGCTGTATCTGCCTTCTTGATGAGGACTGAATGGTTCTTGCGGAGGGAGGCAGTAGATTTGAATCAAGTCTGAGTGCAGCCAGTCCACAGAAACAATGTGGAACTCTGGGAGGTCTGGACATCAGTGGAAATTTGACACTGAGCTCAAATGATCATTACAGCATACTTAAATGAGCTCTAGAACTGTTAGAACCTGCAGCACTGGCAGAAGCTTATTACAGCAAGTATAATTTTTAGCAAGCTGAACTACCTTTCCCTACTTTTTATGCCCACAAATTGGTGACTGTTATTAAGAGAACTGTCAATCTGCCCAATCAATTTCTCACTAGGAGTAAATCTGTATAAATGGTCTGGTCTCCACAAAACAATAGGTTTCACTTCAAAACAATTAAAGAAACAAACAACAAAATAGCACCTAAGTCAGCTGTTAATTTGGGTTTGATTTGTTTTCAGTGAGATCAATTACATGCAGTCATTTGGTACTTGGTATGAGAGGTATCTTATCTTCTCTGGCAAGAGAGAAACATATCTTTCTGGGAGAAGTAGGTGATGCCTTCTCTGATGTTCTGTGTTACAGACTGAGCAGCTGAATGACAGAGTTACAAAATATCTCCTATCACAAATTTTCTGAGACATTTAATGCAATATCACCACATTAGTTTATAACTAGAGACAGAAGGACAGTGAGACGCGAGTGAAAGAATTAGGTTTATGTTATTAGAAGTCTAGTGATATTTCATTAGACATAAGAAGGGTATGGATGTCTTTTCCTAGAATAAGTTCCTTCTAATTTACAGATATAAAGTGAACAGTTTTCTGGTCACCATACTTTAATCCTGTGATTTTGTTTCCTTTTAAGATTTTATGTGCGTTCTTGGTAAGAACCATAGAAACCCATGAACATCACTAGAAAATAAGCTGGCTGTCTGGTGCTTTGAGGTGTTTTTTCGAAACTCTGGCATTTCAGCAAAAGTAATTTACTAGGTGAGGCTATAACTTTGAACTGAAGATCAGAGCATTAAATTCAGCCCTGCACAAACACATCAATTAAGCAAATTTTATGCTTCATAGGTTGTTTGGTAGGCTGTCCAATCAGTTTAAGAAAGAAAATTTCAGAATTGAGGGAAATTATAAGTGAAGTTGACCAAGGCAGATTTAGGGAAAAAAAGCAGGAGTAAGAACTAGAAATCTTTATTAATGTTAGTACAGAAACTTAAGATTTTATAGTTAAAAAGGGGGCAATTTCCCCACATCTAACCAAGTAACAAACAACTCGGAAAAAAATTACATTTTAGAAGGAGGAAAGCGTAATCAGTATAAGCTAGTCTGTCTGAAGAACAAATTTTGATAGAAGAAGCTGAAATTATACTGAAAAGTTTGTACTGAGTGAGGAAAATTAAAAGAGATGTCTTTAAACAAAATTCAGTGCTATGTGCCAACTATTAGATGGAGATAATAAAAATATTAATGTTGATTTTGTGTTCAGGAAAATAAAAAAAAAAAATTCATATCCTAATAATAAGAAATTTGTTCTCCAGTGATAAATTCAGATGATGCCAAACAACACCTTCTAGAATAACTTTTTTTTTTTTTTTAAGATTAGTAGAGCTGTCTTGTACCCTGGAGTCTTAGAAGAGAAAATTGAAACCACTGGCTTCGTAATATAAAGATTTTCTGGATAAAATTTAGTGTATCAGAAAACTCTGGAAATGTTTTGCTAAAATTCATGAGGTAAGTGTAATGATTCATGTAACTGTAGAGTACTTAATAATTAAAACTAAGATATAATAATGCTTCAGATAACAGTTTGAGTTAGTAAGAACTGCTGCCAACGATGTCATAGTTTTCTAAATAAACTTATCTTAGCAACTATTTAATTTTCTGATAGGGGTGCAAGTTTGCTTACTAACTCCACAATCATAACAGATTTCATATGTACTGCTTGTATTCTGATTAACTAATGCTATATAGCATCAATGAAACGTGTTAAAATTGATTTAAACATTGATGGCTGACATATCTCTGGAAACTGTTCTTAATGAGGAATTGCTGTTGTAAATAGAATTTCCAATGAGGTACCTCAGTGGTTGACAGTGTGTCTGGGTTTTCATCATTTTTTCTTCATATGGAAGTAAACAAATAAATAAGTGCTGAGGGAATTGTAGGATCCTTGAGTGGATCTCCTTGGCTTTAAATCAGCCCTCCATACTCCCAGCTTCAAACAGCCATGTCACGTATTTCTGCTCATGTGGCATTTCTTGTCTGCTATTCCATCTGAAGTTTTCATAACCATTAAAGGTTCGGGATGTTTTGTCAAATATCTTTACTGTTTGAAAGCCTGATCACTATTTGTTCCATATGTCAATTGAATCCCAGTCTTTAAATCTTCTTGAATTTTATTAAGGCCACGGAGTTGTACACCAGTGTTACACTATATGCTTCATAAAAATGTATATCCATTTCTTATCTTTAAGCACCTTTATCAAAGCTCAAGGAATAATATCAACCTTATACAACCTTATATTTAATTAAAAATCTGTACCTAGATGCATTGATTTGGGATCTTAATAACGTGTAAATAATATGCTCCTAGTTTTTGACACAGTACAATTTATATCTAAATTTAGTATTGTTTAGTTCAATGTCACTGGTTTTTTATCTTCAGTTCAATCTCTAAATACATGTTATCTTGCCTTTTCCACCTTAATAGGCAAGCCTATATTTTTCATAATAGTTTGAAACAAAAGATAATTTTTGCAAATCCACATTCCACTTCTTGACGTGCAAGTAAATATCAGTGCCTAAAAATGCAGTATTACAATCTTTAAATAATAATTATCACTGAAAAATATGAACTTTAGGTTGTGTTTCTTTTTGATGTATTGTGCATGTAATTTTCTTTAAGAGGGGTTTTGTGAGCATATCCACTGGAGAAACATTCTGTTTTTGTCTTCATCTACAAATGAACTCTTTCCAATTGTAGCTCAGATAGATCATTCCTGCTGCAGCAGGCACAGGTAACAGTTAATTGACTGCAACTTTGTTGGGGATCTCAGGAGTTAAATAATTATGCACTCCTTAAAGCATCAAGGGAATGGCTGCTCTGTTTCCATCATTTGGATGATTAACACAAAGGAGTGGTCTCTACTGATCTGCAGTAACCCTTCAGTATTTCATTTAGTTTCCATTTGGAAATTTCCCCTTTACCTTTAGATGCTGCTCATTTCCATGCTGTTGACGGGCTTGTGAGAACAACAGTCTAAGCATGATCCTAAGTTCTCTGCAACTTGCAAGGTTTTGCCTCATACAAGACTTTTGCAATCTTCAACAAAATGACGACAACGTTTTTATTTTTATTTTCAGAGGAGAGACAAGAGAAGCTGATCTCCTCATCATTCATGTATGGATCTGAACAGCACCAATTAAAATTCCAAATTTTAACAGTTTTATAATACATCCATACACTGTAAAATAAAATAGCATTCAACTGGGATGGATTCATGAGGGAGGAAGCAGAGGAACCTTCCTTTCATCACTTCCACTGTTTAGTGTGAAAGTGTTCACATGAGGGAAAAACACAACTCGATCATCCTCACCCCTGCCGTGCTCAGCACCTCAGAGTGTCAATATGGATGCAAAAGTAATTTTTATTTAACGTACAGTAAAAATTCAGAAACATTTTCGCAGTATCTGAAAGGGCTTAATTGGTCCTGAATTTCTGATTTACTAAAATATTAAACCTCCTGAAAGGATAATACATAAAGCATATTGTCAATAGATGTGCTTCCAGCTAACAGGCAGCAGGCAAGATGTGTATTCCTTGTATTGCTCATTATCCTCTACTTTTTCTTATTTCAGCAATTTAAAACTTGCAGATATAATCTTTAGGGAAATTTGAGGTAACATAATCAATGTAATAATTAATAGGAGAAGGCTTTACAAAGAAGTAAATTCTAACTGAAGATAAGTTGCTGATTTTATTACAATTTTGGAATGACAAATGACTTGACAGTAAGTCTATGCACTTAACCATTACTCTAATTATAGCTTCCAAGTGGTGGGAAGTTCGGACTGCTGGACAGGCTTGGGAAATAAGGAACGTATTGCTTTGTCTATAAGGACAGTCTGATTTCCATGTGTCACAATCCACTGTTAATACAGGTGGGAGTCGTGATGGTTCGTTTGATCTCAGAGGTGCAAAAGACACAGCAGGGAACAAAATCAGTTTACTCACAGCAATGCATTTTTATTGAATGCTAACAACTCAGTTGCGATAGAGAGGAGAGATATAGGAAACAAAGTATAGAGAGAAAAAGAGGGGGAATGGGGAAATAGCTACCAACAGATAAGATGGACGTCCTCGTGGTCCTCTGCCAATAGACAAGTCTTCATCTGTGGGGAGATCTCAAAAGCTTCTCCAGAGGGTCACTTTTTTATAGTCCTTTTCCAAAGGCAGTGACTTCTGGCCAAGAGGTGGGAAGATTCATGGACCATTGTGAGGTGCTCCGAGAAGCAGGTGTAGGTGTGCAAAACATGCAGTTTTCAGTTAGTGCGTGCTCAAAAGCATTGTACTGTGGACAACACACACACAATCTCTTGGCAAGCATCCACCTGAACCAGGCCAGAACTCCTGTCCAGAAGTGGGTGGGGGGTCCTCGGGGTCTTAGCCTCTACCCTTGCAATGGTCATGAGGCATATGAGGGGAAAATTCCAGACTGTCTCTTACACCATGCCTCTGTAAAAAGGCTCTGTTAAACTAGTTTCAAGGCTAGACTGTAAAACCTGGAGCATTAGGTAGAAAGAATGCTTTGTAAAGAACTGCTGTAAAAGCATGAAACTTATATGTATTCATTAAATCAGAAAAGGCATATAAAACTTTAGAAGACTAATACTCAGTTTCTCCAGTCAAGTACATCACTTTCCATTACTGCTTCTCTCAGTAGCTAGTTAGTACCTCACACACTTTCTGTGAAGTCAGTAAATATATTTCTGTCCTAAGAGCAGTACTGGTTCACAAGGAATTTTAGATTGTGTCTTTAGTATATTTTGGGGATAGAGGAAGTAACAAACCTTGGTGTTTCAACTGCAGAAAGTAGCTAGTCTGACAGCTAGCCAGCCATCTTACCTACAGGTCAAATTTTAAGCTTCTTCAAAAACTGCAAAAAAATGCGAAAAATTTTTTGGAAAATAATCTTCTGGTACATGATATATGCCTTGTTTATTTTTTTCCTTTTAGATTACTTAAATCAACTCCAATCAAATGTACACAAAAATTGTATGTATATATACAAACACAGATTTGAAACTGAATCTGCCATGTGGATAGAAAATGAATAAAGTCTACTACTGAATTGAGTTTTTATGTTTCTTTTATTAGAAAGAAGCTCAGTAACATTTTATTTTCATCTGGGTATGGAACAGGAAACATTGAAACTAGAAAAGCTTTGTGATAAAGGCAAGCATTTCTCGATGAGTTATCCATATGCCACTTTCATCTCTCCAGATGCCTTTGTTTGTACTGTGCTCTTTACAAGGATACCTGACTGAATTTTAATAGCCCTTAAATCAGCATTGTCTTCAAGAGCAGACTAGATGAATGGTCTTTTTTCTCACAAATTGAAGCAAAATATTTTAAATTTCATCTTTTTCTGCTATATTAAATTTTGTCACATCTTAGAATAGCATAACAAGCATCATAGATTATACTTTGCCAGATATCATTCAGCCTCTGTTGAGCTGGTATACTATCTCCCTCCTTTCCAGCTCCACTCTCTCCCTGCCTACACACACATCGTATTTTGTCTGTCCTTGGCCAGTATCCTTGGCATGGGAATCTTTTCCATCTGTTACCCTTTTTCTTCTCCCACTCACTTCCACCTTTCCAGTTTACCTTCAGTTACAGTCACCCATAAGTTTTAATTCAAGCTACTCCTCTTTTTTTTTCTTTTTCTTCTTTTTCTTTTTCTTTTTCTTTTTCTTTTTCTTTTTCTTTTTCTTTTTTTCTTTTTCTTTTTCTTTTTCTTTTTCTTTTTCTCTTTTCTTCTTTATATGTTTTAGTGTGGTTTGGTCCCTGGTGTGATGCCCCTTATTTTTCAGCAGCTGCTGCTTTCCTCTGGCTGTCACAGAACCTTCACATGGTACCTTCCTCAGATGCTCTGGCTCTCTCTGTGTTCTGCTGCTCCTCAAATCCCCCTAAGCTACTCCCTGCTATTTCCACTCCACTGAAACAACCCTTTCCAAGGTCAGCTGTGACCTCTTCTCCCTATAGACCTTCTTTCTACTCTCATCCATCTCAGTCTATTGGCTACATTCAGCAAGACCTATCATTTTCTCTGCCTTAATCCTGCATGGCACTTCAGTTTTGTAGCTCCTCTCTAAACGCCCTTCAACTTTCTTAAAATTGGCTTCTCTTCCCCTCACTTCCACTTAACACTGAAGCCTCATGAGGCTCCACTTACATTAGTTTTATTTCTCTTTCCCTTTGATATATTATTCCTGATCCTGGATGATAGTATTCAAGAAATCAGACTCTTATCTTCAGCTTTTTGCACTTGAATTCATGTCAACATATATATGCTTATATAACAGCTTTTCCAGTGTTGTTCTTACATTGAAAAATAAGATCTCCCTCTCTCTCTGAATTCATTCTTCACTCTCATTTACTTTCCCCATTATCATATCGGGCTTCAAAAATTCATAATTATTTCTGAATTCCCTTGTTATTCCCCTCTAGGTTTTAAACAGGATCTCTTTCATCTTTTCTTGTGTTCCCTAACAAAAGGGTGTCTGTGTATCTCAGTGGAGTTAATTCTTGCCTAAACTGCCACCATGTCCTTTCATCCTGCACCTTCATCTAGATTGCTGCTGCATTTCTATGGTTGCCAATTTTCATTTTGTCCATTCCTTCCACTTTCCCCTGCTTTTCATGTCATATTCTCTTTAGACCTGTTGATATCATACCACTGTTCATGCTGATTCCAGGTTAACATTTCATAATCTATGTACAAAGTAACAAAACTGATTGTATGTTTTATTCTCCATATGTTCTTTTCTTTGTGAAACTTGACCTCTCTTAAATGGTTAGGATGCCTGCACATCCTTATCCCTTTAACGTGCCTCTGGTATACATCTGTGCTTTCAAGAAAAACACAGGAGGGCGTCAGGACTGAACCATTACAACTTCTCATTGTGAGCAGTGGGCTCTGTAAAATAGCAGCTAAGTTAGTACATACTTAGTATTTATAGACATCTGATTTCCCTAGGACAGCAGGGCTTTTTTCCTCAGCCTTGTAAAAAGCCAAGCCTGTTGACAGAACCTGACGAATAAAAATAAGACAATAAAATGCAAAATGGAATTCAATTGTAATCCCTTGTTTTTCTTAAAGTGTACAGTGATAAAGGAAAGGTCTGCATCAGGGGTTTTTTCCTATTATGAGAATAACAGGCAGCTTGATTATTTCCTCAATTATTAACAGTAGCAATGGAAGGATGTATTTCACTTTGTGCAGGGTGAGAGAGGAACAGTCAGAATCACTGCTTCTTGGGGGAGTCATGTTGCAGTGAGCAAATGTCGTATTTCAGCTGAACTGGAGAGAACAGCAGGGAAAAGAGAGCACTGCAAAACCAGTGATAATGAGTAAAGCTGAGTATGCAAATCAGTAAAATTCCCTTTCCTAGTTATATGCATAGGTATGTCACCCTTTCCTACTATATTTTTTCAGATTCCTCAGATTAGTAAACACAGCACGATGGTAGCCACGGGAACACTATTAAAGTTATATCTAGTTTTCCAGGCAAGCAGGACTTTGCAATCCCACAGGATGTTATTCAGAGTATTTTATAGATTTTTGTCCACAGTTCAGTGTTGCAAACATATGTACTGTAGCATAATTGACAGGGGTTATTTTGAGACATCTTAAAGGTTTTCACCAAACTTTTTGCATAATCATATAATGTAATTTTTAAAGAAAAGTTGGAATACAACCAGAATACAACACACTTTACCAAATTTATTCCCCAGGCAATATGTTCCATTTATTTTTTTTTATTTACATTCCCTTTCCCCAAACTCTTAGAAGTGTAAAAAAGCATATAAGGCCAAGGGTGAGACCAACACACGTTTCTTAGCATAAATCTGCAATCCAGAGCAAAATATGAATCATTCTCCCTCCGAGACTGCTATGTGTCACTGAATGAACTGGCAAACTCAACTTGCCCTGCTAATCCCAGCACATTTGGATTACCTCTTGCTAAGGATGCTGAGAAAGGAGAAGAGGAAAAGCAGGGAGAGGATGCAGACATTTGCAGATAAACCATGTTCTACCCTCACTCAATCCCAGCTCAGAGTGGTTGTGCAGCAGATGTTATCCAAAATGCCAGTGCTATGGGATGTTAGAAACCAGGGTCTCCTCTCATCCATTGCATTCTGGTTGCTTACATATTGCCTGGAGATAAAATTCCCTCCCCAGTTTGGGCCTTAGTGTAAGAATGAGATATCTTTCAGGGCAATTTGGTTTAATTTCTTTCACATTTGTTTTTATGACATGAATTCAGTGAGGACAACAGCTTTTCTTAAAGAAGTTAGCAAGTCCATCTTAAGTCTTACTATCGGCTATTGAAATGGGAACACAAACAAAGCAGTCCCTATCTCATTTTGCAGGGATATTATTGGGGAAAAAACATCACCTCTCAGCATCTAGTTACATTTCATATTTCCTGAATCATGAAAAATGAGTGATTTTCATTTTAACCTGTACTAAACTAGGCCACTCTTTCCAGAACACATAATAACAATTAGAAGTTGCTTTTTACTTTGTAGGATTGTTGTACCAGATGTTGTTGCCTGACAAAGTTACAAAAATTAGGGGTTTAGCTGCAAGCATTGCTACTACCTTGGAAAAGTCCTTTGATGCTTTTTCTAGCTTTGAAATACAAAACTATAGAAACACTGGGAAGTGAATGCCTGTGTGCCAATGCTTAGCAACACCATGAAGAAGTGGTAGTACTGAATATAGGAAAACTTTGTGACCTGTCTTCAGACAAGGACTTTTTATTTCAAGTAGCAGAAACCTTTCTGATACTCATTCTGACTGTTTTCCTGTGGCTGTTTTGGTTCTTGGAAAACACACGGATAGTGGTTTATAGCTCAGGAAGGAATTGACACCAAGCTTTCATTACTTGGCCTTATAGTCATCCAATAAAGCACACCAGTTAGAAATTCTGAGACTGGGCTTGGGTTTTTTGTAGCATTGGGGAAAGAGAAAGAACGAGAAATCAAACTGTCCAGTCTGATGTCAGTAAGTCGTAGGGAAACAGAAGAGAAAAAAAAAAAATAAATTGTTGTGGTAAAATAATTCTGATGAAAATAGTTAGAAGGAGTATTATGGTTGCGTCAAGCAACCATATGGAATTTTGGAACACATGAGGAATATTGGAACACGAATGGTTTCAGGTTGAGTAACAGTCACAGCAGAGGGCTTCCTTCAGAAGAAAGGCCTGGAAACATCTATTTGTTATTGAAGGCCACATACATAGAAGTATAACTCTGAATGCTCTGTAGAAAAAGGAGAGATGGCTACAAAAAAACCAATACTTCTATAAACAGAGCCTGTCACAGTTATTAAGAGCCTGGCCAGGTGTGAAGAAACAGAATTGGAGGGACAGAAAGTCAAACCCCACAGTTCAGAGCCACCAGGAGAGGTTACTCAGGACTGTGTCCATTTGGAGTTTGGATATCTCCAAGAATGGAAACTCCACAACCTGTGTGAGCAATCTGCTTCTGTCTGATGACTACTCGTACAGTAAGAAAGATGTTTCATCTGTTTGAATGAATTTCCTGTATTTCAGGTAGCATCCATTACCTGTTGTTCTTTCCCTGGTCACCAACAGAGAAGAGTCTGTGGGGGATGTTTAATTCCCACATCAGATATTTATATACATTGGTAAGGCACCCCATGAAACTTCTCCAGGCTGAACAGTTTCAGCTTTCTCAGCCTCTCCTGAAATGATAAATGTTCCAATCACATTCAGCAGTCCAGCCTCACTGCTGAACTGTGTACACTGTGTCCATACCTCTCCTGTGTCGGGGAGTCCAGCACTGGTCTGAGCACTACAGGTGTGTCATACCAGTGCTGAGTAGAGGAGCAGCATCACTTCCTTTGGCTTGCTGTCAGTGTGGTACTACAGTTAACATTCTAGTTGTCATTTCGTTAGGTGGCAATTTAAATGGTAAGTTCTTTCTCCTCCTTGTCAATGACACTGACAACTTCAGAGCACTCAGTAAAAGATTGCTTTCTCTGAATTTTTTAATGGATATTCTTTTGACTTTGCACAGCATATCTTCTAGAGAGGTGATCATCACTTAGAACTATTTAAGCTTATATTTAAAGCTTAGAACTATTTAAGCTTGTATTGTCTAATTAATAAGTGCAGGTAAACATTATAGAAACCAATAATCAAGCACTGCATGGAATGAGAGAACATTTTAAATCCATTGGCCAATGCCCTGTTATGTCTATAGTATTGATCAAACATCCATTTTCTGAGCATCTGATAAGCAAGAGCACTTCCCCACAATCAAGATAACTAACAATACAGCTTGTGATCTTCATGTCAGGGAGGCTTAAGGCTGAGGTCCCCTGCACATGACAGGGAGCCAAAAGCTGTGGCAATAGCTGGATACTTCTGTTCTTCAACAGCAGACTCTCTTAAACAGAGTTTAGAGAGTATTTAACACCACTTTTCCACCATTTTGAAAGACTGTCAAGTGTAAATCATATTTATTCTTTGTGACGCAGGAGTTTCATTAATCCTTTAAATTGCAGTTATACATTGCTGATATAAAGAAATACAAAAATGTTGGTTTTGTCCATTATTTTAAATTTGGCATATACTAAAAATATGTTTTTCTTTTTTAATTTACTCTTCAGCAGGAAAAAATAGAAAAATACAGATTTCAATTGATGATGAACAGTAAGTTTGAATATAAATTTTGTACTTGAATTGGAAATACTCTTTCTATGCTGTCCATGGCAGACACTATAGCAACCATTATTCTTCAAGGTGAACTGGTCATTTACCTTTATGGGACCTGTATCTCAGTAAAAATCATTACAGATCACTAGAGAAACAGCTAACATGTTTACATAATCAAAAAGAAAATAGCATTTTGAGAAATATCTGCCAAATCCCAGCTGCTGCAATAATTAAAAGCAGTGACAACTGATTTAAAATGTTTTTTTGAGGAAGCACCTCCCTTTGACCAGCAAAGAGTTAACACTGTAGCGGAAATAAGCTGACAGTGAGCATGAAGAAAAGCTCTTCCTAATGCAGCTCTATGTATCTTTTCTGACTCTTGCCTTTCCAGGTTAATAGTAAATTTTACTAAATATTAATTTACAATAAATATTGTTTTAAAATTCATAGAAAATATTAATTATAGCAAGAACTATATTTGTTGAAAATAAGATGTACACTACCAGCAGCATTTATGTTTCTTTCATTCAATCCATTTTGAAGTACAATCCCAAACATAGTAAAATAATGACAGAAAATAAGAAATATCATTATTCTGTCTGGTTTTCATCTCTTTTGATACCATTTTAGAAGAAATGGGAGCTGTCTAAAATCATGGGATGCGTAAAGTAGAGAAGTTCAATAAGAGACTAATCTTTTTAAAGGCATTTATATAAATAGCAGTGAATGTAAGAAAACATGCTTAAAAATTTGAGATATGTTATGACAGGGCTGAATATGAGTATTTGCTTTTTCATGCATTTCACTTATGTTGTCCCAGAAGACTAAAATGCTGAAGGTACATTTCATTTCAAGATGAAGATGTCTGAACAAGGGTGTGTGAATACAGGTTTATTTTATTATGTGGGAGAGGGTTCCTTGATCTCCCACTGCAGTCAGTGGAGATGTAGGGTTAAGAACTTAGGTGCCATATAAAAGGGGCTGTCTGGTGACATCTGAAACAGTTTCATGTGTCCCTGATACAGGGAGGGTGGTTGATCTGTGAGGGACCTGTGCTTTTATTGGAGGCCAGATGGGCAAATTCTCAACCCATGCAGATGATACCAGGCAGCTGAGTGTGGGTGGATGAACTGAGCTCCCTGTCTCCCCAGACTGTAGTGGGATTTTAGACACCTTGCACATATGGACACCTGTATCTGGATAATTTAATCCAGAGCCAAATACCATCCAAAAGGCCAGAGAAAATCTGCATGCATAAAAATAAGCACCTGTATATTTTCCACCTTTTAAATGCCGTGTGACAAATACAGACATCACATTTGTGCCCACTCCAGAAGTTAAATAGTGCAATGTAATTCTGTACCATATGATGGAGGATTGTATGGTATAAATGCATTTCCACAGTGCTAGACAAAGCAGAATATGTGCGATTACTGAAAAGCAACCTAATTTATGTCTGATGTGCTCCATGATGCACGCTTGCGCAGATTCCATCACAATCAAAGTAATTTTTCAAATCCATTTGCATGTTTAAAATAGTTCACATCTGCCTATAATCACAGCTCCCAGTATTAGTGGCTTCAGTAACTATATGCAAGTCAACTCACTGAGCACATCTTCAGCTCAAGGCCTAAAAGCCTGTATTTTCTATCTATATTGAACATATGCAAGACACTGTATTAAACTTTACCAGGCTATGATAGTGCTTACACAAGAAATTAGTGAAATTATTTATGGGAAAGAAAATATGTATGCTAAGTCCATAACTCATATTCATACCAGGAGTAATTACCAGGTGTGCAAATCATACTCAATGAAGTCCCAAACACAACAAACCACAAGTTTTGCAAAGCTTTATTGCATTCTGTAAAACCATCAGCATTTCTTGGAATTCAACAGTGAATCTACATACCGATTTCTCAATATACTGTTTTCCTATAAAAAAAGATTTGCAAAATCCAGGAATGTTTAACCACACACATCCACTTCTAGAATCTAAACAGATAACATGCAGCTAAAACCTCCATAACCTCCATAGTTAGTAGTGTCCCTGCTTACAATCCAAAGTCTTCAGGACAGGAAAAGGGAGGGGGTTCATAGAGCCATAAATCTGTCACACATTGATATCAAATGTTGATTTTTAGAACTGTTTCACACATTTAGACTGGTTTGTATTGTCACTAAGGTTTTGTCTTTCAATATGCTCGTGTAATATCAAAAATGCATAAAATATACATATCATGCATTATACAAAGGTACATATATATTTCTATCATTAATAGAGGAAATTAGTACCAGCAGATTACCCTAATGATTTGATGGGGGAAATAAACTTACTGAGGTCTTCATGGTCACCTAAAACTTCTGTCCCCAAACTGCTATAAAAGCTTCTCTTCCTAAGTAAAGTCTGCACAATTGCTCAGTCCTGTAGAAAGATGATGGCAATTTGTCTGTGCTTTTCAACTGCACTAGCAAAAGGTATAAAATATTCTGCTCTTCTCTGAGAATCTCAGTTTACTGAAAATCCTGATTAACAGAAGAAAACACAGCATCCTACCCAAAACAGAATGAAAATGACTATGATTTTAAACTGTCTACACTGACATTTATTTAATTAAATAAATAATTTTCTGATGCTTCACTACCATACACTCTTCCAGAATATTGACTTCTCCTAGTATACGAAATAGTATCAGTTCCAACAGTCAAACTGGCATTAAGTTTTCACTTCGCACACCTGCTTTGCAATTTAATCTTACCTAGTTGACCTCTCTCTCTTTGATTTACTATATAATTTGGGTAATGAGGGTAAAGCAAAGGCAGAGGTTGAGATACTTGACTTAGTAACAGAGCAGCAAATTTTGGGTTGAGTTTTAGGTATGTTCTAGGCCAGCTCCTTTTTCACAGCCTTGGCAAAAAAGCAAGACTAACTTGTATTCACTAGTTGTTTAGTGGAAAAAGGAAACATTTTTGCCAGTAATTAGCAGTTTGGATTGCCTGCCAGATGAGAAAATGTATTTTTTATGCCTCAATGGGAAGCGACTTTCAGCATTTCAGTGTGTCAATAGCTTGCTGTTGCCAGTCCCTGTGATACACAGCAGTGGTGTAAATCTGCCTAGGTGAGCTCTCTACACCACTTTGTGCTGCCCTGGGGGTGACGGTCAAACTCATCACCATGGAGACTGACATGAAAAAAACCTTGTGTATGACACAGGAAAATAAATCAGTGATCAAACCTATGGCAGCCTCCCTTGAGTTACGATCTCCTGGAGCATTCTTGTCAGGTTGCTGGGCTGCTGGGCTGTGCTGGGTGAGTCAGCTTCCCTCTGCAGAAAATAGCTTTCGGCATCCAAGCAGGCATGACTCAGTGGCACTAGCAGCCAAAGTACAGCTAACAGGGCTTTTGCACATTGACTCGAGGGTCTGTGCCCTTACTAAACACAGAGCACATTGCTTTGTTTTTCTTCCAGGAATCCTAGAGTTGCTTATTCCCAATAAACAAAAGATTTACTCACCCAGTTTGTGAGACTAAAGATCACTTTCTTCTTGACACAGTGTCTATAGCTTCCTCATAAATGCAAGACACATTTCAAAACCTTGATTTTCTTCTGTATTTCAACTCCCTTCTTTCTATGTTAAGGATTTAAAACTTAGTTTCACTCGGATCCAACTGAGCTGTAATTCTAAGGCCGTTCATCTCCTATGGAGGATACCCTTTTTAAAGAAAAAGGAATTCACAACTTGAAAAATGAGAATAGAGATACTGCTAGCATATAAATTTATTCTGTGGTTCAAAAACTGGGGGAAAACTGTCTTTACAACTTCAGTGTGGAACACCCGACACTAATGTGTGTTATGTTCACCTGAGAACAATGACACATAAAAATGAATAAATAAATACTCCTAGTTCCTAGATCTTCATTATGTCTTCTTTCCCTGAATAAGGCAGGCCATACGTATTCATAAGATAACATTCCTAGTTACCAGCTCTTCATTTTATTTTCTCGGCCTGAATTTTAAGGTTGGATTTGGGGAAGAGAGGGAGTTTGCCTTTTTCTTGGAGTGCCTGAGGCAATCGTGGGCTGAGGGCATGCAGCGCATGTTAATTATTTCCTTTGCTTTTTGTTGTATTGCACTAAGAAATTGTTTCATATTTGCACTGAATGGTTTATCCCATTCTCCTCTCCCCAAGTTGTGGCATGGTAGAGTCCTTCCTTTCACCCCCTCCCCATCGGCAGTGTCCCATTGGTCGCAGGTCTGTTCCTCCCCTCCCCTTTCCCTGAGTTTAAAAGTGCCCGCCATGTTCCCTCTCTCTCTCTTTCTGCTCTCACCATGTGGACAGAATAAACTGCGGACCATATTTTCCCACAGGAGGAAAGAGCCTCCTTTGGTTTCTTACCTTTGTCTATGAGGATTTCCCGTCCACCTCTGGTCCAGAGCTACCCAGAGGGACCGGAGAGAAAAGGGCATTACCTCAGCTTTTCAAGATGAGATTCCATCTCCACAGCTATGCTCAATGTGGATCTGACTCATATTGATTCAATTTAAAAAGTCACCTTAAAAGCATAAGTATTGCAGTGACTACCTCTATGAGTCTGAAGCATTCCAGACTCCCAAAGAAGTCCCAGTTTCATTATTGAATACTGTAGCTTGGGTACGGCAGTGTAATTTCTGCACTCAAGTTTTCTCATTTGC
This sequence comes from Rhabdornis inornatus, assembly GCA_013397075.1. NCBI lineage: Eukaryota > Metazoa > Chordata > Aves > Passeriformes > Rhabdornithidae > Rhabdornis > Rhabdornis inornatus. The sequence continues at coordinate 22,670 of VWZS01004619.1, forward strand.
GCTATTATATTCTCAGAATATTAATCCAGTTAACCCGACAGGGTAAGCATTTTTTAAAGTAGTGAGATTTGCTGAGACAGTTGATATTCCCTTATCCAATTACTTATTCTTAATAACTTCCAGGGATCTATTCTGATATGAAACACTTAATTTTCAAAAGCATTTTAGAAGTGGAGGAAGCAATCTCATGTAGCAGAAGAGTTTAGTTCAGGTCTTGGTAAAAATTTCCAGACTTCTAGTAATTTTCTTCTAATATAGAAGAAAAGCACTTCTGTCTTCCCATAGCGCACAAACCATATTCTTTCATTTTATTTTATGTGTGCTGGAATAAATAAATGCATTAAATGATGTGGCCATATTCCTCCTCTATCCCATCACATTATTCTTAGCAAGATTTAGTAATGGTGAAAAAGACCTTGTTATTCTAGGAATTTTTGAGGCTTTTAACAAAACAATGAATTTATCCCACCAAGCTCTCTTTGAATCAGATTAAATTTATAAACTCATGTTATTATATCAAACACCTATACCTGAAAAAAACCAGAGAAAATCTACCAGAAACTAGTACAATTTAGAAGAATATATAGCGTTCCACAGTTAAAATTAAACCATTCTTTTGTTTTAATTCAGTATGTAGATAGTGTTCTTTTTTTTCTTTTACAAAAAAGCAAAAAGCTTACATTTTGCTGCATTCTGGAACAAGATTGCTCTCTCTTTGCAAGGTTTCTGTGCTATTAAGAATGTAATTAGGTGTCTGTTGTTTTGTTTGGATGAATGTAAAAGAACTTGACTCATATTGTCTATGTGAAAGAAAAATATATACTTCAGAAAATAAAAATTGAGCTTCTTTTAGGAATAAGGAATGAAGGGCTTGAATAATTTAAAATTCTTGCAAAAGTCAGAACCTACAGAAAAAGAAATCAATCTCATTCTCCTTGATATCCTACCTACTGGACCCTCAGTCTTTCTGTATCTGTCCTCCATCTATGTCTGTAGTGCTGGATCTATTCTTAGTTAAGAATCTCAATCTCTTTGTTGTTCTAGCTTCAAAGATTTATTTAATACTTTCTGAATAGTAGTAACTATGACAAGCTAATTATTGTGTATAGCGATCTGACTGTTGTTTCCAATTCTTGAGTTTATGTCTATATCAGAAATTGTCCCATTCTTTGAACCTAAGAAAAGTGCCATGGGTTACATTGTTATTGTTATGCTCATACTGCCTTTCACCCTTCCTATAACTGTATAGCCTGGGAAAGCTCCAGATCACCGTCTATCCTTTTTGTACAGTCAGCCAAGAAAAGGTGCAAGGAGCCACTGTCTTTTCCCTGTGGCCTGAGATGGAGTGCTCGATGTAGCAGAGCACAGAGGCCACCATGTACTGACACTCCACCACTCTTTTACTCTGATGGGCCAGAAGATCAGGACAAGGCAGTAAGAGGACTCTACACATTCTTCACTCCTACTGCTCTATCTGTTTGGCAGCTTCTTTATTTAATTAAAAGATGTTGACAATTCATTAAAATGTCCTCCATTTTTCCTGAGAAGAAAAGTTCCCTGGACTGTTCCAATGGGACTCTTCACTCAAGGCAGGGTGATTCAGGCCTCTCTGAACCACTAATCAGGGCTACCAAGCAGTAAACGGCATTGCCTAAAAAAATCTCAGAGGAAATTCAGCTCAGACAAAATATAGATGAATGTAAGTTATTTGGAAGTCAAACTAGCTTTTGTCTTCTTGTTTTTCTTTTTCATGCATATTTGAAGAACAGTGTCTTTCAGCTAAATGTAACACCATGATTCAGTAAAGATAAAATAAAATTAAAATGTCCACAAACTTGAGCATACTACTGTATGGGTACTGTATATAGCTATGCAGATGATAATTTACTGTTGGTTTATGTGATATCCTAGCTGCAAAAGAATCTGTTGCAACCTATATAAAAACATTAGAAGGTAATTCTAGCACAATGAATTTCTGGGGCAGAGTAGGGGGTCAGAATCTCTGTCCTCAACTTGCTGCTTTTAATGCAGAGGGATGTGTATAAATGGCATTTTCCTTATTTGCTTTAAGTCATGCAGATGTCCATTCACAGAATAGTAATGAAAGATTATTTTCATACTATTCTCAAGTGCTGATGGAAATCTCAAGTTCAATATCTTGTCAAGTATAAGAAATAAAACAGCAGTATATTTCTCAGTTTAAAAAGTTTCTTTCATGTCATCTCTCTAGCACATCTTGTTAATGTACAGAATGAAGCATTTCCTTGTAATAGAAGGAAGAAAGAGGTACTCCAAAGAGACTTTTTGAAGTCACTGTCAAACAGGGAAGCTGCACATTCATACAAAAAAACCTGCTGTTAACCTGTAAAAGGTAGTCCCACTGGGGCTACTTAATTGTGTAAGGAAGCCAGAAGAATTTTACTACAGTACCTCAAAGTGAAACTGAGAATAAAGGAATATGACTCACCCACACATCTCATAATAGAAAAAAATCACAATAAAAATATGCAGTAAAAAATACCGAGTCAGATGCTTTTTTAAGAAGGCATCATTCCATGAGAATCTGGCCAACTCCCTTTAACTACAAAAGTAACATTATTTCAACCTAATTTCTAAACAAAGGGAGGAAGGAAGTAAAATTATAAATCCATAGTTAAAATATTACGCAATTTGAAAGCATTAAATTTTAGTCCTAAGAGAGCCCAGAGAGAATTTAAAAGGTAGTCTTCAAGACCTTTCTGTGTTTCTGAATCTGGATTAAAGTCAGCGTATACAATATGAGATCTTCATGTGGCAGAGTTTAGCAGCACCAGTGAACAAATTCATCTACGGAAAATCATGCTTTTACAGTAGCATTCTAGATTGCTCTCTTGCTGTCATTTTCCACCATAGACATAAACACTGTGTATCACAGATTAAATTATGGGTTTATAAATGTCTTTTCAAAGTTTTCTTCTGATTTTACATTTCAAGAGAATTACAGGAAAGCATAATTTTTGACTCACAATAAAATGTTGCTTTCTCAGAAGAAATGAGCATCCTTTCTAGTGCCTGATTTGAAAGTCCAGTCAACAGACTCCCTTAGACATCAAAGAACTTTAAATCAAGCCTTTGGTTATTCATAGTAATACATGCATTTAAATTTATTTTATAGGTATTTGCTAAATAATTACCTCTTTCTGATTCCTTTTTTTTTATTCTCATTCATTTTATTCTGTCCTCAGACTGCCATTCACATTAGTTGGAGTTCTGTACATAAATCTAGCAGTACATGAGCTACTTTTTGATGTTGCTGTTCATCGGACAAGGTTTCATCTATTTTTTTCTCTTTCAAATCACAAGCACCATCGTATACCTTAGTTCAGTACATGTCTAGCTTTTTACCCTGAAGTAATCCACACCTTTCTCTCCTCCCACTCATGCCTTGGTGTCTGGACAATGCTTACATGTAATAAGGCTGTTCCTTTGGCAGCCCAGGTGCAGAGAAGACCAGTACAGCATATTCAAAAGAGATTGGAAATACAATCCCACAGGTTTGTCTTGCCATAACTTTCCTTTTCCAAGAAAGCTTAGTCTGTTCCAAAATCTTGTGTGATTAGCATCTCTTTTAGGTTAAGTGTCCTGCTTAAGACAAGACTGTCATAGTGGGTGGTCACTCAACAATTTCTGTTTTGTGATGCTATTAGCCACATTTTATTTATGGTATTTATGCATGTAGAACACTTTCTTGAATCCCTTGAATAAAGAACTGAGGTATAAAGACATGGGAAAAGGATATAAAGTGGTTTCTCCAGGGCTGGATATCCAGGTAGAACAGGTATCACTAAATATATGACACTTACAAAATTATTCTAATAACAACTTGTCCTATTCTTTGATACCACAAAAATAAATGTCCCTAGACATGGTGAAATCCCAGCGGGGATTTGGTCTGCATGCAAGTCCTCATCCACTCATGCCTAGACGTATTCCTGTTCTCAGTGGCATCTTTGTCTAAATCAAGATCTCCTATGATCTAGGTCTGCAGGTTCTGAGGAGTGGCTGAAGTTCACACAGCTTTGGGTGTGCACAGAGCAGTATCTGAACACTGGGGCACATGAGACCATTCCACGAAGGGTATTTCAGTGTGAGTTGATAAAGGAAACAGAAAGGGCCCTTGTCACAGATCTGGTTATAAGGAGAAAAAGCTTTTGTAAGCTAGCAAGAGCATATAGTTAAGGCAGCAGATCAGTCAGCCAATCCCAAAGTAAATAAGATTCATATTTCACATTTGTACTAACACTCATCTGCAGCTTCTTCCTTACCTTCCATTTCTGACCTGCTCTCACCTCCCTACACTTTCAGAGTTCGGGGGTACTGGATAATTGAAAGCACAGACTTCCAAATAGGTGAGCATAAAAGTGAACTGAGCATTATCTTTCATTCTCTTTATGCTTGAATTTAAAAATACAGTTTCACAAAAAAACAAAACAAAAACCAAAACCAAACAAACAAACACCCAACAATTTTTCTGCCCTAAAAAAACTTTATTTTTGTTGCTCAAAAGGTGTTCTCAGTCAACATCTGCATGAGTTACAAGCTGTTACGTGAACACTTTTTAAGAGATTTTAATTTTCGCTTTTCAAAACAAAAGTTCACATTAGAATGTAGTAAGATGCAAAGTAAACTTAGAGGCCATGACTGGTTTTATCATAATGCGTGTACATTTTCCATGGGGTTTTTTTTTGCTGTTGCTACCAAATTCCATTTATTCTTTTTTTCTTTCTTTAATAGACTTTTCTTACCATATAATGTCTTTGTTATGATATTTTTCTGTTTCTGCCCTCCTATGTTTTTTTTAGTTTAAACTTAAGAGATCAAGAAAGTAAAAAAACCCCAGAGCATACATATATACAAACACAAATATATATGCATATGTACATACATATATACAGAGGTATATAACAGTATTTTCATTATTCATGAAACAAATTGGGAAACAAAAAGCTTTTTCTCTTCTGAAACCATCCACCATGAGATGCACTTTTTTTTTTTTCATAAAAAGACTGAAAAATTAACAATCTGAAAATACAGCATTGGATGTAAGAATAAACTCACATTTAATGTTACTGGATGTCTATGCTTTTTCAATATATTAAATATCTCCAGTTTAACTTATGGCCCCAGAAATAGAGAACAAACTCAGGGCAGGTGCATCACAGCATGTCAAAAACCTTTGCGTTTCTGAAAGTTCCAGACAGCTTTTGCACAGCACACAATCCTTGAGTAGACTTCTGAATTAACTTTTTTTTTTTTTTTACCAGGAAGCCACTACTGAAAAGGTGGAAAGAAAATTCAGAAGTTCAGTGTATAATAAGTATGTAACAATCAGTAGTTAGAAGTTACATAGGTTTAGTGGACTGAAGGATGCCAGTTGTCTATTTAGACAGAAATGACCAGAACATTATTTGGACTGGAACAGCATTTGATGCTCTTCCTGAGTGGCCAAATCCATAAAAAAAAATTTCTGCATGGAAATTGGTCCCTAAACTGTCTCTTGGAGAAATCACATATTTTGTCTCCCATGGGCTGCAAGATCTATTACAGTCCTGTGTATCCTTAAAAAACTGATCCCAGAGGCGTCATAGAGCCACACAATTTTCTGTGGCACAAGGAACTTGCTATTTGTTTCCTTGCATAATAAACCATACTGTTAGGATTTCTGCAGATGGTCCAAGAAAAAAGAGTGAGATTTCACCCCTTAGCCTTGGTACGAGGGTCTTCACGCAGCTGCTCTGTGTCAATTGATTCTGCACACAAAAGCTCACTAATCAAGTGAGTAGAGGTATTTTGCTCTTCCAAGCATCATCTCTTTGTGCTTGACCACATCCAAGAATCAGAAGCAGCTATGGTCATGCCATCTCATCTAAAAAAGTTGTCACAGTAAATTTGAAAGTCAAGTAGTAGAACAAGGCTGACAAGGTTCCTGGCAACAAATTGATTTTATGACCCTTGGGGAGAAACAGATTGAGACGTCAGCAGGATACAAGGGACCTCATGGGAAAAGCCATTGGAGTCTGTAGGAGGTGTCTGCCACTCTGACTTATCTTGCAGCTCATCATTGTGTGTGAATGCTATAAATAATGTTAATGAAAGTGAACTCATTCATGGAATGGTCATCTTGATCACAGCTTGGACAGAATGTAAAACTTCATGTGAGTGACAATATTGTGAAATGCAAGAAAAAGTCACTCACATTTACTTCAGTGAAGGATTGGAGTATCCCAGCAGGCTAACTGGAGAAAGAAGAGGAGAAAAAAAATAAAGCTGATGGATTTGTTTTAACCTTAAGCTCTGATTTTGCTAGAATAAAAGAAAACAACTTCTTTAATTTGATATGTAATTATCTATCTGCTTTCTAAAATGACTAAATTCCATTCCAAGTTCCAGTACAATAGCATCATGAAGATAGCCTGGGACAAAGCAGGCAGCTCATTGGGAGACATTGCGATAATAAAATGTCTGTCTCTTGCCCGTGACATTTAGCAGTGTTCCAAAAGGCTTCCTCACAGTTTCTTCATTGGCCTTACCCTGAATTGCCTTGCGCTCAGCAAATCTCATAACATTTTTTGCTCCGCCTTGCCAGGCAATGAACACTATGCTTACATCTCTTACAAGACATCATTTTTTCCTCTTCCTTTTTCCAGCTTACTACCAAAATGTAATGAAAATATCTAGATTCATTTATGCTTGCTTTGGTCACCTGCTGTTTCTGCCCACTCTCTCCCCACAGTGTATGCTCAGACGTAATTGCGGCCACAGGCTCTGTGAGTAAAACGATGAAGGTGAGCCCAGGGGATTCACAAGGCTGTTCTCTGTGTTGCAAACCTAAAGCAAGTATCTCTGTTAGAAACCACAATTTTCTCTCTGTGATAGCTAATTGCCTCTTATACCCTTTTAGATAGTAGCAAAAGTTTGAAATATATCCTCAGAGAATTTTTTTCCCCAGCTCTATCATACATATGTTTTTTTCTTCTGGATAATGCACATTTTATTTTCTCCTGGTAGTTAATATAAAAATAAAGCACTGGAAAATTAACTGCCATTCCAAGAGAATATTACATTGGCAGTTAATTCTCCATCACTTTCAGGGATTAGCCCTTAGGCAGATCTGAAAATCCCAGCACAGCAGCTGGGATTTTCAGATCTGCCTAAGGGCTAATCCCTGAAAGTGATGGAGAGTCTTAGACATAGGTAGAATTAGGGTTCAGAATTAAAACTCACATCCAAAATATCCCCAGCACAATCCCACCTCAAAGGAAGGTCCATACAACTCTTTCTCTAGGCACCTGAAGCTCTGTTTCTGAGCCAAATCTACTTGGCCTGCACAGTGAGGTGGGCAGCTCCTCCTTGAGTCCTATAGTAAGCCCAAAACCATTGGAGAGGAGTCTGGTCTCATAAAGGCTCACAGAGTAAGCTCAACACAAAGTAATAGGATGGGTCCCTCACTGCCTGCAGTGGTCTTCTTTTTAAAATAACTGGTGGAGCAGCAATTAAGCAGTAAAAGTACTGATGTCATTAAGAATGCTTAGAACTTTATTCAGAAATTGGAAGATTTCCATGTTCTGTGACAGTCCAGCCCGTATCTACCATGTTACAGCAGCCTTGTCTGAGGAGGGCAACATGCTCCCCAGTGCCAGAAAGAGCAGTGCCTCCTCACAGACAAGGAAATAAAAACTCTGGAGTAGAATGAATAAGGAAACACAAATAGAGGCAACAGGTGATACCCTAACTTCTCCAGCTGAGCACATGTTTGGAAGGCAAGGAGCTCATCTCTGGTTCATCCTCTCAGGATTACTTCTGCATATTTAATGTCATGTTTTTTGTCTCACATGCTTATTATTACAAGGCTAACAAATCCATACAGACCAATACCTTATTTTAAAGTTGTGTTTTCCAAAGCCTGTTAAACCAATTTCTGTTTATTGCACCAGCTCTAGTGAGCTAGTGGGGAATTTCCAGAGAAGGGAAAAGACACATTAACCTTGTCGTGGAGGGAACCTTTCTTTGCAAGCTTCTGACTGTCTTCTACAAACTGTTTATCAAGAGGATGACTTCAGTTCCCCAACTAAATTTAGGACATTTACATAGTAATTTCAGTGTTCTGATTAGAGGCAAATTCTTGACTTACTAGGTTTACTGTTTAGTAGTATAATTCTGTTAGCACCTGGCAGAAAACACTAAACATAAAATAACAATAACAACAACAATAACAACAGTAATAATAATAATGGTGAAAAAAGCAGATTAATGCAGGAAAAAGAGCACCAAAATCCCTCAGGAAAACCTCTGTGTCTATGAAACATCTCTTAAAACCACATTTCAGTAGCAGCCCCAGAAAGAGGCACATGGATTGTTATATAGTAGAATTTCTGATAGCATCACCAAATGATACAAATGGTCACCATTCAGGTGTGAAGAGCTTTTAGATAAACTCATTCAGTTTATGAGCATTCAGACAACACATAACTATCCATACCTACCTCCACATTTCAGTTATTAGTCTTCAGACTGAAAGAAAAGATATGAGTCAAAGAAATAGAGAATAATTCTTCCCTCCCTTGGAACAGAAAACATAAGTAAGAGAAGTATAGCTTCAGCGTTGACTCTCTATGCTGTAATTGGGTTGTGTGGGAATAAATTAATTTGAGTAAAAGAGGATCTGGGTACTGCATCTGAAAAGTTTGTAACCTGACTTGGGAACTACACAGAGGCAGCAGACAGCTCAACATCACTAATGAAAGCAGGTGTCTTTAAATATGAGAGATCAACAGATGCAGTGACACGGCCCGTCTGCTTGTCCACTCGCACTGGACACCCCAACTAGCTCCGGGTGAGCCCATGACACGAGTGGCCCTTCCTTAGAATCTCCTAGGAGAATCTTAGGTGAGGGTGTGTGGCCCTCGCCACAGGGACGGCAACCGGTCCGGAGGCGAGCGAAGAGTGAGAAGGAGTCCTTTGGTAGGTCCAGAGGAAGGTTTATTGGAGAGGGATAGGGTACAAGTCTTGCGTCAAGAAGGAGGAGCCACCAAAGGCAGGGAGAAAGGGTGCGCACAAACTTAAATAGGGGTCCCGCCCCGTAGGGAAGGTACAATCCATTAACCAATGAAAACAACCGGACGGGGGGGGGGCGTACAGAATTCACCAATCAGGGAGAACATGGGTGGGGAAACCAGGGTATAACCAATGAAGGGCTAGGGATAGGATGACTGATAGGGAACATTCGGGAAGAAGGGGAGGTGCCAGGGAGGATTGACATAGCTCAGGGAGGAGACTGGGGAGACAGACAGGGAAGACTCTGGAAAGTGGGCTGGGTGTGGGGTTCACTGACAAGGGCTAAGGCGAGAGGGGAACAAACCATTATAACTAAAACAAGGGGGAACAACTTAGGGGCAAACCATTACAAAACACAGAACAATGAAGTTTTAACAACAAAATAACGAACCACAACAATGCAGTGCTATATTTTAACCTGTAGGGAAAATAGAGAACTGTCACTATTGCTGAGAAAAAGGGCTTCTTGATTCTTCGACAGTGCTGTTTGTTATGGGAATATCAGGTCCTCCTGTTAGCTCACTCAGTGTCCATGTCCAGGTGTTGGCAGCAGCAGAGGGGCTGTACAGGAGGTCTCTGTGAGAAGAGACCGGGGGCTGTCCAATGTTGGACAGAACCAGTTTCAGCTGAAGTGCTGATGCTGCCCAAAGCTGAGCTCATCAGCAGTGTTGGTGCTGTATCTGTGACAGCATATTTAGGAAAGGGTAAAAACTCTGCATGGCAGCTGAGAGAGAGTTGTTCCCCTGCAGCGCATGGAGGACCAGAATGGAGAAAATAATCACACTGCAGCCCATGGAGGACCCCTCAAGAGAGCAGGGTCTGTCAGACCCTGTTATGATTGTTGCATCCCCTACTCATTGCTCCTGGCCAGGCACGACAATGTCTGACAGGTTCTGCTCCTGAAGATCTTATTTTTTGTGTTTCCATGAAAAAAAATTAAATAATAATTATATTAACATTTCTCTGTAGTGTGTTTTTTTTCTTCCTATTCTGAATCATTGAGATTAAATGGGTGATCTACTAATATTTTGACTACTTCACAATGAACTGCAGAATGATAATTTGATTCTTAATTTAAATAGGCATCTGTGTAAGAATATTTTCTCTGAACTGTGAAAGACGATTCACCATAATCTTCCTTAATAACATTTTACATCAAGAAATAGGAGTATGCTGTTATTTTCTCTCTCTAGAACAGTTCCATTTTACTTCATGGAATTTTTCCTGCATAGTTATTCAGGTTGCTTTATCTCACCTTATAGCTAGAAAGATGTTATTTGCATGCCACTATTAACTTTTCCACACTGAGCTGTTCCTTTAAAATTTCACATTAATTTATTTTTAAAGTTGACCATTGCTAAAAATGATGGTTGTTTAAGAATAAAAATCTATTAGGACGATGTGCGAATTAGGACATTAAAAAAACCCCAAGATACCCACCTCTCTACATGTCTTATTTCTTCCACAGGATTTGGGTACTGAAGGGAGAGCAGAAGTATGTAGCTTCTATATGTGGTTTCCTATATCGTATAGAGCAAAGATCTTGAATTCTGTGCTCAAATCATGTGGTTGGATAATAATGTTAAACTTAATGGAAACCTGAGGAGTAATACTTATTATAGAGCATAAGTATTTCCTAGTGCCGCAAGATAACAGATTATTAGTTGTTGTTTAGTTTGTTGGTTTTTTCAGTGATCACAATCCTTTAAAATTAGATTTTTTTGAGAAGACTTCTTAGCTAACAGTTGGTTTTTATGTCAGGATGGGTGCAGTCAACACTAAATGAATGGAGAGAACTGTAAAACTGTGCTGTTTAGCACAGGTCCTTCTGACTGATTCCAGTGTAAGGTTGTCTTAGCGATGTGAGCTATCTTATGCTCTGCATAACAGCTGCAAGGATTTCTCATTTTCTTTTCACATCCTAAAATCCACCCCCAAATCTCTGAAGTGTTTTTAAAGATTCTGAAACATTTTTAAAGACATTTACCCATTGTTCAGAAAAAATAAATTCCCATCACCATCTGATTCAATGTCAGTGTCCCCCAGTCAGTGTCCTCATATGTCTCAGGAGAATGTCAATCATTAAAATGTAATGTCATCTTCACTGTAGCTTAGTAAGTGTGTATTTACAGAAAATAGATTGGTTTCAATAAAAGATACAAACTCCCCCCCTCCCCTTTTATATTTGGGGGATGTGGAAAGCTACACCTCAAGTCCCTGGAATGATCTGGGCACAGTGGGGCTCTTGAATTATAGCTGCATATATCCTTAGCATATGTCAAAACCACTTGACTGTGGAGTAGCTGCATAGATGGTTTCATAATCTTGACTTTCCATCCTGGTCTTGATACAGGACCACCCTGCCTGAGTGTTAAAGTAGCTGTAGCAATCTCCTACCTGCAGTCATAAATGTTAATGAACCGTATCCAGCCGCTCATCATGCACAGCTGAATGACTTCTTGTTCTCACAGCACTCATAGCTGCATAGCTAAGAAGCTCAGATAGGCAGATACCACATTTTAGGTAAACATCTTTTGTACATAACTTCAAAGAATCTCAGTTAAAATTCTCAAGACCTCCCAAAAGCAGCAATATTAAAAGCTTAACACCTGTCTCTTAAACATTACCAGAGTCAGCAGAAAAGGATCTGAAACTTTTGTGAACAGCTTTTGAGGCTAAGTCCACTGAAAATTCCTGAGAACAGAATCAGGAAAGAACACATGTGAAAATACCAAATAAACTAGAAATGCAAGCATATCCTTAGAAAAACAGCCTGCAGAAAACAATTATCATGAAAATCCCTACACAACAGGAAGAGATGAAGCACAGTATGTAATGACTAAAGAGTAAAATATGTGTCATATAGTCAGTTAAAACATTTAAAATAAAACTTCTCCTAGAGCCATGTAAATCTGAGTACTATACCATACAAGATTATTTCTCATTACAGCCTGTTAAATGTGGGAAAGAACCAGAATGTGGGAATTGAAAACTTCGTATAAACATATATCTAAAAAGCAGGCAGATTATCAGTAAAACCTTAGCCACCTGTCACTAATTATTTTAGCTTCAGGTTCTTAAGTAAACACAGATGCAGCAAAGCTAATCACTTGAGAAAAAGTAATGCTCAAGCAGAATGTGAAAAAAAGCCCTTATCCATTACACCTCCCTTATAGTATCTATCCTGAGAGATAATCGGTTTTGAATGGAACAATTAATGAGGTCTTTTCATACCAAGGAAAATTACACCATAATGAGGTTTAATGTGTTAGAAATGAGGTGGAATTTATTAAAAATAAATAAAAGCCTTATCTAAGGTGAAAGGTAGTATGCTGGATTGTTAGGGATGCTGTGTTTGGAAGGGCATTCACACCACAAATTGTTAGCACACAGGCAAAACAAATGGAATCTGGTGGAATGTACATAGAAAAAGAAAGCTGACAAAAACATCCTCACCCCAAACTATAGGTTTTTAACACTGAAACAACTGCCTTATAGACCCTAATATGCTTTAAAATGCTATGTGATGACTCAGGCTTATGCACCAGCCTACTGGGAAAACAAGAGCTTTGGCCCTGTGTATCACTCTTTGAGCTGTGCCACATGTCAGGAACATTTTCACTCTCTGACTAAAATTTTAAACAAGCCAAGTGTGGACACTTTGCCATGAGGGAAGGCATGATATTAGCAATGTGTAGGATGTTAATTATGGACCGTCTCCTTTTCCATGCCATCTCCATGTGCAACATGAAGTACCACCACCCTCCAGCAGAGAGGAAAGTTTTGCTAGATCCTCTATTTTGCTGCTCCAGAGCAATTCCCAACAGTTACTTTGCACTACATATATCTCATTATGAGTATCAGATCTTTGTGAAGGGTAAAGAAAAGTCATAATGAAAGAACAAAGTACAGGGATGATCAATGAAAATGCAAGGTTAAGTAAAACCAAACCAAACCCGTACAAATGATATTTCAGTACAGACCAGAATAGCAGAATCTCATAATAATGCTCTCAGGAAAATAAAAGAAGACACACAGTCAATGAAATAGATTTGAAATGCTAAAGATCTGAACACAGTGTCTGAAATCCACTTTTGTGCACAGCAAGCAGGAAAAACTGATGCTCCAGAAAGCACAGCACAAGTGAGGTTTAGCTGGTGCTGCAGAGTGGTGAATTTTATTGAGAATGGTTTGGGCTTGGGAGCACAGCCAAGACTACCAGTGTATATCTTGATAGAAAAATTTTATTACTTCTCTACTGGTGTTCAGCCTCAGCTGCCCAGGAAATGAAGAATGTATAGTCTACTCATTATGACTTTAAAAAAATGTATTTTAACAGCTTGAAAAAGTTCTGAAGTAATTTTAATGTCAGAATACCTAAAACAGTCATGAGAGGGAGCATCAAAGTTTAATTCCTATTGGTAAACATAAAACTCAATGACTGTCAATTTTATTTATCTTAAAAGAACGGCTTCAGAAATCAGCATAATATAACATTTAAATCTAGATAAAGGTAATTCTTTGCACTTCTATGATTCTTAACCGCCCTCACATATTAGTTGGGAAATGCAATAAAGCTTTCAAGCAGAAGGAAGACATTGAAATGCAGCTGTTGTTAGGATGGTCTCTGATCATAGCCCCAGCACTGAGGCTCCAGAAGCTTTGTGCTGGGGCTGAGGGTAGAAGAGAAGTGAAATCAGCTGAACAAAAATCACAGAGGAAATTATCATAGATAACAATAGCCAAAATCCCTAATTAAAATGTATCCATGGACATTAGACCTTATATGTCCTTAAAGGGGGACCTGGGATATCCAGTAAGCAAAAGTCTTCAGTTTCTTAAATGTGTATTTTCTATGGATACACAAATCTGCAAAAGGGAATTTATAGAAAGATAAATACATTGTGGTGGATGTACACAATACTTTAACATTTATTGGGAGTTTTATGGTAAAAACTGATGAAAAGTGTATACAGCCTTAAACTGCAATTAAGTGGTGTCAATTCCCTGTCTTTATGCCCTACATAGTTAATCTTTCACCAGCTCATAAGGAGTTTAAACTCTTTTGTTTTATTATCAGAGGAAACTGAAATCAAGTTTGAAATGCTTGGGATACTTAAAAGCCTAAGTAGAAATCTGACAAATATTTATTGAACACAGAATTATCTGTCAGAACTGACTTATTTTATTAGGACTGCAGAGTGAAAAAAGCATGTCCACGTTTTGTTTAGACAGATTTTTGTTATGAAGTGTCTTTTGTCTTGCTCTTGCAACATTCAAGCATTGACGCAAAGGAAGAAGAAAGCCTGCTGGTAGGAAAAAAATCCCTCCACGCTAAAGAATTAGAAATTGTAAAACAAAGCATTAGGTATTATAGTAAACCAAAGGGTAAAAAATTTTCATCAGCTTTACTTCAGCTCACATGAAAATGCAGAAACTTCCAATAAATAATTTTTCATACTACATGGCAGAAGCAGAAGGGAGTTATAATTTCTCTCTGCAAATGGATAGACTTTCTACTGAACTTTCCACTTAGCTCAGCTGAAGTTCATCTTACTTAGGGATTAAACAAAAAATATTGGAACTCCTTTGAAACGTGAAGCATCAAAAATTAACAAAGCACATCCAGGGAGCAAACATTCTCAATTCAAAAGTGAAAAATGTGGAATAGCAGTATCAGATCTCTAAGTTATTACAATTGGTTAATGGGGTTTTCTTCCCTGCTCATTTTCCAAATCTTTCTTCTAGATATTAGATGCTAAGTTGGTTGATGTCTTCAGAGAATCATGTAGAAATCCAGAATGACTAAGAAAGAAGGTCCAGCATTAGACAAGACGAGGTATTAGGCTATTTTCTGATTTGTTTTGATCCCTCAGTTATAATTGTCTTCTACATTGCACTTAGAGGTCTTTTCTTTCTGCAGTAATACTAAATCCTAAATGAAATAATGTTGAATAAATAAACTAGCAACATAAAAAGACTAAGAGATAGTAAATTAGAAGTTGACTAGGCTTCATTTAAAAACCAGGAGACTAAAATTAAGTGATTTTATGCAAAAAAACAAACAAACAAACAAAAAAAAAACCAACCCTACCAAACCAGAAAACCTGTATCAAAACTGGATTCTGGATTCATGTCTTCCAAGGTATTTTCACTGTAGGTGAGCACCCTCTATCATTACTGTTACACAGCTTGTTACAGGATTAATTTTTTTCTGCAGTTTACAAGTAAAAAATCAGTCTTTGTAGATTGGTTACTCTCACAGACTGTACTTTCACCCAACTGCAGGGAAAAAAAACAAACAACAGGCATCAATTCTGCATGCTTTTGCTAATGAAAAGACATAAAACAGAAAAACAGGTGAGTTTGTCCCCTTTATTTAACTTTTGTTTCTTCCTGGAAAGTAGATACATTTCTTCACTGGGACACTTCTTTAAAACTAATTTAAATGGAGAAAAAATATTTAGGCTCAGAGAAGCACAGTGTGAGAGCAATACATCAGCAACATCAAACAAAAGGAATTTATGCAACTGTAACAGGTACAGATCTAGGGTAGAGAAGTGCATGAGCCTGCAGAACCCGAGATCAAATACTCCCGATTTTCCTTTCACCCTTCTGGGGTCGCTTTTCTGATAAATAATTCTCAGACTGCAATTTAAAGTAGTTTGCATACTGACAAGATTAAAAAGAATGCTTTGTCTGGGTTAAATTTACAATCTGAAACCTTCCTTTAAAATGTCAGGCAAGTAATTAATTTAAGATGGTTTTCCAAGAAGAATCTCTGACCCTGTCAGAATAATTTCATTTCTTTAGGGTGAAGAGGATATTACATTTATCTTTGCAGAGTGTCTGGATTGTTTTCTTCTTCCCTTCTCTTGCCATTTATTACCCCTTTCATAACATCACACTGAAAGAAAAATTAGTGCTGCAATCTTTCCCTCATTCATTTGTGGCGATAAAGTAAACATTGGCTGGAAATTGCCAAAGAATCGGGAATAGAGTACAAGTCAGACCTCTTGACTCGAACTAAAGATGTGCATTTTCCACGAAGAGAGAGCTCCCTGGCATGAGTATTCAGACTACCATTTTGAGTAGCAGTGGGAAATGCAGTAATCCAATAGCATGAAAATTCACTTTTGGCATAGCAAAAAATCATGTCCTACATATGCACAGTAGTGGGCTTCCTTGTGAGTGAATACTTAAATGTGTGACAATCAGCAGGACCTTTACCTCTGCTCTTCAAGGCAAGTTTAATGGTATAAAATTTTATTACAATTTCTGTCACCTCAGCTAATACCTGCAGGCAGCATGAAAGAGACCAAACAATGCACTAACACTATTTGGAGTTTTGCATGGTCAGGTGGGAAAAAGGTGGATCGGACAACAGAAAGATGTCAAAAAAAGGAATATAATTAACTTTCCTGAATACATACTGAATTTTCTCTTAGAAACAGAATGTGATATTGTACTCTAATTGGTTAGAACAACTGCCATTCCAAGTGGCTAATCCAGACAAATTAGGATGATCTTGATCTGTTCAAGAGGAAGAGGTCACACCAAGACTGGTTTCTTCTGAAATCAAAGGAGATTGTAAATCGTATATTAATAAATTGCAAATATAAATCCCAAGGTATTTATTATAAAATTGCATAAATTTATGCAAATTCAAATTAGATACATTGAATGAATTGAAATTGTCTGGACTGGCTGAACTTTGGAACTTGATTATTATTTATTTTTCATGTGGCTACCTGGGAAACACCTACATTTTTCTCTTCTAGACCTTCCCTGCATCCAACAAAGTCACAAATCCATCTCTTCTTTCAGTAATAAGTGCAGAAAAATCAAAGTAAAACAGGAAATGTCTGTGTTGTGTACCGGAAATTTGAACTGAACAGGATGAACAAAAGTTTGAAAGTGTCCATATTGGAAGGTGACAATTTTCAGTGGCATCTTAGAAGGGACACTGTGACCCCTCAAATGCTGTTTCTCAGCATTTCAACTATTTTTCTGAATATTCTCTAACAAATATATTGGCTCAGTGGGGCTTCTGAGACTGTTCATTGATGAACAGACCATATCAGCTTAATAAAGGTAAAACCTGTTTTTTCAAATATTTTATTTCTATTTTGCAAACAATGTTAACCCTCAGTTCTCAGGTTGCACAGAAACAGAAGACAGTTTTCTGGGAACCCATGTTGCTGGTATTTTAGGTTGTTATGGCTTGTACTGGCCATCCCCCTGAAAAGCTCTCTTTAGTCATTAACTTGTAGGAAGTAACTCAATCAAGTTTCCATTAGCCCAGATTTCGTTCCTGTAGTTGAAAATGTAGTCATTTCCTTCCTGGCCAGACATTATCTGTATGGGGAAAGAAAGAACAGAGCTGGAGGCAAGGCCAGAACATGATATGCTGATGAGAGTTTTTATTTGATTTCAGACAAGTGAAGACAAAAGTATCCAGAGCACCCTTTTTCAGCCTGTTTCATTTCGATCTCCCTTTTGACTATAAACTGTACATATAAAATGTGTTCTAAAGATGGGTAAAGGATAAATGTCGTATTGCTAACTCCCTAGCAATCAAAATGCTTATTGTTCCCTTAGAATGAGTGTAGCTTTGCCTAGTGTTTCAATCTTTCTGGTTCACTATTTAGTAGAAAGTGATTTTTTTCTTGTCCAGTGCTGTTATGGGGTTAACATAAAATAGCTCTCTAAGTCTTCTTTTCTTCAACTTAAGAGATTTTTGAATGAAACAAAACCATGCACTTTCTAAGTAAATATCTATCTTACCACAGAAAAAGGTGTGATTTGTCTTAATACTTCTTACTAAACACAGTACTTGGATACTCCCAAATCAGACAGGTATCAATCACCTGTGACTTTTTGGTGTCATATATGATGGATTCAGACCTTGGTTAAGTGAGATAAGACTCCATAAATTTAGTTTTAATCCATGAATATTAGTCCATTTTTAGGGGAAACTCTGATAAGAAAGGTTCTAAGAAAATTTTGAAATAACCTTTATTTAAAGAAAGTGCCTCTCCCCAAAGGTGTTCCAAATTAATCTGATGGTCCACTATAAAAAGTGATCATTTTCCTTTTAATTAGTAAGAATTACAATAACAGATTAACAGAAATTGACCTTATTCAGTGGCAGTCATGAAGGCATTTGCTCATTTCTGAGACCGTGAAATTATGTGCTGTTCCAAATATCTATACTACACACATGCACCCCTTTGAAGATAATTTGAACTGTTTAAATCCCCATTCCAATGGCACAAATGTCTTGCATTAAGAAGCTAAATTTGGAAATTACAGTTTGTAAAATTAGATCTACAATAGTCCAAGCTTGAACCATACCAGTGTGATTATTTGCAGAAACAGTAAGAAGTGATTAAGAAAAAAAAAGCCTTTTCTGCTGTGTGAATGACCATATTGACAGTTTAAACTCATTCACAGGCAACTGATGAGAACTAATCCAGAAGACAAATGCAGTTAATCAAAGACCATACTGCAAATATTAGTCTATTAGTATGTTCTGTGAATAGAGAGAACCTACATAGTCCAGTATGTAATTATTGTTTACAGAATATTTAATATTTTTATGTAAAAGCAGGTGAATTATTTGTTATGTCAAAACATCTAGGATAAAATGGGACAGTTTTTCCCATGAGTGAAAAGGTAGATACTCTATGAATTTTAATAAGTTGTCAAATATCCTGACAACAAATTATGAACAGAATTTTTACAGTGTTATAAAAGTATAGTTCCTGAGGGACTGGAAACTAGAAATTCTATTCACATATGAAAGACAGTAAATATATTAATACTATTACAAATATATTCTCAAATATTTAATTTTCTTACTTTAGAATTGCTTTTCTTGTTTTCAGACTTCAAGACTTTTCTAAAAGTAGTCTTGGAAATGCCTGAAACCACTTGCTAGCAACTTTGTTGTGATGAACAATTTTCTTATCATACAATTTCATTTGCAATACATCCTTTCAATAAAGATCTCCAATAATATCTCTTTTCTGCAATGGCAATGGGTTTTGCATCTAGATCTTCAATTACAACACAATTAAAGAACTAAGGACAGGCATTCTGTTTTAACATGTTTAATGGTATTCAGGAACCTTAAATGAGGTTCTTCTGGAAAAGAAAAGGGAAAGGGACTTTCCACAGGGAACTCTCATTGGACAAGAAGGAATTCCTGCAGAAGTGCTCCAGTATACAGATTTTATCTTTTCTTTTTCTGCCGAAATGCACAGAAGACTGTAAAACAAGAGTTTATTAAGGTGGATAACTATACAGTGGAACATTGTATTGAATTTGAACCTGAGCTGACTTGCTGAGTTTGGCCAGGCTGGCAAGCCAGTCCCTTTAGCCAGGAATGCCTTATGTCTGTCCTGTTTTCTCTTTTGGGCTTTTTTTGGTTTTATTTCTTATCCAGTGCAATCAGGCCATGTAGCATGCTATTCACATGTTTATGTGGAAGAAGAGTTAGCTGCTCTTTTAGATTTCCCCTCATTTTACCAGTGATCCTAGAATGAATAAATAGGCCAGATCTTCCTCTCTGGTAATGGTGTATCCAGCTTATTATTCATGCAGTTCTCACTGGCTTCAGCGTGCTATCTTTTCTACACTGAGTGAGACCACATTTGCCTCTAAAAGCACTGTAAGCCTTATCTAAAAGACTGTGGATCCTGTTTCAAAGAATCCCTTATTCTCTATACTTACACTACACAATATAACATCTTCCTCAAATTTTAGGAAGGCTTCCATTGATATTAGTGAGTGGCAGCTCTTACACAAAGAACAATTACACAGTTATAAGACAGATGAATTCTCCAATTTATTAAGGTAATGCACGTGGCTCTTTTTGGAGTTGACATGACAGACCATAAGTTTTAAGTGCTGTTTTCCTGGTCTTTTTGCTGAGACAAGGTGAGGGTTTACTGGTTTTCATTACAGTATTTTAAGCACTGCAGCTGCTCTCCCACTATGAACTAGGCTGAAATAATTAAATTCTGTCAGTGAGACCAATGAATGAGAGTAAATTAGTAACAGTGACCTTCTACTGCAGCTAGATGGATCACTGAATTTGAAGCAAACATATGCTGTGAAAATACAAGTGATAAACTTGTATGTAGTCTTTTTAGCCCCCAGCCTCATAGTAAATAAACAATGCAATTCTCTTGGCAATTGAAATTTAGAGGAAACCTACAATCCTTGAAAAGCCTATTCTGCATTTTAATAGCAATATTGCCAGATTTAAAATGAAAGAGATAGAGACACTAACTGCAAAAAAGCTTTTGGATATGTGAGGAACAAACCTATTTTGTTAGTTGCATTGATTTGCTAAGAATGTTGTTCTGAGAACAGATCTCCAGAAGGTGTTTCTCTGGGTAGTCACTAAATTCTGCCAGCTCCTGCAATGACAGAAGTCTCTAGTATGTGAGTATGATTAGGTGCAGAGAAATCTAAGGAAACCATCAGCAACCACTCAGCTTTGTTCATGCCCTTGCAATGCTGCAGCTATAAAGAAGTTAAATTCTAACACCTGATTTCATACAGTTTTACCGAAAACAGGATCTATCTCTCCTATTAGGGGTATAAAATCCCTGATCTTTGCTTCTTTTACTTCCTTTGCTTTTGATTTAAAAAATTAGAAACACTTTTAAAAATAAAATCTTCTCAAATGCATTGGAAAAATCATATAGAGGAAAATGAAGGTATTCTGTTTAGCACATAAATAGACAATCCACCCTAAGGCAGATTATCTGAAAACCTTCAGCCCCTTGCAATTTGTTCTCTTTATGGGAAGAGAGGTTCTTATACATGACAAAGTTTCAGCTTCCACATGAATATGCTTTTTACTGTCATTTATTATGTTCGTATTATTATTGCCTCCATTGTTGTTACTATTTTCCTTCCTGTCATAGATGTGTTCTTCAAATATTCCATCCTTAAGAACTTTAATATTTAGACAGCAGGTGGTGATAGCTGACAGCACCCAAGGCTGCAGGTTAAAGATAACAGCCTTTTACCTATGTCAATAGAATTTGCACTTGTCCTCAAAATCATGGAATACTGGCATATCTATCACTCTCCTGTGTTGTTTGCTTTGGCAAGTGAACTAGGATGCACTCTGTGTGAGGCTTAAGATGCATATTATTCAGGGTTTATTGTGAGTTTCATGTTTGCATCTTTTCATGGAATTGTGCCACAACTAGACATCTGCAATTTAAAAAGCTTGAGGTTTTGTTTGGCGCACAATACCTTAAGATTCAACCATCTAGAACACTGCCCTTGTGTGATGCAGACAGTAATTTTCAGTGTATTTTCCACTGCCTGTCAATAATATTTATATAGACAGAGGCACATAGTAGGCAGCAGTAATTCAAAGGACTTGCAAAATGAGGCTGGCAGAACTTCTCCCAGTATTCACATTACAATTTAAAGTGCTTAGTCTAAAGAGAAGAGAAGAGAAGCACTTCAGGTATATGTACATGTGTATACATACATACCAATGCAGCTTGTTTACCCTAAAAGTCCTGAAATGACAGCGTGCAACTCTGGGGAAGGAACCTGGAAGATCAGGACCCTTTGTGACATATAACAGGATACAATGGAATGGGGATACAAAAGCAAGGCTAGAGTTGTAACTTTAGCATTGCATTAAGCCACCCTGCACCTTCTGTCATTGTCACTCCTGCTGAGTCTGCTCAACAGGTTGGTCTGAAGCAGCTAAGGAATGACTTAGAAAAAAACTACTATGAAGAAAGATCTGCTCTTCTAGAAAGGAAGGAAGAAATAAAGAACTAGAACAGAAGCTCAGTGCTGACACTGGTACTTTACATTTAACTTTTCAGAAAGAAACCTAAAAAATAGAGCTTAGGGATAACACTGACAGGAGAGGATGCTGCAGGCTGGAGGAAAAGCAAATATCCTTCAAAAATGGCAGGGAGGAGGATACAGGGAGCTGCAGGGTGGACAGCTGTTTTTCAGGCCCTAGAGAGGTGATGGAGCAAATAATCCTGGGACCAGTTTACAAACACATGGAGGACATGAAGGTGTTTGCAAGTAGTCAGCAGGAATTTATGAACAGAAAGTCATCTGTGACTTGGCAACCTCCTACAACAATTTGCTTGGTGGAGAAGAAAAGAGGACTGACTGGGTGGTGGTTGTCTCAACTTTAGCAAAATTTTATACAATGTCTTGGGACATCCTCAAGTGTAGAAGTACAGTAATATATATTGAATACAGTGTATTCACTGAACTTCCAGGCTCAGATGGTTGTGGTCTGCAGTACAATATTTGGTTGGAGGCTGGTTTGGTTTGTTCTTCTTTTGCCTGGGATAGAGTGTTGATACTAGGGCCATAATTACTTACCATCTACATTGATCACCTGATTGAGACTTTGTGTTTTAATGTAAGCACTTCAGAGCAAGGACAATAATATCCATGTTGGGCTTGAATTTGCTATTTTAGCACAAACAAGCTTCAGTCCTCTGGGGTATACAGAGGTGAGGAAGGCAGGTGTCTGTACCATTTTTTAGACCCATCCCAGGTAGATGTGTGGCTCCTAAGAACCTCCAGATATAGGTGTTGTGACTTTTCAGCAACCTCCTGCCTTCGTAATCTGAAAGCAGTTCATTGTACACAGGTTTTAATGAGACAGCACATCAGTGGTTAGAGAGCGACCTATAACTAGAGAAAAGGAGGAATGTGAAACTATCATACTGTTTGTGGTTTGCCAAACCACAAAGGCAGCTGCTGTTGAAGCAGTAGAAACAATGACATCAAAACCAGCATGTAAGTTATAGTTTCATTTGTTACCCAGCCTTTTCCTTTGCTTTTATAGGTCTTAGTCACATGAACTATGTTCTAAAAATAAATGCTTCTCATTTTCAAGCAGTAACACAACATTAAATAAATACGGGCAAGACATGGCACAGCTATTCCCCAGCATGATTTTGTGCAGCTCAGCAAGTAGTTTCACCTGCTGAGGGAACTCAGGCAAGCAAGCAGGCAATCTCATAAGGCCACTAAATCAGTGTAAACAAAGTCTATTTTGACTGGACCAGAGCACAACCTCAAGTTCATAAGCAGAGGAATTTGCAGCTTATATTTCTTAATAGCAAGCTTAATACTAGCTCAGTTTGGCAGAAATCACAGAAGCCTTGTCAAGCCATTCTGGCCTCTTGTTTGTTTGTTTGTTTGTTATGAGATACTAAGAGCTTGCAGGAATATTAATTTCCTGAGAAATGTAAGAATGTAAGAAATATTTCACAGGAATAATTTATGATTGGTCATTCTTTCTCAGAGGTGTTATCTTGCTTTTCAAACATGTAGCTTGAAAATGGGTAAGAACCCTTTACATTTCAAAAAGTAAATAATAGCAAATAAGATAAAATAAAAAAATCCACAAGGCTCCCAAACAGTTTAGATTTCAGCAGTGTGTTCCTGATGTGACTGAGCTGCCCATTTCAATCCTTCTTGCCAGCAGGTCCAGGTACATACCCAGGTGCTCCTGGAGCTGGCACATCCCGCTGTGGAGCCGGGCTGGCAG
Source organism: Rhabdornis inornatus (assembly GCA_013397075.1). NCBI lineage: Eukaryota > Metazoa > Chordata > Aves > Passeriformes > Rhabdornithidae > Rhabdornis > Rhabdornis inornatus. The sequence goes on from VWZS01004619.1 coordinate 46,335, forward strand.
ACAAGCAAAGCAGCTATCACAGAACTGCCCTCTGACCACTGTTAAACAAATTGGTGACTATTTTATTTCATTATTGTGCACTGAAATAGGTATTTCTTGGAACCAGGATAAGCACTGATGAAACTGTTTAAAAAAAAAAAAAAGGGACTTTATTCAGTGTGTGTGATTTTTCTGTATAGGTATGATATCAGATTTGCAGTACCTGTGTCGTAGTTTGACCTGGTGAGGAAAAAACTCAAAGAGGAGTTTTCTCTGTGAGTACTCCCCTGGGAGTTGATAGTGACCAATTGAAGGCTGGTTTGGTTATTGACAGCGTGAAGAACCAATTGAAGAAAGTTAGTTCACTCCGTGAACACACATTCTGAAGGAGGTAATCCGGAACTTAGCCCTCTTGGCTTTTCTGGCAGCAGTGCAGGTAACAGGGCCCTGGCCTGGCTCCACTGCAGGCCTGTGGGCCTGGCAGGGGGGC
>VWZS01004619.1:46840-67764 GCA_013397075.1 Rhabdornis inornatus
GAAGAGAACCTTTGCTTTGGAACATTTCATTCTTAAAAGTAATACCCCATGTATTTTGACCATTGACCCACAAGTACAGCTTTGAGAAGGCTGTGGAGTTGGGAGGAGTGCCACGACTGCAGATACCGGGCGGATGCAGAATCGTGAAAATGAAACCACGAGAAGACTTGTTTTCTACTTTCTTGTGGAAAAAAATCCCTATAGCCTAACAAGAGGAAGCTTCTCACTCCAAAGTGAACGGAGGAAGGGACTGTTTGAGTTGGGAATTAATTGAAGCAGTTTCTTGTATGTTCTGTTTTTATGAAGGTTGAGAAAAGGAAGGAAAGAGTGGTCTGACAATCTTACTCTGGATGTTGTTTTTTTCCCCTTTGTGTAGTTAATAAATTTCTTGTTATACCCTTTTAAGTTTTAGGCCTGCCTTGCTTCTACTCCTGGTTCTGAAGTCACAACAGGAAATGAGTATATCTTAATTGGCAAATCAAAACCATGACAACCTGCAATATAAACAGTGAGCTCTGAAGGACCAACCCATGTCCTGCAATAAAATCTCAACAGGCTCCAGCAGTCATGTTTTGAAAAACTGAAAAAGAGTTCCAGCTAAAAGCTTTTGCTCCACATGCATTTCAAATATTCTCCTGGCTGCACATAGACAAAGGGTTTAGTAAATTTCAAGAACACAGTAAATACTTCTTCAACAATTCCTAGGTGCATTTTTTCTAATAGTGGCTTTCTGGAATTTGTTTACTTGAGGTGGATCAGGAAAATTGGAACACTAAGTCCAGACTGAGTAAAAAGGAGAAAGATAACAGCCAAAGGTACAGTAGTTGATGTACAAAAATGGCTTGATAGCTTACCACATAAAAATGTTCGTCCTGTTTATATGTTGGATGTATATTTGTCCTTTTCATTTATTTATTTTCCTTTGTAAATGTGGCATGATATCTGTATTTATCATGATATGGTCTTGCCTTGATTTTCCACTGGATCTGAGCTTTACTTTGTTTTCTGTGATAAAGAGAGGTGGCAAAGAGCCTTTTGCAATTCCCTGCTCCATGACCCATGACTGATCAATCTCAGTACATGTTAAAGCAGAGATGGTTCATATCTAATTATATTACTCAACTAAGGCCTCTGTCACACTCCCATGACTCTTAAACAGCCGCTCTGACCCAGCACATGTTCCTTCTCTTTCTGTGTCCTGGGGATAAAAAGATGAGATTGAAAAAATTACAATTTTGGTACATATTTACAATTACGAATTACAATTCACTCCAAAGCTTCTATGCAATGAAATACCTTTCAGCAAGGATTTTCAGAGGATGTAATGCCACTTTACACAGTGTTAAGACGATTACCAGAGCAGAAAATGTGTATATGCTTAGTTTTTGAATAGCTATGTATTTACAGATGCTCACATAGACAGAAATTGTCTTTCAGCATTAAAGTCTACAAGGCCCACATAGAGTTAAAACATGATGTTCAGCATGAGTAAAATGACATAAAACAGAAAAAAACAAATACACTCCTTGCTGTTGTCCTTTGGCTGGTGCTATATTTTTTATATGTTAGATCATCAGGACAGCAAAACATAAACTTGTTGATATAGTGCAGAAAAAAAAACTTAAATGTGTCAATATGTTGACACAGCAAAGCAATATTTCTCAAACCTCTTAATATAGGACTGTGAGTCAAAGTGACAATTGACAAGTGCTCAATAAGAGGTCGAAAACAACCACACACACAGATTTGTTGAGGGCTTATGTTACCTATTTTTGATAAGTGAAACAATTGGCCTAAGTCATGTCACCTGAGGCTCTTCATATCTGAGGGAAGAGCAGTCATAGAGTGGAAAAAGATTATAATGATTTTTTTTTCCCTTATGCCCTTCCAGGAGAACTTGATGCATAATTTCAAAGGCAAATACAGTATCAAAAGATGGTTGGCTTGAAAGAAAAGTAAAATCTCTTTTTGGTTGACTTAGGTTTAAATACATTAATCCAAGAGCTAATATGATTGTGTAAAAAATGCAGTTAGGTCACCCAATTAATTAGTGTATCTTATCAAGGGCAAGAGGAGAGAGCTTCTTAAACAGAGCTTAAAGTGACAGTGTAAAACAAAGTGAAACAAAAAGTTGTTGACTACTTATGCTAAACAAGTGGCAGGGGAAATAGGCAAAATGCTTTTAAAATCTCTTTTCTCTTAAGAATATTTAAGACGTGGATGTTTGTGAGGAATTCCTTAATTTTCAGCCCATTCATGTATGAGAGGTGTAAAGAAGACATGCTTTTCTTTTACCTAGAAAAGAGTTTTCCTTATTTCAGTTGAATGCAGCCAAAATCCTCAGGGGATTTCTGATTTCTGATCTGATTTTTGTGGGAGTTAGGTAGTTGGGTATTCTTCTAGTCTAGAACTCAGGTTCAGAGAGAAGAGGTCAGTAATGCTGAATTGTGAGAAATTGCCCTAGGAGGTCTGACTGCTGCATTGAGAAGGATGGAGGCAGGGAAAAAGGGAGGGAGAGAGCAAGAGAGGGAGAGGGAAAGAGCGGGAAAGAGGATGGAAAGGAGGGAGGGAGGCAGAGAGGGAAGAATAGAGGAAAACATCATCTGAATCTCCTAGAAACCTCTCCTCATCCATCCCCAGAGGCCAGTTAAGGAGGGAAATATAAATCCCATTTCCTACACATTGTGGTTTAACCCCAGCCAGCAGCCAAGTCCCATGCAGCCACTCGCTTACTCGCCCACCACCTGGATCAGGGAGAGGATCAGGGAGAGAGTCAGGGAGATAAAAGCCAGAAAGTTGCGGGTTGAGATGAAGACACTTTACTAGGGAATGCAAAAGCCGAGCACACTCAGGCAAAGCAAAACCAGGGGTTAATTCACTGCTTTGCAATGTGCTGGGGGTTGAATCGTTCCCTTTTCTTTCTGTGGAATTTTCTCCATTGTTATGCTAAGTATTTGTGGCTACACCTTAGTAGCAATAGTTTTTCCCTCACAGGGGGTGGGCGATAAGGGGAGACCAGAAAACGAAAGGTGGGACAGGGGCCTGGGCTCTCGGTCTCGCTCGCTCGCTGGCTTGTGGGGTGGAAGGAAAATGGCCGGGGCTCCTACCTAGCATCTTCCCAGCCATCCCAACGCTGGGAGCCACGTTCCCTGCTGTCAGACATCGCACTGCTGCCTTCCCNCCTGTCTTTCAAACCAAGACACAATGGCAGGCAGGTGTTCAGCCATCTCCAGGAGAGCAAGACCCCATCACATGTAATGGTTACTGAGGACTACAAATGCCATCACTCCAAACATTCCCCTCTTTCTCCTCTTTCCTCCCACTGTATACACTGAGCATGATGTCACATGGTCTGTAATCTCCCTGTGGTCAGTTTGGGTCACCTGTCCAGGTTTTATCTCCTCCCCAGCCCCCACGGACCCTCAGTCTCCTCCCCAGTCTGGCAGTATGAAAAGCAGAAAAGGCCTTGGCTCTGTGTAAGCCCTGCTCAGCAATAACAAAAAATCTCTGTGTTATCAACCCTCTGTTCAGCACAAATCCAAAATACAACCTTACACCAGCCACTGCAAAGAAAATTAACTTACCTTGGCCAAAACCAGCACACTTCAACAAACACAGAACAAAGAATGTTAACTGTGAGTTTTGCCTAACCATCCTAAATTCACAGTGAGAGTGTACTCCTGCTTTTGCTCTCTGGGCTGAATGAACACATCAGCCAAGGTAGGAGCAGGGAGAACCTCCTCCACCTCTTTCACTGGCATCAAATGACAAGGAACAAATATAGAATAAGAATATTTAGTTCGTGAACTAAATATTCTTCACCTTATCTTTCCTTTTAAACTAAGAATCTTTCCCTCAAGTTCCCCTAGAAATAAAGGCAAAATAATGGGTTTTTCTTTGTCCCACAAAAATAGCATGAATTATTCTCATTAAAATGTAGAAGAGTATGCCTTGCGTATTCACCATATATGTGGGGCAAGTCACTACTTGTCTTTAACTTCCTAGTTTTATGTCCTTACTCAAAGAATATATTTCAAGTGTACTTAGTGTATGGTTAAATCTTCACCTCGACAATTTTTTTTCTGTAATAATTTTTCCCAAAAACCGATTCAGGCATTGTTGATTTGTTTGGCTTTGTGTTTTCCTCAACTAAATTAATGCAATATTTATTATGTTAAAAAGATTCTGGAAATGCAATGGTAATACAGACATGATGGATTTAAGGGAGAAAAATGTTTTTCTATAACTTCCCCATCTTTACCTCAGAGAGTAATAACATAGCTTAACTCTGGGGATTGCAGACCTGGTAGGGAGTGCAAAGCAGAGTAATGAAAGGATTGCAGCTATGCAAACTGAGCAGGATCTAATTGAATTACTAACAGATGGGAAATAATTAAATAATTTATTATCCCTTCACAATTAGTTAACTCATAAGTATATCTCAGACAATAAAAAGGTTTTATCCAACCTTCTGCTAGGGATTTAAACTTTTTATCATCTTGTCTTCTCCGGATCTGGTACTTCATGGCTCAGCTTAATCAACAACTATCTTGTCAACATGAAATTATCTTTCTGGTTACTTAAAAAACAAAAATACAAATACAAACAAATTGCTTGAGTGTCATACACAGGCGTCTACCTTCATCTGACATTTAAAAATGTCTAAGTGATACGACTTAAATGGTTTGTGATCTTGTGCAAACTATTATAACACAAAGAACAATTTTCAGATGAGGAAATGGTTTGACTTTGGGAGACAATTTCAGCCAACTGCATCTGCTATGACTTTTTACTTTCCTTTCTATATTGCCCAAAGGCTCGATTCACAGAAGAATTTGGTCACTGGACTGCTAAAGCAGCAATTTGTCCCCATCAGGCAACTAAATGTCTGGTGGACATGACTCAGGCTCTGGATAACAGTGAGGAGCAGGTTGTCATATCACAGCAGGATACAAAAGTCAGCACACAGCACAGTAATTCTTCAGAGTTATGGCAATGCCAAGGAAAGACATGTAGTTGAAGTGAGGTGTGCTTCTGTGACTCTAGCCTGGCTCCCTGATCCAGGGAGGCAGCCTGCACTAGAGAACAGGTGTAGAACACACAGAGGATCATCAGCCTCACCATCTTGCCACTGGCCTGCACCAAGTGCTGGTCAAGACCTTAAAGCTGAATCTGAGTCAGTACATTTTCCTCTGATAACAGCTAGAGGCAGCCTTAGTTAGCATGAACTGACAATCTGCTATGTTCCTGATGTTAAAAATTCCAAGTCCAAAATACAGAGAAGAGGATGGTTCCAGTTTTAAAGAAAACTGAAGTGTACAAGGAAATAAAAATTAGAGACTGAATGTACAGCCATATGCGAAAATACCTTGCTGAGCCCAAAAGGCTTACCTGTCTGAATAGACACTGTTAAATATGAAAACATTGAACTTGTCATGTCAAATTACTGTTTCCTTATTAGGGCTTCATGATAAACATGAATCCAACAAGCTTGGTTTCCATCAACTCCTTGAGCAAAAAACAATATCATCTCAGAGGCAATATTTTCACAAATAAGCAAATTCCTACTAAACGCCTCATAAAGGCTTCATGGTAATCATGAATTGTATCTTTTCAAAGTGTAAGGGAGAGACTCTCTGGAAACAGTATAATGTTTTTCCTTTTCCATTTGCAAAAACTTTGCAAAATTGAAGACAATTAGCACCTTTGGGGAAAAGTAGCCCAGGAAAAATTTTGAAAGCAGTTTCCTTTATGAGGATCAATATTAATGAATGTGTTGGTGAATTTTTTTTTTCAGTTTTAAACAGCACTACAAGTATTTCATTCATCTAAGGAAAAAAATAATTAATACATTTAAAATATTATTTTAATTAATTTTTCAACTCTTTATACAACAAAGCCCCTTTTATAAACTAATAAAAGGTAAATCTGCATAGAAAGTTTTCACTTTTTTTTAACTGTAGGAGCTACAAAGCCGAAGATCTTTTTAGTGTTCTTTTAACAGTAATTCTCAAAACAATTTTTTTAGACTGAATCTCAGAACTGAAACTGTTATAAAATTAGACTCATGTTCTCAATCTGAGCTATCAAGACTCTTATAACTGATAAAATTTCAAATTCTAAAGGGTATCACTGGGAAATGTGAGTACATATAAAATTTCTTCACATTAAAACCATGTTCCTACACAATCAAGCTTCTCAATACTCTAGATTTCATAATTTCGGAGCCTGATCAGTATTCAGATGACCAAACTCCAAGATTCAGAATCTCAAACAAGGAAAACAAAGGAAAACACACATCCACAGCAATAAAAGTAAAGGGAAAAAAGCTGTTATCTCTATGGATGCTCTCAATGTTGTCTCATGTTTTCAGATGGATCAGATCCTAGAAAACCTCTTTTTTTCTCTTGTAAGTGGTCTGTTTCAGATCCTAAAAAGACACCCCAGTTTCATTTCAAAAAATGAAAGTAATTGATAAATCATAGAATCATAGAATGGTTTGGGTTGGAAGGGACCTTAAAGATCATCTCATTCCAGCCCCCCTGCCATGGGCAGGGACACCTTCCCCTAGACCAGGTTGCTCAAGATCCCATCCAGCCTGGCCTTGAATACTTGCAGGAATGTGGCATCCACAGCTTCTCTGGGCAACCTGTTCCTGTGCCTCCCCATTCTCACAAGAATTCCTTCCTAACATCTAATCTAAACCCATTCTCTTTCAGTTTGAAGGCGTCCCCCTTTGTCCCATCACTGCATGCTCTTGTAAAAAGTGCGTCTCCAGCTCTCTTGTAGGCTCTCTTCAGGTACTGGAAAGATGCAATGAGATTGCTGTCCAGCCTTCTCTTCTCCAGACTCAACAATCTCATCTCTCTCAGCCTTTCCTCATGGAAGAGCAGTTTCATCCCTCTAATTATCTATGTAGCCCTGCTCTGGACTCCCTCCAACAAGTCCATGTCCTTCCTGTGCTGTTGACCCCAGAGCAGGATGCAGAACTCCAGGTATGGTGCAATCACCTGATGCTTTTACAGATATTTTGATAAACTCCCAATTCCAGTCACATTCCTTATCAGAGTTATTGTCTATAAATATCTAACAAAGAATGTGATTTTTTGACCCCACAATTATCTAGTAGAGAATGCATGTGATTTCTGTTTTATTCCAATAATAAATGGGCATTTCTTTGGATGATTCAACCTTATTAATCTTATCTTTTCTCAAATATTAGCATAAAAATGTGGTTTTAGTTCACTCGTGCAGATCATAAAGCACTGAGAAATTTTTAAACTTTAGTTATGATTTTCGTTTTGCTTCTAATCTTACAATTCTGTGTGATCACAGTGCTGGACATATTGAGGATCAAATCAGTACACTGATGAGTAGTTTTTGTTCTCTCTTCACCCAACGTGTTCTCACTGAATAACCACATTCTGTCATGCTGTCAGTCCCACAGAGAGTTTGAAGTACCTCATCAACACATTATCCTCTTCCGTGAAGAGGATGGGAAACCAAACTTTTATAACTTTATTCGTGTTGGAAGGCTTTTTTCAGGGGAAATACAGATTCTGCACATAGAAAGTGTTCTGGTCTTGGAAAAGAGCACTTTGCTAAGAAAAAGTGACAGTTCACACAGCTTACCTGTCCTAGTAGGACAGCTCTTTCTTTATTTAAGATAGCCAAAAAAATCTGCCTGTGAACAGATGAAGAACTTTAAGATACATGTACACACATGATGAAAGGCTGAACAGCAGATGTTAGAGCAGAATAACATCAGACCCACTACACTGAAAGGCTGGCAGGGCTGCTAATTGCACAGAGATAGTATGATTTTCTGAGAGACTTAGAAAAGATTTCATAATGTTAGGGGGAAAGAGGAAGACTGCAAGTCAGATGCCCTAGCAACCCAGTGGAATGAAATATTGAATGTAAGGAGAATAACAATTTTGTTGGTAAAAATTTATTTATCTACTTGATATAGCCAGAAAAAAATAGACATATTCTTCTTTTTAATCACCGTATGAGGTCTGTCATTGGAAGTTTTTTCTTTCTTATTCGGATACAACAGTTTATTTAATGCCATTCAACCTCTGCCTTCAAACTGTACTTCTGTATTTGAGGCCACCATGTGTACAAAAGCTGTGAATAATTAAGACTAATTACAATGTAAGGAAGTGACAAGTATAGTGTTTAGATCTCTGGAAAAGGGTGTGGATGACTTAGACTAAGATCACTCTTAGTAGGCATGTCTTTGAATCCAGATATATGTGGCTTCAGATATCCTTCTCACTTCCCAAAACAACAAAGAATCCAGGAAAGGTGAAAAAGGAGACCAGTTTATTGCCAAGCTTGTAATTCAGCCTGTCAGACATTTCAGCTAGTAATACTGCATTTAAAAGTGAAGCTGTAGACTCATGTGATGTGATCCTTTGGCTAAACAGGAGCCATGACATTTTGCAAAAGCCAAAAGAGGTAATTATGATGCTAAGAGCTTTTAGATTGGAAGCTGGAAGGCAATAATGAAACTGAAGTAAGGATGAACCATTACAGCCTCTACTGTTTACCATATAAGGAATGACAACAGATTTTGCTTTTATTGGAAAAACTCTAGTTTTAGGACTTTCTTGAAAGCAGGATCAATTCTCCATTAATCCATAGAACTATAGACATTTTTCTTAGATTTCTTTTGATTATGCATTTGTAAACGTAAAAATTCTGTGGCAGGAAAATCCTGTTTTATTCATCTTCTGTGTCAAAACAAATAGGATATAAAATTATCTGTAGAGACACACATCAATGCTATTTCTCAGATGTTTTCACTTCAGTTTAGCAAAAGAAAAGAAGAAGGAGGAAGCTTTGTTGCTACATTTAGGAGTATTCTTGGACAGAATATTCACCATATTGTGAAATTAATGCCTATGTCATCATTTGATTATTCATCTTGCTAGAAGGCTGCAGTCATTATTTTGGCAAAGGAAAAAGGAAAATAAGGATCATCTTTGGTAATAAATAGCTATACTACTCCAGCTAGAAGGCAGAGCTTTCATTCTCCCATTTAATACATCATGGTACCCCTGAGGTTTTACTTTATTCAGAGGTTTTTGCTTATGTAAGCAAGATTAACACATCAGCCCTTTGAAGGAATGAGAAGAATTCTTGATTCATCCATGTCCCTTTTACAGATATTCAGTTCCAAACTGCAGAGTCCAATACATCAAAATTATGATGTTCTTGTTTTTCTCACAAAGTAGAAGAACCATGTCTAGAAATAGCTGGGCCTTGTATTCATTTCCCCAGAAAGAAGGAAGTTTTAATTTCTGTCTGTGTGTATGTGATGTAAATTATGTGATGTAAATTAATTGAACTCCTCCAGCAGATAAATTTAGGAAACATTTCAAATTCTTTTTGCAAACATCTTATTCATTATTTCCCAATCAATTCTACAATAACTGTTATAGTAAAAAAATAAAGAATAAACCTCTGTAATTTTTATTAAGCTTGTTGAAAGTCCAAACTTTTTTTGTTGTGAGTTATAATTGGGAAATATATGTTCACTAAAGTAGGAGCAGACTCAAATGTTCTATGAACACATCCCTATTTTGTCTTCTCTGAGGCTAAAACAGAAGAGAACTGATAAGTATGATATAAGAGGAAATCAGATCTTAAACAGAGTAGAGGAAATGTTTTCATGCTCAACTTGGGTTAATTTTTTTCTGAATCTCTCTTCTGTCTAAAACTGTATAAGCAAAGCACAAGAGGCTTCCTTGAATTACAACAGTGTGAAACAAGTTTCTGTGCTGGGGAAGATAACAGCTCAAAATAATCTGAAACCATTACTAGGACTTCTTAAAATGAGAACTGCACTCTCAGCAGCAAAGAGTGTACTTCAGAGAGGAATCAGCCACCTCTTAGCTAGCAGTACTCTGAAAGTTACTCAGAAATTATTATTTTTGTCTTTTTTCTGCCTCAGATTTCCTATGTACCATTCTGTATAATATATGCTTTCCAGTTCTTGTGACTCGGGTGGGTTCTGGCATTCCTCTGTACCAATACATTTCCTAAACAAACTAACATGTCTACTCCCTTTACAGGTCACAAACTGTACAAATTTGAATTGTTTCCTTGAGGGAAACAAAATACATGAGATTCCCTTCCTCTTCCTAGTTAAGAAGAATCAAAATTAATATATAACTTGATTTTAAAAATAAATTTGTTGGATGCTACCAACAAATGGTACTATCTCTGGTTTCTTGTACCTTTTGTTGGCTGGAGGCAGGAAATAAAAGGAACCTGTGTTGTACAGAAAGCCGAAGTCCTTAATCAATGTGACAGTAAATTTCCATAGCCTCTTGGTATGACAAAAATCAGGAAATCAATTACTCTTTCATAAGCTTGGCCTGTTGCAAGCATGATTAAAATATTCCTGAAAAATTGCTGTGTACTGATCAGAAATTGCATAAGGCTTTTTCAAGCTGAAAAACAGAAATCATTGTTAAAATAATAAAATCGTATCACACATACAAAAAAAAACCACATTAGAGCTAAGGGGAATGTGTTAATCAAAGAATAACAAAATGAAAGGTGATTTTACTCTGCCTTTAACACATCCTTCAGTATGTGTACTGAATCATTGTTGGTTATAGTCTTTCAGCTGGAAAGGGAATTGTCCTTTTAATTATGTTTCTAATCCAGAATAAACATGTGATTAAAAATATGCTCTTGGAAATTACAGTGTTGTAAAATGCGATAGTCTGTGAAAACTGCTCCATTAACTCCTTTGTTTACAGGCTGCTTCTGCTACTTCATTCAAAATCAACAAAACTTACGGATGTCACTTAAACTGCAGATAGAAAACTAGAGTTTCCATACCATAGGTTAAAAGCCAGATTGCCTAAGACATTCCTTTTAAAAAGTCTTCTAAAAAGGGTAAGATAAGAAAAGAAAGCATTAGTTGATTTGAAGAGCTAGATTTGCTTCACAGGAAGTCTGAATTCAGATCCATTTAACTGTATTTATGTTGGTTTTCAGAAGTGTAATGACTTCTAAAGAACGAGGCTTAAGGTAATAGCATGGAAAACAGGAAAGATGAGTTGAGAAAGGACTTTGTATCATGGAAGAGAAAGTTGAGGCGGCAGGAAAGATCAAAAATATGTCAGGAGTGGTTGCAACGAAATTCCACTTACAAACCAGATAAAGAGCATATAAAACTCTCCAAAGAAGGTATTAACTCACTCCATGAATACAAAACGCACTTTAAAAGTGTTCTGTCACCAGGTCTTGCAGGCTAAAGCATGTGGTTCAGCTCCTGAAAAATGAAGTCCTTGTGCTGATATAGAAAAGGGTGTAAAAAAGGACTTGGAGAACCTTTTGAATGGACCAAGTTTTCTTTCTTTTGTATAGATCTGGCCTCGCTCATCAATGCTCAACTCCCTCCACATTCAGAGGAAACATCATCTATGTCCTCCCTCAGACAAATTGCTCACTGATGCTGGCATTTGTGACTGCCTTCCTTTCCCAATGAGGGTTTAACTTAACAGTTGTTACCTTCCGATAGATCACTCTCCCCACACATGTTAATGGAGATTTAGAATACTATAGTAAAATTAACATTTCTTTCCTGATCCTACATAAAGATGATTGCATTAGAAAACCATTTAATTTTCACCATCCTTGTTCTCCACTAGAAAAGAAGGGGCCTCGTAGAGATATTTGTGGGGCTCACCCATTCTCTTCCTACCCTGCTTTTTGCCCTAGAAATCTAATGAACTATTCTACTTCACCTCATGACACTGAGATGTGATGACATTGGTCCTGGCACTAGAGAAGTGTGGAGGCTGAAAGCCCCTCAGAGAAAGAGCCTGCCTCTCTCCCATGGAGGGAATGCCTTTATGCACTCTCTCGTCATAGTGGTTGTAATAAGGTTTCCCCTGGCATGCCTCCCTGTTTCACGTAAACTGTAACCTATTGGTCCTTACCCCTTTGTACTGCCCCTGTGCCCTCAGATGATGCCCTTTGTTAGTTGCTCTAACCTGACCCCTGGCTCTCCTATATCAACCCTGCTCCCTCTGCCCCTTGGAGCCATTTCATCCCTGGACCCTTCGAGAAGGAATAAACTCCACCTTGAATCAGCACACGTGGCTCCCGTCCCACCCTCCACCATGGGCCGAAGCAGGGCTCTCACAAAAGAGCTGAAATCCCTCTCCTCCCGAGAGCAGGAAAGTGCCTGTTACCACCAGGACGTCTTTCTAAAGACGCTTCTCTGGAAGGTTGCAGCATGAAAGCACGCCCCGCGCCCACCGGTTCCTTCCCACCGGTGCCGCGCCACCGCTCCACCGCTCCGCCGCCGCCATAGAGAAGGAATTAAAAGATCACAATCCAAACATTTCATATTTACACACATTATCATACTTTTGCAGAGTCTGAGAGATGAAGAGCACTGATTGCAGGTTAGAGTACTCTCAGACATCTCAAACAAAAAGTTAAAAGGTCATCTTCCTAACTCCTCCCTAGGGCTCACAGCATTTTGTCCTCTTGGAGATCCTAAAGGATGCTTCTCTTCACTTAACAGTTATTGTATGGCCATCTGCCCTTTTTAGTTTGCTCCATTTGTGTCATGGATATCAGCGTCACAGGGGACAGTCGAGCTGCATTCTTGATGAAGATTTCAGTTTTCATGTAACCAATTGGAAGAAAATCCATCACATACACCCTGAATAAAATTAAATTTAGTGCCTACAAGCTGCACTTAAAATATTTGCCAAACATTAACAGATCACTCAAATCTGTGTCAAATAGTATCACCTGGTCTCAGAAATTATGCCTGGATACAGATAATACAAAGTGATGAAATTTCAGAACCAGCACAAATATGCTGCTCTCATCTGAGGCATTGTAGTTCGGGCTCAAACTGGTGCACAAGCACAATTCCCAGGTAAAGCTGAGGTATCTGTGTTCTGGGCTATGCTTGCACAGAACTGGAGATGAAACTGCCATATGTGTTCTTCATTTAAACTGTAAATCTTGCCAAAATGGAATACAGTTACACAAATCCAGTGTGGACAGTCTCTGAACATATGTCTATTTATGAATAAATTTCTCACACTGAAGGACCCCGTATATTTAACTTTGATTTTCTTTTGCTATGTCTAAACAAGTAATTTTTCTTCTCATCATTACGACTTCCTCACATGAACCATTTCTTCTCAAAATGTTTTTGTATGGAAAAATATATTTTCGGCGCCTTTCTAATTTAATTCTCCAGGCACCACATTATTTCTAAGTCATTTCCTATGTTCATTTTTTCACAGTTGTCTTGGTTTGAAAGACAGGTATTTGCTAAAGAAAAGCAAGAACCCCTTTTTCTGAGATGGAGAATGCAACCCCACTCCCTTCTAATTATTATAGTTGCAAATCAGAGGCTTTCAGGCAGAAGATACAGGGATAGGAATAACAGTTCTTTACTAATATATCTAACAAGGCAAACAGCGGAAACAACAACAGCTATAAAGATTGACAACAAAACAGAACAGTAGAGCTCAGTTCGAGCCCCTCTGGCCACAGGCCCTCTCTCTCTGCGCTCAGTTACCGGTGCTGTGTGGGCAGGGCGGGTCCCGTGCAGCTGAAGAGGGCTGGGTGATGGCGGCGGCGGCCCAGGTGTGAGAGGGGGATGGAGGGGAGACTCCCTCCTCACGGTGTCAGTCGTGGTGCTCGGCAGAGTGCCCTTGAGGTAGTAGGATGAAGTGGGAAGGCAGCAGTGCGATGTCTGACAGCAGGGAACGTGGCTCCCAGCGTTGGGATGGCTGGGAAGATGCTAGGTAGGAGCCCCGGCCATTTTCCTTCCACCCCACGAGCCAGCGAGCGAGTGAGAGCGAGAGCCCAGGCCCCTGTCCCACCTTTCCTTTTCTGGTGTCCCCTTATCCCCCACCCCCTGTGAGGGAAAAACTATTGCTACTAAGGTGTAGCCACAAATATTTAGCATAACAATGGAGAAAATTCCACAGAAAGAAAAGGGAACAATTCAACCCCCAACAACAGTCTAAAAGACTTAGCCTTAGCATGTTTTTTCATCATTGTTGTTTCTTTTTTTCTTGGCTCAAAGTATTAGATCTTAGGCAGACCCAACTAGAAATGGTTTGGACAAAAGTTTGGGAGGGAGTGGTGGGTAACAGCAAATAAAGAGCCAACACATTGTAAGGAAAATATTTTTATCTACGTCTATGTAATCTTAAAGGCATAAACTTCTTGCTAGCTAAAAACCATCCCCCTATGAATACATTAATATCCTAAATAAATTAAATTGGTTTAAAGTTTGTTGTATCAACTAACTGCCAAAATTAAGATTTGTCGGAGGTTGCTGCACCTGAAATTTCAAAGTGGTGAATGGAAGCCTGTGAAAATAAGGACTCAGCTGCCCATCTAAGAATTGTTGTCATTTTTTGACTTAGGAGAGTTAAAAGCACCATCTGTAGCAGAAAATCGCTTGTCTATGAGAAAAGTGCCCTTCAAAGCTCTGGAGGCCACCCAGAAAAATAACATCTGGAAAACAAAAGTAGTTCTCCCATTTAGTTCTAAGCTCATCAGTTTCATCTTTACCTGTACATTACCTTGTTCCTGGGTGAAATACATGAAGTGTGTTGTTTGCCTCCTAGTTTCCGCAATCACAAGCTTCCTCATTAGGTTCTAATGATAAGGACAAAATAAAAACAACTTTCATAACCTAACAATGATTCTTTGAAGGCCATGAGAAGAGTTAGCAAGCACCTCAGAGACCGCCTGGGGTATGCACAGTCTTCCTTCTTTCTTTGCATTAAATTTCTCAAACCATTCAGCTGCTGCCTAATATCCTTGGCATCTGCCCTTGGTTTCCAAAGCTGCTGCTGACAAATCTTTGCAACCTTGCCAAGCAGAAGAAAGACAACGGCGGATATCTAATCTGAGATATACACTAGGGCAATGCTTCAACAGAGATAGAATTTAGATTGAACTTCTGATGTGGAGGATGAACATAAACTCAGATTTTGCTTTCTTTCTTCTCACTGAGAGCTCTGAGTTTCTGTTCAATTGTTGTTATCACTGATGCTATCATGACTCTTTCAGGGAAGAAGGAAATAGAAAACTTCTAGATATTGTAAGGATGAGGGGTAGAGCTTTCTGAAAAGCTTTTATAGTTTTCATGAAAAGCAGCAAGATTTAGACTCTCATAAAAAGCTTGTCTCAGAGAAGCCAACTCACCCCAGGCAAGAGTCTGGGACCCTCCTCTTTATCCACAAATATCAGAGAGAGCTGACAGCTGTTCAGCACTGGCAGAAGTGCAGAATCAAGCTGGGCATAGACCACACCCATATATTATTTTGTCGAAGGAGCCTGGTAGTGCATCTGGTCCCCAAAATTCCTTTAGAGAATGCAGATTGTTAACAGGCAGATTTGGCCTTCCTCATGGCCAGATACACTCATGGTCTTCCTCATTTTTGGCCATGCAAAATTAAACTGTGCATATATTGTTCAGAAGCCTTGAGCAGGACCTTCTAGTTACTTCCAGCTTACTCTTTTTTGTGATGTAACATTATTTTCTCTTTATTCCATTGAAAAATATTACATTTCTTGTGCCTAAATATGTTTCTCTTCACCAAGAGAAATAAGCATCTGATCAGGAATTTAATTTTTGTCCTCTGGAGGGCTGAGCAGGGAATCCCGTGATGAAGTCATTGGTCCTCAAATTAGTTTTCTCCCATGCCTTGTAGAGAAGTCATGCTTTGGTAGATGTCGCACTGCTATTCATGCTTCACTTGCACTCTACTCACCTTACGATTGAAAAGGATGATCATAGTGTGAGACTGTATTTTTGTCCTATGTGTGTATGAATTGTAGCTTGCAGACCTCTCTGGAAGTGAGGATATTTACAAACATCCAGCTTCCAAACATACAGTCCAAAATATTTATCCTAGTAACTCTGTCGCTGTTTTCCCTACCTTCACTGTGAATAGATATCTTTTCCTTCTCCAAGTCAAAGGGCGATTTTTACAGCAACAAGATTAGGATGTAATCCAGGTTTACCTAATTGCAGTAAATGGCGATCTGGAGGGTCTTTTTCTGCTTTATTTTTGTCTACTTTTGGATGACCTGAGTGATGATGTTCTTATGAGATTGTGGTCGTATGACCCTGGCTGGAGGCCAGGTACCTATGAAAGCCACTTTATCACTCCCCTCCTCAACTGAACAGAGGAGGAAAAAACAAAATGAAGGGCTCATAAGAGCAGGGAGAGATCACTCACCAATTACTATTGTGGGCAAAACTGTCACAACTTAGGGAACTTATTACCAATTAAAATCACACCTGCAAAATGAAAAGTAAAAAAAATCTTAACAAATCTTTCCCTACCCCTCCTTCCTTCCCAGCTCTGCTGCCTATCTGACATTCCCTGTCTTCAGCAGGAAGACAGAGAATGGGGAATGGGGTCAGTTCATCACGTGTTGTTTCTGCCACTACTTCCTCAGGGAGAGGAGTCCTTCCCCTGCTCCTGCATGGGTTCCCTCCCACAGGAGACAATCCTCCACAAACTTCTCCAGGGTGTGTCCCCTTCCATGGGGTACAGTCCTTCAGGAACAGGCTGGTCCAGTGTGGGTCCTCCACACAGTCACAAGTCTTATCAACAAACCTGCTGCAATGTGGGCTCATTCTCCAAGGGTCCACAGGTCCCTTCCAGGAGCCTGGTCCTGTGTAGGCTTCTCATGGGGTCACAGACTACTTTTGTCCATCCACCTGCCCCAGTGTGAGTCTTCATGATCTGCAGATGGATCTCTGCACCTCCATGGACCCCCATGGGCTGCAGGGCACAGCTGCCTCACCATGGTCTGCACCACAGACACGGGCTGCAGGGGAATCTCAGCTCCAGTGCCAGGAGCACCTCCTCCTTCTCCACTGACTGGTGTCTTCAGAGTTGTTCCTTTCACATGTTCTCACTCCACTCTTTTCTGCCCACCATTACATCTGCGCAATAATTTGGGTTATTTGGGATTGGGTTATTTCCCCCTTTTTAAACACGTTGTCCAAGAGATGTTACCAGCTGTCACTGGCTTGCACTTGGCCACTGGTGGGTTGTTCTAGGAGTCTCCTGGCATTGTCTGTCAGACATGGGGGAAGCTTCTGGCAGCTTCTTACAGAAGCCACTCCTGTAGCCTCTCCTCACCTCACCCCCCCCAAACCTTGCCACGCAAACTCAGTATATTAACAGATACTAAGAAACTAACTCTTACATCTCCGTGTTTCACTCAAAGCAGAGACAAGTATTAGGAAACTGTGGACTAGGTTTGCTGTGTCTTTTACAGTAGACTTTAATCCTTTGATATGCCTTCTTTTTTTTCTACTTTTTTCTCCTCTTTCTTTTATTTTGTTAAGTGACAACCAGTGCTTAGGTGAGAATGTATTTGAAAAGAGTGCCCCATAAAATGCCAGAGCAAAAATAATGAGAAAAACTTTTAAAACACTTCTAAGGAACTGTGTCCTCTTGAATAACACTCACTATCAAATATTCTGCGTCATTTGTGCTTAGTCACTGTGTCTATTACTGTGCCAAGATAAGGCAACTTCTCTGTCATTGCAAAAGAGATTGTTGTTTGGATGATGACATACCAACTGCCCACACACTCAGACAATATAAAAATCAAATGTGCTCTGTGATTAAAGGAGATGATCCTTGAGAATTTCAATTATGTGCTACTATTAGACTGAACAGTTGGTAATCTGAAAGCTTAATATTAAAAAAAAATGTTATTACCCTCATCTTCTCTGGAAAATGGACCGTAGTATGGAGTCAGACAGATATGTTGAAGCCTATTAATATGGGTTTAATTACAGTGCTTAGTGCCTGGAGTCTCAAATTCAAGGAGGAGCCTAGAAACCTAATCGTAATTTAGGATCATAATAAAATTTCACTCTGTTGATAACATCTACCTTATAGCCTCTGTATTGGGGAAATCATTGATATTTCCAAAAGCCACATGATTCCTTCACAAAACATTTACTAACTTGCATTATTCTGCAAAGCCATTTTTAAGTGGTTTTTCTGTTCAAGTCAATGGGAAGTTACCTGGACAAGGACTGAATTAAAATGTCCAGTTGCCAACATATTTTCCCAAATAGTGCTGAGCACAGACAATATTTTGAGAGAAATCTGGCTGATAATAAGATGTCCCTTTTAAGTTTATGTATGTCTTCCTGGCCATGTCTGTGTCCAGCAGCATAATGCGTCTTGATCACATCCTTGTTGAAATGGGAGGTAAGGCTCTCATTTACCTTAAGGTTACAGAATCATGTCCCTAAAGAATTCCAGCTAACAAAACAGCAAAGTCAGAGATCCACTTTAGTCGTGATTGTCACAGGTGTTTATCTGAGTCCCTACCCATAGGGCCTGTAAAATAAAAGGCCAGACGTTACATAATGTCAGACAACAAAAATATGGAATTCTTCAAAAATATGCTGTCTCACACAGTTTATGAAATGGCAAAGTATTCTCCATATTGCTCTCAGTTTGAGCAAAGTAACATGGTCCTATCACATTCCCTGCACTCAGCATTAAATACAGAACTGTCTGGATATTAACAACAAAAAATGGCTCTGATAGTTTGCTACTACTTGTCTGGAATCAAAGTGTCATGTTCTGAAATTGTGAAAGGGCTTTTCTGAATCTGCTGAGGGCCTAAGTGGCTGTTTGGCAGACAAGTTTGAGAAAGTGGGTCCACTTGAACCTCATGAACTTGAAGTTCAACAGGGCCAAGAGCAATGTGCTGCACCTATGCGGGTGATAAAAGAGACTCTCCCCTAGCCCCCGACTAGCTCAGATACAAAGAGAAAGCCTGTTTCTCCCGCATGGACAGAATAAAAGATAACCAAAAGAGGCTCTTCCCCCCCTGAGGAGAATCCGAGGTTTATTTCTTGTGGGGTCCCAGGAGCGGAAAGAGGGCAAGGTCAGGGCACATAGGTCTTTTCTAGGGTCTGGGAAGTGGGCGGGGAGAAATTGGATCTCTGCCAGCTAAGCAGACCAGAGGGGAGAAGGGTCAAACGACATGACATTCCAGGGGTGAGGATTTACCACTTCCAATACATTCAGGGTACTGAGTTGCAACATCTCCCCATTTTTTGTTTAACAAAGTTAAAGGAAAGATATTAGATTCATTTTAAGTTACTTTATGATCTTGCCCACCACTTGCAGTTAGCAGGGGGGTTAGATTGTTTTAGGTTTTTCATTTCTTTGTGATTTACTACTGAGGTAGAAGAAATGAGGCCATTAATAGCCTTGAAAACCAAATGACGTAGGATCCCGAACGCCATTATCACAAGGAAAAGAATAATAAAAATTAACAAAATTGTTTTAACTATAGAAGTCCACCACCCAGTGAGTCCCCAGCCTTTGAACAGTTCATTGAACCAATCTTCAGATTCTTGCTTCACCTGTCCGATCAAGCTGCTCATGTTTCTGAGGGTAGCGTGGATGTTAGGAGCTTTCGAGGTCAGGTTCATGCAGCAAAGTCCTTCAAATTCCTGGCACTCATGTCTGTGCAGCAGTAGGAGAAAATCTATAGCAGCACAATTTTGGAGTGTGGCCTTGTCATGATCCGCTGTTAATACAGAGCGGGGGTCGTGATGGTTTGTTCGATCTCAGAGGTGCAAACAGGCAAAAATGCAGGGGACAAAATCAGTTTATTCAACGATAGCAATGCAATTTCATTAAAAATGCCAATGATAGCAATGCATTTCCATCAAAAATGCCAACAACTCAGCTGCGACAGAGGAGAGAGATATAGGAGACAGGGTATAGAGGGAAAAAGAGGGAGAGAATGGGACGATAGCTACCAACGAGATGAGACGGACGTCCTCGTGGTCCAGCCAATAGACTGGTCTTCATCCGTGGGGAGATCTCAAGGGTCTTCTCCAGAGGGTTGCTCTTTTATAGTCCTTTTCCAAGGTGAGTGGCTTCTGGCCAAAAGGTGGGAAGATTTATGGACTATTGTGAGGGTTGCTCCAAGAAACAGGTGTACAGAACCTGCTGCTCCATCTAATGCCTGCTCGAGAGCGGTGTACCATGAAGCACAGTGAGCACCTGCAAACAGTCCCTTGGCAAGCATCCACCTTGGTCAGGCCAGAAAACCATTGTTCAGAGTCAGTCTGGGTGAGGGTACTCAAAGTCTCCTTGCGACGGTCGGGAGGCAAAGACAAGGGAAACTTCGGACCGACCCTTACAGGCCCGCCTGGTAATTTCCTCGTCTTCTAGGAGGGAGCTGATAGCAGCAGATGTTAAGTTTGCCTGTTTGACCACCCAACACTCTAGGTGACCCAATTCACCTAGAGTTTTGGCTGCTGCAACCCACGGAAGAAACAGGGACACAGCAATTCTTTTTGACTTGGCCCAATGGAAAATTTCAGAATCACAGTTTGGTGTTGCAGTTTATGTTTAATTTGGTTGTTATTCAGTTGTATTTTTCCCTTATTGTAATGGTTTTTCCCTCAGTTGTACCCCTGTGTTGTTATAAAATGGTTTCTCCCTTTCCCGCCTTTACCCTTGCCAATCACCCTAAGCCCCGCCTACCCTTCAAGAATCTTCCCTGTCCTTCACCCTAAACCCTGCCCTTACAGTTGTCAATCCCTCCTGGCCCCGCCCATTCTTCCAGAACATTCTGTACCAATCATCCCTTCCTCGGTTTACTATTTGTTACTCTGTAGGAGTCCCCACCTATGTTACTCCCTATTGGCTATGTAAGATTGTAATCCCGCCTTATGTTACACCCCTTGTTGACCCTCATTGGTTGAAGCCTTGTACCCTCCCATGGGGGAGGTCCCATATTTAAGTTGCTGTAAGCCTGTTCTCCTAGTCTTTTCTGGGTTGCTCCGCTCACCTTTCCAATAAACCTGTTCCCAGAACCTAGAAAGGTCTCCTCCT
>VWZS01004628.1:0-13202 GCA_013397075.1 Rhabdornis inornatus
ATGATGGATGGATGGATGGAATGACGGATGGATGGAATGATGGATGGAATGGCGGATGGATGGAATGCTGGATGGAATGGCGGATGGATGGTGGATGGGCTCTGCATGGAGCCTCTGCAGACGCACAGGCCGGGACAGGAGCGTGGGGCAGGCAGGGCCCCACGGCTGCAGGCAGAGGGAGCATTGCAGAGAGTTCCAGTGGGGAAGGTGAGGTGAATGCATTCACCGAGGGGTTATCAACAAGGCATTCCCAGCTTTGCCTGTCCTGCACCAGGATATGAACCTTGTGGTTCTCCTCATGGAGGCTGGGAATGCTCCTTTCTTTATCTCCAACCCTCCTTCCCTCACCTTTTGGGCACCGAGGTGCAGGGCCAAGTGTTCAAACCACAGGCAGCCATGGCTAAGGAGAAAGGCAGTAACGTGGAGATGCTCAAGAGGGATAAACTCCCAGGGATAAAGAGCAGGGTGATGGAAAATAGAGGAGCCTGCACAGCTGAGAGGTTTGGGGAAGAGACTGGATGAGAGAGAGCGATGGATGAAAGGATCATCTCCTGAGGGCTCTCTCCTGCTGCACCTGATGCCCTGTGCCCTAAAGAGACGTCTGCCAGTACCCGAGCTTAGAACCTCGTGTATCCGAGACAGGGCTCACATCATCACAGGACTGAGCAGCCTGGGAAGGTCCAGATCTGGACGTGACCTTGGAAGCTGGAAATCCATTTTGTTCGCTGAGGAGAAGTTTCAGACAAAGAGATGTCCCCATGCTGCTCTCACCACATGGAGAAAGGAATCCGAGCAGGAAAAACAGCCAAATGGTGGAAAAAACAGAGCCAAAGCTGCGCTGCTTCCCAGCTGGGGAGGCCAGCTCATCGCTGTGCCTCAGGACATCTCCCAGAACTGGGGAGCTGTCCCATTCCCACCATGCTATCCCAAATCAGCATCTCCCAGAGCTATGGAGCTCTCCCATTCCCACCACGTTATCCCAGCCTGACGTTTGCCTGATGAAAGTCACATAAACAAGACATCTTGCCAGGCAAGGGCTGTTTTTCAGGTGGTATGTGTATTCTGAGCTGTGTTTACAATTCTGCTCACAATCCAGTGTGGTTCCTATTTGCCGTTTCAACACTTATCAGGAAGGTTTGGGTTCTGAGAAACATCAGGTCAGAAGAGACGTGACCTTTGAGACAAATAACACCACACAACCTGCAATCTTTTGTGTCAGCAGAGCCCAGCCATCAGTGTAAGCATAATTCCAGACACAAAACAAGCTAAGGGAAGGAAAAAATCCATGTGCTTAAGATGACCCTTCCAGCACCGGGTCTGGGCTGTGAGAGTCCCTGCTCTGCTCGGGCTACGCCTTGGAGTGGCTACCTGGAACAGAGGCCAGGCAAGGTTGAGAAAAATAAAATAAAGTGGGTATTAAAGGCCTTCAACAGGTACACCTCCCAGAGGCTACACCCAGGATGGGTGATGGTCACGAGTTTTTTTGACAATTATGAGTTTGGTCAATTTGCATATCAGGGGTTAATCCTCCAATTACAGCTCCAGGTAATCCAGTAATTTACCCCCAGTTTTCTCCCCCGCCAGTTTACTTTTATTTATACTTTCAGGGCCTGAGGCAGAGGGTGTCCTTGAGTTTCAGAGGAATTGTTCTGTCTGACCAAAATGTGAAGATAATTAGCTAACACTCTAAGTGGAGTTTAGAGCTATGCACTAAAGCAGTACAGGATTTGAAAAACACAAAAGCCAAGGCAAAACCACAAATCCTAAGGCATCAGGGCAGCCCCAGGGTGGGTGGATGCTCCACTGCTCTGCCTCCTGCTGCTGCCTCCTGCCAGAGCACAGCCACGGAGCTCATAAATCTGTGTGAGCCTTGGAGGAGAGCGGAGCTTGAAAGAGAAACAGGGAGAGGAATTGATTTCTCTGAGCCATCCCAGCAGCGCTGGACTTCAAAGGCAGGAGTGACCCACAGGCCAGCCAGCCCTCCTGCTGCACCCTCTGCAGGCCCTGGCACCCAGCTCTGGCAAGCACAGCTCTGCTCAGGGCCAGGAAACACCAGAAACTGACATTGTCTGCTGTTTTCAGCTCTGCTCTGGAGCAGCATCCAGCTTCCTCTGCACACTCAGATGGGTATTTTTGCACTGATGCTCCAGCCTCCCACTCCGCGAGGAGCTGGATGATGCTCCTGCAATGGCATCTGGCAGAGTTAAACACCAACAAGGAGCTGCAGCCCCTGACAGCTCCTTCCACTGTGCTGGCTGTTATCGCTCAGAAATAACAGCAATTCTGCAGCAGACACGAGCAGATGACTCCTACCCTGATCCCGCAGTCCTTGACAACACCGTGCTCCTTCAATCAGAGAGTTTCTGTGCTCCTGTAGCCTGCCTTGTTCGTAGGGGTTTCTCTGGGAGTTACCTGACTCTGAACAAACAAATCACACGTCTGAAAAGCCGGGAGCCTCTTCCTGAGCTGGGCCATAAATAATGAGTGAGGAAGGGAGCACAGAAAGGGCAGGGAGAGTGACAGGGACCCCGTGCTTGCTTTCTGCAACCTCGTTCCTTTTCCCCAGGCTCTGTTTCTCCCCACAGCCCAGACTCATAGCCAGAATAAATCAGCTCAGGACCGTGAGATTGTTGTTCTGCCATCCTCTGCTGGCTCCCTTTCCATGCCTCCCTTCACAGAGCAGTGGGCAGGAACCCACTGGTAAATGCAAAGTGCACTTAAACCTTGGTACAGGCACAACAACAGACCCATGGGGGACCCCAACCTCCCCCACATCCAGCTCAAGAAAACAGATTTTATCTCATCTCACAACACCAAACAGTGACTTTAACCAGAACCCAGCTGCAGACCATGCAGTGGCTTTGCTTTCTCCCAGGAACACACAGACCCGCGGGCTGATGGAGCCTCTGCCACCTTCCTCCGCTGCTCGAGAGCCCCAGCCTGGAAGGCAACCTGCATTTCACATCTGCAGCTCTGTTCAGGATCCATTAGCATCAGGACTGTGTGTTACAGAGCCTTCTCACCCATTATCCCTCCCTCCCACGCCGCCTGCCCGCTGTCAACACTGCAGGCTGCCCCGGTCACTCATGTTATTATTGCTTCATGATACACTAAGTACCAAACAGCAAAGAAATCAGTGTGTCATTTGGATCTGGAACTCGGATGAAAGGGTTTGACCGAGTCTCAAAGACCGACTCCTCTCCCACTATGTTAAATGAATGTAATTCAAATGAAATCAGGTTTTTAAGGAGCTCATTGGCACCTGAGGACAAAGCCCAGCAGAGTGGGTGTGGACGTGCTAGGTCCCCTCCCCACGTGCTTCCAGCAGCTTGTGCTTTTTAACAGCAGCAGAGCAAGAAACACAGAGCTTAGTCATTTGAGTAAAGCAAGCAAACACACGCCTCCCCACAGTCCACTGCTGAGACAGAATAAAATACCTGAGCATGGGTTTGACAGACACAATATACAGCAATGGAAGGCAGCTGAAGGGCACTCAAACCCTTCCCGTGCCCTCTTTGCAGCACTGCAGAGCCCTGGGGATTCCGGCAGAGCTCAGTGCATGGGCTATGCCCATTGAAGGCCAGGCGGGACACGGCTCTGAGCAGCCCCTCCCAGTGGAAGGGCTTGGACTGAATGAGCTTTAAAGGTCCCTTCCCACCCAAACCGTGATTCCGTGGACTCAGCTTGGATTCCATGTGTCTCAGCTTGGAGCACAGCGGTCACCAGCAGTGACCACTCATCAGGGCTCACAGCTGCCCAAAGGGGCTCAAGGAGCAGTTCCCCCTGGAAGAGCCACCATGGCCCAGCCACATTCACAGAATTCACACAATCACTGGGTTGGAAGAGACCTCCAAGATCATCGAGTCCAACCCAGCCCTAACACCTCAACTAGACCATGGCACCAAGTGCCACATCCAGTCTTTTTTTAAACACATCCAGGGATGGCGACTCCACCACCTCCCCGTGCAGACCATTCCAGTGCTTTATCACTCTTTCCGTGAAAGTCTTTTTTCCTGATATCCGACCTAATTTTCCCTTGAGGCAGCCTGAGCACACCGCCCGACACGCCCAGCCTGGCACCGCCTACCTTGTGCGAGTAGTGCTGGTCCACGATCCTGGCCAGGCCGAAGTCGCCGATCTTCAGCACCAGGTCCTCGGTGCTGATGAAGATGTTGGCGGGCTTGAGGTCGCGGTGCAGCACGTTGGCCGAGTGGATGTACTTGAGCCCGCGCAGCAGCTGGTACATGAAGAGCTTGGCGTGCTCCTCGGCCAGCTTGCCCTGCTCCAGCAGCCGCGCCAGGTCCGTCTCCATGTACTCCTGCACGATGTACACCATGTTGAACTTGAAGAAGTCCCCGCGCAGGTTGGCGCCCTTGGGGCCCAGCACCTCGTAGACCTTGACGATGTTCTCGTGGTCCAGGCGGCGGATGATCTTGATCTCGCGGAAGGCGTGCTTCATGCTGCGCGCGTCGCCCAGCGTCAGCTTCTTCACGGCCACCTTGCGGCAGCTGCGGCTGTCCAGGGCCGACAGCACTAGCCCGTTGGCCCCGAAGCCCAGCGGGCGGAAGTTCACGAAGCGGCAGCCCAGGTCGTAGCCGTACATGCTGGCCAGGCAGTCGCACTTCTCGGCCATCGCGCCCTCAGGCTCGTCCCGCCTCCCCGCCCTCCTCACTGGAAAAGCCGGCAGAGTCCCAGGGCCTCCGGGTCAGAAACGTCGTGTGAAACCGAGCCCCTCATTATTACTGGCAGATTCCTGGGGAGGGGTCTCGCTCTGAGCCCGCTGCTTCAAACCACACAGGGCGACAATAAATCTGAGGACACACACACACACAGAGAGAAGTAAAATGTTCTAAACTGGCTGAGGAACCAACAGACTTCCCAAGCATCGTAGAGAAGCACAGCCCAGAGATCTCTATCAAAGCAGAAGGGTTCTCTTCCCTGAGATTAAAAAATCAGCGCTGTTACATTTTCCAGCCCCTGCCTCGCTTCCCTTCTGTGGTTTCCTGGGGACAACGCTGAAGCGCAGGTCCCTGATGTCCCAGCGCCGGGGCAGCCAGCCAGCCCTGCTGTGGGGCAGAGCCCAGAGCAGCCCCACGGCCCTGCCCTGCCCAAACCCCCCTGCCCACAAACCCTGGCAGTGTTCTCCCACCAGTGAGGCACACCTGGGCTCCCCGGCGGTCAGCACAGCTTGGCCCTTCTCGTCGCTCCCTTTTCGGCACGGGCAGACCCCATCCTCCTCACCGGCACACACAGAGCCCCCAGCAGGTGCTTTGCAGGACAAAACTCAGTTTTTGGCTGCCTTCAGCATGAAGAGTTTCCAGGTTTGCAGTCCCAGCTCCTCCCTGCTGTGTGCCTTTCCTGGCTGGAGCTGAGTCTGATGGCTACAGCATCCCATGGGCTCCCTGTGCCTCACAGCCCGGTCACTGCTGGAAAAAAGAGAAGAGAAGAGAAGAGAAGAGAAGAGAAGAGAAGAGAAGAGAAGAGAAGAGAAGAGAAGAGAAGAGAAGAGAAGAGAAGAGAAGAGAAGAGGAGAGAAAAGGATCCATGTGATGCCTGTGCCCTGCCCACGTCACAGCTCGCTGAAGGTTAACCGTGAGCAAAACCGTGACCTTTCAGAGGATCATTAGTTACCCCCTCCCAAGGCATGCGGCACCACCAGCATTTTTCAGCTGCCTAATTTTCCCTTTTCCATTTGTAAGACGCAGAGAGCTCCAACTCCTCCTTCCCCCTTTGCCGCCTCTTTTATTTTTTATTTTTAAAAACTTGCTTGGAAATGTTACAGAGCAATTTGCAGCGGCTGAACAGCGTGTCACGTGTGTGACTGCCCGTGTGAACCACACGGCAAAAACAGCAGGAAAAACAGAAATGAGCGTGCAAATCCCGCCTGCCGGGCAGCTGAGAGGGCCACGGAGATTTTCAGCTTAGAACAGCCAAAACTGCTCAGGAAAAGGAGGCGATTTTTGCAAAAAAGCCTCCAGAACTGCCCATGAGGAAGTGACACCCCCTGAACTTGGGTCCCACACCAAACATGGGCAGCAGCCCGGGGATGCCATCCCTGCTCCTCTCTGAAATTATGGCTGAACAGGTAAATAGATACACATATTAATGTATGAAGGATATAACATGTGTTTTCTCACCCACTAAGGCGTTAAGAAGCTGGAGATGGTGAGTGTGGAGCCAACAGGAGCTGGGTGAGCAGTGTCAGTGTGCCGAGCCATCTCTGGAGCACAGATCCCAGATCCCAGATCCCAGATCTCAGATCTGCCCTTTGGCTGTGCCAACACGCTCCCCCAGCAATGGGGGATTCCCTCATCGAGGCCCAATGGCTTCTGAAGGAATCTGCTGGCCCCACAGCAGATCCTCACCTCCAGGGGAAGCACCAACCTCTGCTGCGGATGAGGATGTGCATTCAGCCGGAGGATCCCAGTTTCTGGGGGATCTTCATGACAAAATGCCATTTTCTGGTGGCAGGTGACCATGTGGTAACTGAGACTGGTAGCACTGTGGATTTAACCTGCATTTGCAGTTTGATAACCAGGATGCCTTGGCAAGAGCAAACAGAACTCTGAAGATTACAAGAAGATTGGATCAAGGCTGGTGACAAGAAAGAAGACTGAACTAAGTAGAAATGTAAAGTTTGTCTGTGTGATGTTCAAGTAAATGAATGTAGTAAAAAATTACTGCTTTCCTGAAATGGTGTGTAAGCATGTGCAGCTCACAGTAAATTCGGATTCTGATCATAAATCAGTAGTCCCCGTCTGTGTGTCAATAGCCCATATGAGCATGCAGAGGTGGCCAGGGGCAAGGGACCGCTTCTCACAGCTGTTCCAGCTGGGAACAGACAGCTCAGGACCCTGCAGCCCTCGGAGCTTCCCCTGTGGTTTTCACCCGCGGACAGCCCGTTCGGAGGCAGGATGGAAGGGAAGGTCTGAGGAGCAGGGAGCAGCGGGCGTTCCTCGCCGATGATNNNCGATGATGGGCTCGGGGCTCTCAGGGTCTGCCTGCAGCTGTGCCCGAGGCTCGCAGGGACAAAGGGACAAAGGGACAAAGGGACAAAGGGACAAGGACAGCTCTCCTGCCGGAGCCTGGCCCCGTCCTGCTCCCAAACAGCCCCGGCCCTCACCCTGCTGCACCCCCGAGGGTCCTGCAGGGACCGCCCGGCTGCTCAGGGACCCTGACCGTGCTCAGGGGGGTGCCAGGCCACCAGCGCTGCTCAGGGCAGGAAAATGAAACCAAATGAAATGAAATTAAATGAAAAGAAACGAAATTAAATTANCTGTGGGTGTGCTCCCGTTGTGTCCTTCACGCCAGAAGGACGGCTCTGCGAGAGCCCTCAATCACCAGAGCTGCTCCATTAACCCGGCCGTGGCTTCACAGCCCGGTCCGGTGCCCCGCGCTCCCCACGCTGCCCGGCAGGAGCTACCGGGAATAACAAAACACCAGGGAAAACTTCAAAGGCTGAGCAATCCCCCACTGCTGAGGGTGGGCGAGAAGCGCAGCGCCCCGGGGCAGCCGGCAGCAGCGATCTGCGGGCAGCCAGCAGCCAAAATGCAGGCACAGGAGCATCTGCCGGCAGGGAGGATGCCGGCAGGGCAGGGATGCCCTCCCAAGAGCATCTGCCAGCAGCCACCGAGCCGCCTGGCAAGCACGGCCTGCTCCTCCAGCCGGGAAGCAAAAATAATTACAGCCTCTTTTCAACCCGGCAATTATCTAATGCCGGCTTCTGCACGCAAGGACCGAGCAGAGAGAGCTGCTCGTGCTACCAGGGAGCGGGGCAGGCATCCCGGAGGTGCCTTTGTCCCCAGAGCAGGGCGGAAAAAACAGATCGGGAACGAGGGGAGTAAGGGAACAGGCTGTGAGTAAACCCTGAGGATGTGCAAGGAAAGAGCATCCTGCGCAGGAAGGTGGAGAGGGCAGGGAAAGGGAACCACCGGGAGCTGCTGGAGGCTCTGAGAGCCACGGCAAGGCTCGAGGGCAACCTAGGGGCAACCTGGGGGCAACCTGGGGGCTGCAGCAGCACTGGGGCTTCTCCACTTGTGGGGAACCACCTGAGCCTGCCAAGAGATCTGCTCTGAGCTGGAGATCTCAGTCTGTGCACGGGCCTCTCAGAGAGGAAAACAACACCAAAAAAAAGGAACCAAAACGTCCTGCTGGCAGAGGGAGCTCTGTGGAGCAGGGCTGGGATCAGTGTGCTTTGACACGGCTGGAGTTCAGACCCATCCCTGCGCCTCACCTGGCCCCAGCAGCCAGAGCCACCAGGCTGCCCTGGCACTCCGGGCTCGTGGGGCTGGCTCTGGGTGGTCCCCGAGGTCCCTCCCAGCCAAACCCTCCTGTGATTCCATGGGCAAAGCTCCGTGGGGCGGCTGAGCCCAGGTAGGGCTGGGCGGGATCCACGCCAAGCTCCCTGGCTTCCTCCAGACGCAATGGAAAGAAACCAAGTTCTGCCTCGTCAGCCTAATTATTAATAATTAGTAGAGCTCTAGAAGCACTGAAAGGGAAAACACAACATATGAGAGGGGAGAAAAAAGGGAAGAAAGAGCCCTGTTTTTTCTCACAAATGAAGCCATGGCCTTTGTGATGCTCCTGGCTGTGTCTCAGTCCCCAGCTGCAGTCAGAGGGGCTTTGGCAGAATCACCCCAAAGGAGGGCCCTGGAGCCCAGAAAGTCACAGCCCTGTCCTGACTCTTGTCTCTCTCACCAAATATCCAGGGAAAAGCTGCTGGCAAACACAGGGAGCTGCTCCAAACACAGGAGTGGGAGAGAGGCAGGTCAAGGCAAGGGATTCTGCCCCTGTGCCCCTGTGCTCAGGTGAGACCCCACCTGCAGAGCTGCCTCCAGCCCTGGGCTCCAACAGCACAAGGACGTGCAGCTGCTGGAGCCAGTCCAGAGGAGGCCACGGAGATGCTGCAGGGCTGGAGCCCCTCTGCTCTGGAGCCAGCCTGGCAGAGCTGGGGCTGCTCACCTGCACAAGAGAAGGCTCCAGGGAGAGCTCAGAGCCCCTGCCAGGGCCTGAAGGGGCTCCAGGAGAGCTGCACAGGGACTGGGGACAAGGCATGCAGGGACAGCACACAGGCCATGGCTTCCACTGCCAGAGGGCAGGGATGGATGGGATATTGGGAAGGAATTGCTGGCTGTGAGGGTGTTGAGGCCCTGGCACAGGGTGCCCAGAGCAGCCCTGGCTTTTCCACCCCTGGGAATATTCAAGGCCAGGCTGGATGAGGCTTGGAGCAGCCTGGGATAGTGGAAGGTGTCCCTGCCATGGTAGGGGGTGGAATGAGATGACCCTAAAACCTTTCCCACCCAAACCACCCTGGGATGCTGTAGCTGACCTCTGCTGCATCTGTTCTCCTCTCTGCCTCCTCCACCTGAGACAACAGCAAACCCCACGGACCAGGCTGACCATCCTGCCACCAAAGGCCACAGAGACCATTTTTCCTGCCCTCCCCATTCTCCAAACCACACCTGGCCTCAACACAGCCCACCAGGAGCCCCAGGGAAGCGCCACCAGCAGCCCCAGTTTGTCCCCTGGCCGTGGCTGCTGTAATGAAGAATCAGCAGTGATGGTATTTGGCTGTAGAGGATGGGAAATAGAAAATGTGGTCAGCTCTCACAGAACTGCAGACCAGAGTCCCCTTTCAGCTCTTCAGGCTGGTGAGGCCAGCATCTGACATCCACCCAAGGAGCCAAACTCGATGGGAGCTTCAGGAGAGCTGCAGCACAACAGAGCCAGCAGGTCCTGCAGCACAACAGCGCACTGGGACCAGAAACAGAATTTGTGGCTACACCAAAGCAGTGTGCAGGGGAAATAAACCTGTTTATTTCTGTGCTCGCGCTGGGGGAGGCACCCCAGCCTGCTGCTCACAGGCTCAACAGAGGCTTTGCTGGCAGCTGGAAGCCAGAAAATCAGAGAGACACCAGTTCCAAGGGGTCTCAGTGCTAACTTTATTCCCAGCCCCTTTCTTGGAGCCCTAAAGCCTGGGAGTTTTAATCTTTCTGTGCTTTCTGACACCAAGCCTCAGGAGAACACTGTTTTTGACTCGGAGAAGGCTTCCAAATTTGAGCAACAAAGTCAGAATCACTGGTGTGTGGTTCGGATGAAAGTGTAGAATTGATTTTCTTTTGTCAGTACATAAACATAAATACAAATACTTTGACAAAATGTGCTGCACGAGATCTTTCTAACCATTCAGTACCTATATATAAAAGCATACAACAACTATAAAAATGTGTAACCAAACTCAAAATTGAAAAAGATCGTGATTAAATGATCTATCTGACTAGCTGAGCCACACACCATCGTGAAAAAAACTTTAAATTCACCTCTCACTTGCTTTTTCACCTCTACACAGACGTGGGGATTTTATAATTGGCACCCTGAGAGCCATGAAATACAAAGATGGGGGGAAGAATTTAGGAGTTTTCTTTTATTCTTCCTCTCTCTCTCCCGCTCTCCTCTCTGCAAGAGAAGTGTTTGCCCTGGTGATGGTGCTGGGATTTGCACTGACCTTTGTGCTCCCTTCATCCTCTGAAGGCTCTGGTTGCCCCCCCAGTGGCTCTGGTTGCCCTCACAGCGGCTCTGGTTGCCCCCACAGTAGCTCTGGTTGCCCTCACAGGACTCTGGTTGCCCCCACAGGACTTTGGTTGCCCTCACAGGACTCTGGTTGCCCCCACAGTGGCTCTTTGCTGCCACATCCCAGCATTTCCCTGCACAAGCCCAAGGGTGACTCCTGAGTGGCTTTTCCCTGTCACCAACCCCTCTCCCAGGGGCAGTGCTGTCCCTAGCTGGGTGAATCCATTGGGGCTCAGGATCTGAGCAGGATGTCTGCCGTCAGGAGGGCACCCCAGGTGTTAATCAGGGCAGTGATCCCTGGCTTGCACAGCTTGTCAAAGCCTGTAAAGGTCCCACAATTTCCTCATTTTGGGTAGCTCTGGCAGCAGCAGCACGAGGTTCATTCCTTCCCTATCTCCCTTCACCCCAGCATTCCTCCCCTCACAGCCAAAGCCTCCCAGACATCCTCCATCCCTGTCCCACTGCCCCGTGGTGCCTCCAGACTTGCTCAAGACCTTCCTGACTCCAGGAAACCTCCCCAAGCTTCAGCCACAGCGCCGGAGAGACTGAGGCAGCAGGAAACCAGGACAAGGCTCCTGTTGCTCTTTGCTCCCATGCCAGCGGCTGCTCCGAGGCTGAAATGTAATTATCCCAGCCCATCCATAAACACAGCTCCTGGTGCCCAGCTCTGCAGAGCATCCCACGGAGAGCCCCGGGCACGGCGGCTGCTCGGAGACGAGCGCAAGTGGAGGCAGAGCTCTGCTCTCCTGCTCTCCTCCGTCCCCTGCTGCAGCTCCAGCTGCAAACCCCAGGGCCTGGTTCCCTGCTTTGTGTCCTCCTGCCTCGCTCAGGAGCCCCAGGTGTCTGTCCCCCCTTCCTGTGACCCCCAGCACCCACGGGCTGTGCTCTGGGGACACCAGACGTGGCTCAGGACATCCCAGGGATACCAGGAGATCTCGGGGCAAGAACCAGCAAAACCAGCCTGACCCCAGCAGAAGAAGCTGTCCAGGGAACCATTAAGGCTGGAAAAGACCTCTAAGATCAGCGAGCACAAACATTAACCGAGTGGCACCATGGCACGGCCCCCAAATGCCACATCCACAGACCTGTAGAGCATTTCCCAGTTCCCCAAACCTCGTGGTGAGCGCAGCCACCAAACTGCTCATCTCTGGAGAACAAGGGATGCTCCTGTGCCGTGCGTCCTCTGCGCTGGGGTCACCCTGCCCTGGCACTGCAGAAATCCCCACAGCCCTGCACACACGGCTGTGGCACTGTTTGAGCTGCAGAGCCTGGGGCTGCTGCTGGGAGCTGCTCCGAGTGCAGCTCCTGCTGATCCCCCCTGGCAGAATCAGACCCTGTTAGCCCAGAGCTGGTCACAGCACAGACAGAGATCACCGGTCACGTTGACAACCGGTCACAGGTTTCTCAAGGCAGATTTCACCATCCCAGCCCCACCTGAGCTGCACAGCCAGGTGCTCTGCAAGATCCAGCAGCTGCTTTCCCAAAATCTGTGTTCACAGGTATCCCCCAAACAGCCTGGCTGTACCCAACCCAGCCGTGCAGCCTGCCCAGGAGTGGATCATGTCCCTGTTTCTCTGAAAACACCACTTATCAAGGTGTCTTTAATACAACTCATCAGCAAGAGGAGCAGATGTGCTGCCAGCTAAAAGCCAGAAGGCATCAAGCAGCACTGCCACAGGAGGAGGGCAAAATCCTCGTGAGCCTGTGGGAGAAGCCGGGGGGAAAGGCAAACCAAAGGAAAACAGCACAAAATGACCCCAAATCCTGGCGTCACGACCAGTAAAACACACAGCTTTCCCATGCACTGTAAACAGGCAGAGCAGCATCACCCAGGTCTGCAAAGCCCAAACCCCACTCAGGAAAACAGGAATTCTCCTCCTTAACAGCTAGGGCGATTGTGGACAAGCCAAAATACACTCAGAGAAAAAAAAAATAATAAAAGGAGAAAGAAAAATCAGACAACGCTCATTATCTCACAGAAAAGACAGAAAACAAAGAAGAACTTGCTGACACTCAGAGGAGCTTTGGGCAGTGTGGGAAAGCCACCCATGTGTCCCTGGGCAATCAGCCGTGGAGGGGCTGTGAGTGGCTGGGCAGAGCCAGGCGTGGGGACAGGAGGGACAGCTTCCCGGTGGGACTCAGCACAGAAACCGCTCCAGGCTGGGCTGTCTGCAGCCAGACAGCCGCCAGACAGTGCCTGAACAAACAGGGCCAGGCCAGCGTGCCCAGGGCCAGCAGAGCTGCCCCACTGCCTGCCACCTGCCCCTGCCACGGCCCCGTCCCGTGGGGGCACCCACCCGTGCCACACACCCACCACAGGATGGACCAGCAGCTGGCTGGACCTGTGGCCCTGTCCCTGGTCAGTCCCAGTCCCAGCTCCTGATCAGTCCCTCTCCCTGGCCAGCCCCAGTCCTTGGTCAGTCCCAGTTTCTCTCCCTTGTCAGCCCCTGACCCTGGTCAGTCCTTCTCCCTGGTCAGCCCTGGTCCTGCTTCGTGGTCAGTCCCAGTTCCTCTCTCTGGTCAGTCCCTGTTCCTGTCCCTGGCCAGCCCCAGCCATGGCCAGCCCCAGCCCCTCTCCCTGGCCAGCCCCAGCCATGGCCAGCCCCAGCCCCTCTCCCTGGCCAGCCCCAGCC
>VWZS01004628.1:27385-55664 GCA_013397075.1 Rhabdornis inornatus
GGTTTGGGGGGGGGGACTCGCCATAGCTCGGAGCCATTAACACGAAATTAACAGGCTGCTTTTTTAACCCGGGCCTCTGCGCCTGCAAGGAGGATGAGCCGCAAATGCTTCCCTGCAGTTGCATTTCTGCAACACCTCCCACCTGGGGGGGGTGGTGGAAAGTTTCAGAAGCGTTTTCCATGCGTCGGAAGAGTCCTGAGTGGTAGGAGAACAGCAGGGTCGTGCTAAAAAAAGCAAAGATCAAGGCGAGAAGTCTGAAAACTAAGGTTTGCAAGCACCGGGTGAGATTCATCTCACTTAAATTTAGACCACAAAAGCTCAGCTATCCAAGTCAGAACCAGCACCCTGAAAGGCTGGCCTGCATATGAGGGGAACAAACCTCATTTGGAGGTGCCTGTCCCCCCTGTTTGGTGGGGGACAGCTCAGAACAGCAGCACAAGGGCAAACAAACAGCATCCACTAAAGCAGCTCCAGCTGCAAGCGAGCTGGCTCACACGACCTACAAATCTGGGAGGTAATTTCAGCCCAGAACGGCAGTTCTGGAGATTCTCCCTTGCCCCCAGCACCCAGGGGGCAGGGTGAGGAGCGAACCGAGCTCCTGGAGGCAGGTCTTCACCACTCTGTTCTAGGGGTAAAGAAGAGACAAACATGACCCTCTGCATGGAGAACTCAGCCTGGAGAGCGTGAGAGATGTTCCCAGATCAATGCCATTCTTTAAAAACGCGGGTTATTTGATGGGGATTTCAGGTTTTATCAGTCCTTACTACCAGGCTGGGCTCAGCTGCAGGAGGGAAAGGACTGCGATGAATCACAGTCATAGACTCGTTTAGGTTGGAAAAACCCCCAAGATCACCAGCCATTAACCCTCAGCGATAAACACACCGATGGTTCTCCCAAGCACAAGGTCATCAACGGAACAGGGATCATCATGTCCCTTTGCCCCCTCCTCTTTTGTAGGGATAGGGAATGCTGATGCTCACCTGCTGGGTGTGATTTAGCCTCAAAATATTAAGTTCAACTCTAGCCCTTGTTCCTGCAATATCCCCATTACAGCCCTGACCTCCCTTTCCCTGCAATCCTTCGCCCACAAAGCTCCACGGGGCTTGTCACCTCCCACCTGACAGACACCTGTCCAGCCACAACCAGGTCACTACTGCACTGCAAGTCTGAGCTGCCACCTCTGATCGTGCCCAGGGAGCTGAAAAATACGTCACTGTGGCCAGGCCTCATTCTGCAGGAGGCTGGGATCCTGCTCAGGATCAGGAGAGGGAAAAGCACTCCGGTTTGCTGGGAAGTTCCCAGCGCCAGATAGGATTAGTCGTGTCTAATTAACTGTGAGGAGCGAGCAGCACAGAGCCGAGTGCAGACACCGAGACCCCTCGGCAGCAGCCAGGCTCTGTGTGCCCACTACCAAGCCAGCTGCTGGCACAAGAGAGACCCTGCACCCTGCATGCCCCTCCTGTGGCCATGATGTCCCCCCAGCTCACAGCCCAGGCAGGCAGGGGTACCCCAACACGTCCAACACCCAGCAAAGGCCGAGTTTGGGAGGCACACCAGAGCCTGGGGACCCTCCCTCCTAACCAGCCCCACACCTCGGGGTGGAGGATTCCTCTGGCCAGCTCTGTGGGGACAGCCCACTGGAGACACTGCCACACCAGGGTCAGGCTTTCCTCCCCCTTTCTGCTGCTCACACCACCACAGCAGCCCGGGAGGGAGCTCCCCAGCCAAACTCACCTTCCCCACACACCAGGCTTGTCCCATGCCATCAGAGCCTGGGCTGTCACCACCTGCCACCTGGCTCAGGTGAGAGGAAATAAACCTGGCTGAGACCAAATGCAGCCCACCTTGGAGCAGGGGAGAGGGACAGAAGCAATTTTCTCTCTCTGGGCACGAGGAAGAGGTCTGGGGACCTGCCAGGCACACCGACACCGGGTTTACCTGTGCAAACCCACAGGCTGCACATAGGGACACGGGTGGCACGTGTGGGCACAGCAGGACCCACACACCCACGGGGCACAGACAGACCCACAGAGCCTGCACAGACCTACAGGGGACGTGTGGGCACGTGGAGCAGGTACAGCCCAACACAGCACCTACAGACACACAGATACAGCTCACAGACACACTCTGAGGCAGGTACAGACCCACAGGGGACGTGTGGGGGCACACAGGGCAGGTACAGTCCAACACAGCACCTACAGACACACAGATACAGCTCACAGACACACTCTGGGGCACACAGGGCAGGTACTGAGCCACAGGGCAGGTACAGATAGAGCTGATGGGGACACTCTGGGGGCACACAGAGAACCACAGAGCAGGTACAGCCCAACACAGCACCTACAGATAGAGCTCATGGAGACACTCCAGGGCACGGACAGACCCTCAGGGCAGGTACAGCCCAACATGGTACCCGGAGATAGACAGATACAGGTCATGGAGACATTCTGGGGCACGTGGAGAACCACAGGGCAGGCACAGACCTACAGGGCAGGTACAGACCCACGGGGCATGTACAGATAGATAGATACAGTTCATGGAGACGCTCGGGGCACAGACAGACCCACAGGGCAGGTACAGCCCAACACAGCACCTACAGATAGATAGATACAGCTCATGGAGACACTCCAAGGAACATACTGACCCACAGGACAGGTACAGATAGATAGATACAGCTCACACAGACCCACGGGGCAGGTACAGACCCACAGGAACCACGGGCACACACAGCACGTGTGGACTCGCAGGGCACGCATGGACGCAGAAGGCACGTATGGGCAAATGGGGCACAAACGGACACACACAGCCCGGACAGACAGACGGACAGGGCAGATACAGACACACGGGCACGGACAGACCCGCGGGACACGGACACGCAGACAGGGCACACACGGGCAGGCAGACAGAGCACACACGGACAGGCAGATAGGGCATACACGGGCACACGGACAGGGCACACATGGACAAACGGACAGACAGACACGGCACAGCCCGGACACTCAGACAGGGCACAGACGGACACTCAGGGCACAGACGGACACTCAGACAGGGCACATACAGACACACACAGCCCGGACACACAGACAGGGCACAGACGGACATACGGACAGACAGACAGGGCACACATGAACACACACAGCCCGGACACACAGACAGGACACATACAGACACACACAGCCCGGACACACAGACAGGACACATACAGACACACACAGCCCGGACACACAGACAGGACACATACAGACACACACAGCCCGGACACACAGACAGGACACATACAGACACACACAGCCCGGACACACAGACAGGACACATACAGACACACACAGCCCGGACACACAGACAGGACACATACAGACACACACAGACAGGGCGCACACGGGCGCACAGCGCCCGAACAAACCCACAGGGCACACAAAGACCCACCGAGCCCGTGTGAAACCGCGGAGCAGCAATGCCGGTGTCTCCGCTCGCCCTCGCAGGCAGCGAGCCGGCTCTCTCACGGCTCGGAATCCCTCTGCTCCGGGGAAAGCGGGTCCGGGGCACGGGAAGGACGAGGCGACACCGGCACCGCTCCCAGGGGCGCTCCCGCGGGCGGTCCCGCACGGACCCGGACCCGCCCCCCGCCNAGAGCTCGGCTCCCCCCTCGCCACCCGCGGGAGGGGCCGCCCGGAGGGTCCTCTCCTCCCTCGCCATCCCTGGGAAAAGCCGCCCCCGGCATCGGGTCCCCCCTCCCGTTCCGGGGAGGAACCGCCCGGGGGTCCGGCCGTCCCTCGCCATTCACGGGAAAAGCCGCCGGAGGGGTGCGAACCCCTCTCGCCATTCCCGGGAGGAACCACCCAGGGGTCCGTCCAGTCATCCCTCGCTATCCCCGGGAAAAGCCACCCCAGGGGTCTGGTCCCTCCGCTCCCCCCTCGCCATCCCCGGGAAAAGCCACCCCCAGGGGTCCGGACTCCCGTCGCCATCCCCGGAGGGTGCGGCACGGAGAGGTCCGGACTCCCTCGCCATTGCCGGGGGGAGCCGCCGAAGGCGATCCTCTCCCTCCGCTCCTCCCTGGGCATCCCCGGGATGAGCCCGGTGGCTCCGGTCATCCCTGGCTATCCCCATCCCTGGCCATCCCCGGGAGGAGCCCGGTGGGTCCGGTCATCCCTCGGCATTCCCGAGAGGAGCCGCCCAAGGGATCCGCTCCCCTCTCCCTGCTCCCTAGAGGAGCCGCCGGCGGGGATCTGGTTCCCCCGTTCCGCCTGGCCCCCGGCTCGGGGCATCCCTCGCAGACCCTCCTGGCTGGGCTTGCTGCCCTTTCCCCTGCCCGTACCCAACGTGCATTCCTTCGCTTATCAGTTTTAACCTGTGGGTTTCCAGGTCTGCACCAAGCCAGCGTCCCTGTGGGAACCGTTCTGGGGCCGGCTCCGACCCCTGGGGCTTGGCAGCATCCTCGCGTCCCTGCGCCCCGGAGGTGTGATGGATCACAGGTGAGGCAGCGGAACTCTTCCTACCCGCGGGTGCCCTCACCCACTGAGCAGCCCCAAAGGAAAAGAAAAAAAAAAATTCGCCGTACGCTGTATTTACAGTATGAAAGAGCAATTAAAGGAAGCTGCTTCAACAGTCTAAGTGGAGGAAGCACGATAGCTCAATAGTTATTGATCCCCTCCAGACAGGCATGCTGCTTTGTTGGAGCTGAAGGAACCCTGCCTGGTGCTAGGGAAGTGGCGAGAAAAAAAAAAAAATGGTCCCGTAAATTAAAACTCCCAGGGGATTACATGGAAGGAAACGAAGGTGTATAAGCAATTTTCGGTGGCATAGTAATCTGTAACTCTACTGTTTTGCTGTCTAGGATTAAAATGAATGTTCCCATCTGGTTACCCCGTGAGCAGGAAGGTATTTAATAGAAGCTTGTGCCTGTGGATGAAGGGTGGAAACAGAGCAGAAAAATGAACAGGAGCATGAGCAGTTATTGCTAAAACCTCCCGGGGAAACTGCCCCGGTGTGCTCTCTGTGCAAAGCGTGGAGGATATTCCCGTGTCTGTTTGCCCCCAGGTGACAAACACACAGCCAGGGAAATTCCAGGGCGTCCTGGGGCGCTCCTGGCAAAGCCCAGTGCTGGGATACAGGGGCGTTTGGGCAAAGGTGCGTTCTCACACAGGACTGTTGTCTGGCATTGTGCTCCAAGAGCACACAGTGACACACCTGGCTGCAGCGCCCTGGGGATCCTGGTCTGGTCCTCAGCGCAGGGATTTGCACCCCTGGAGCAGCCCAGCAAAGGGCAAAGTGGAAATGGAAAATGACTCGCCGTGCCAGCCTCAGGGTGAGGCTGGAGCACACAAACCCCGCGCCATGGGAGCGCTCCTGCACCTGCCCTGGCTGGGGGTGAGGCAGGGATCTGAGGGCTCTCTTTCCACAGCTCGAGCCCTTTGGCTTGTGGCATGGCCAGGGACTGTTCTCCCTGAGCACCTGGGCCAGTGAGTTCCGGAGTGAGGCCAGAGGAGGCCACCAAGATGATCAGAGGGCTGGAGAACTTCTCCGGTGAGGAAAGGCTGAGACAATTGGGATTGCTCGGCCTGGAGGAGAGAAGGTTTGGGGTCACCTAATCGTGGCTTTCCAGGACCTGAAGGGGCTGACAAGAAAGATGGAGAGGGACCATTTGCAAGGGCTGGAGTGACAGGACAAGGGGAACGGGTTCAAATTTTGAGAGGGCAGGGTTGGATGAGGTATTGGAAAGGAATTCTCGGCAAGTGGTGAGGCTCTGGCAGATGTTGCTCAGAGCAGCTGTGGCTGCCCCTGGATCCCTGGAAGCGTCCAAGGCCATGCTGGAGAGGGCTTGGAGCCACCTGGGCGAGTGGAAAGTGTCCCTGCCCATGGCAGAGACTGGAAGTCTTCAAGGTGCCTTCCGTGACTCCGTGATTCCCTCTCACAATTAGCAGGAATAGCACAGAAGCACATTTATATTTTCTTTTCAGGGGCGGGCGCTGGTTTGGTTGGTACGAGCTTGGTTTGGGTGAAGAGACGGGGTATTTGGGTGTTTGTCACCAGCGCCGCAGGAAACCAGGGCAGCACCTCGCAGGACCTTGGCAGCGTCCCCGGCGCGCCGAACAACAAGCGCTGGCAGTGCCCCGGGCTCTCACACCGCCCTGGCAGCAGCCAGGCGGCTTGGCAGGATCAGCCCCCGGCGCCCAGCACAAAGGGGCTCTGTGCGGAGCGGGTGATTAACCCCTCGCCACCGCCGAGCATCCTCGGCGCCGCTCCAGGTGTCCTGCAGGCTGCGGCACCTGCGGGTGCGCCCCGGGGCCATTCCCGACAGGACGGGAGCCGCTGCTCCTGGCGTGAGCTGGGTGCCAGGGCAGGACGCAGACAGACAGCACGACAGCGCGATAAACAGCTTGATTAACCCCCGTGCAGCCTGACTGGACAGATAATCACGGCCCCTGACCAGATAATCTGCGCTGCATCCTCAGGCACGAGGGATTGTGTCTCTTTTCAAGCAGGGGGAAGCAAAGCTCTCAGAAAGCTGCCCGAGTGTTTACATCAATTTCGCGGTGATTGGTGAGGAGGGAGCTGGCTCGCTCGATCAGAGCCGGCGGTGCCTGGAGTGTGTGTCAGTCACCGGCGCCGTCTGGTTTTCAATCCAGGCTCTCTCCACCGGCACAGGTAAGGCAGGTGCAGGAAGGTGTGGCTTTGGTCCTGCCCTGCCAGGCGTGGGATGCCTTCGGGGAGAGGGTTACCTCCATTCCCAACACTCGTTTTCATGGACAGAGGGAGCGCTTTTGTCACCTAATCACAGCACAGCATTTCTGTCACCTAATCCCAGGTGCAGCCTGAGGTTCACCCCTCTCACAGGCAGAGAAGCCACAAGGCACAGGGGTGATGTTCAGACTGCTCTGTGGGGCTCATGCCCTGTCCAGGGGTGGATTTCACTGTGCTTGTATAAAAGGGCTGTCACACCACTGCAAAGTGTTTGTCTTGCACGGTGTCTCTCTGTCTCCCATCACAGGATGCATTCAGCCTCTTTTGGGGGTTAAATCGTTGGCTGCTAAAACAGAAGGGACTCGAGTGTCTCATCAGGGACAAGTTTCAGACATCCCCTGCCAGATCTGGGCGTGCTGACACCGGTGAAGTGACACCAGCCGGGCTGGCACTGTCACTTCCCACCGCGTACAGCCCACTCAGCATATCCTCCTCGGCACCACCTTTTCCAGACACATCCCTGGTGCTTTGTCAGCCCTTGGAACACGGTGCAGAGCTGGTCCTACCTGCAGCAGCACACCCTGGGATGAATCTTCAACCCTTTCACAGGCCCAGAATAACAACAGGCAGAGAATAAAGACTCTTTTTTTTCCATAAGAAATTATATAAAATGAAGAACTGGTGTAAAACCGGCCACAGGCACTAAGGCTGAGCAACATCTCAGTACCCTTGGAAAAAAACCCCACGTGATAAATCAACACTGTGTGGGTTGCCTTCTCTCTTCTTAGAAGGGGAACCCTTAGGAATTGCTCTCCTGGTATCCTGCTTCCTCACAGGGTTTTCCAGCTCAGTGCTGACCATTCCAAGCGTGGAATATTGTACAGTGGGGTAGGGTGAAGGGAATGTAAGAGCTGGGTTTTGTGCGTGAGGCAGCCAAAAAAGCAAAGAGTGTTTCTGGCCTCGGCAGCCTCCTCTCCCAGCTGCAGGCTGCCGACCCCACATCCACACACTGCTCACTAAATTTTAGCTTTCCTCAGCACTTCGAGCTCTCAGCCCAATTTTGTTCTGTCAGCTGTATTATTAATCAGCAGGCTGCAAATTATGTTGCTATAACCCACGTACTTTTTATGTTTTAAATTGAAAATGAAATAAATTGGTGTGTAGTAAACAAATCCCAGCTTTCTGGGAACGGCATCGGAGCAAGGGGAGCTGTGGGGGATCTGGGGCCAGGGTAGAGAAGAGCCCATGGAGAACCACTCCATCCAGGCTGGAAAGATATTGAGGGGCTGGAGCGTGTCCAGGGAAGGGAACGGAGCTGGGGAAGGGGCTGGAGCCCCAGGAGAGGCTGAGGGAGCTGGGAAGGGGCTCAGCCTGGAGAAAAGGAGGATCAGGGGGGACCTTGTGGCTCTGCACAACTCCCTGACAGGAGGGGACAGCCGGGGGGGATTTGGGATCTTATCATAGGGAACAGGGACAGGAGGAGAGGGAACGGCCTCAGGCTGGGTCAGGGGAAGGTTTAGATCGGATATTAGGGAGAATTTCTTCACTGAAAGGGCTGTCCAGCCCTGGCACAGCTGCCCAGAGCAGTGGTGGAGCCCCCATCCCTGGAGGGATTTAAAAGTGTGGATGTGGCACTTGGGGACATGGGGCAGTGGTGGCCTGGGCAGAGCTGGGGAATGGTTGGACTCAATGGTGTGAGGGCTTTTCCAACCTAAAGGATTCTGTGATCCTTTGATTTCAGCCCAGCTGCCACACAGATCTACACAGAGAGCTGGGTACAGCGATTGCCTCAACCTCCAACTGAGTGAGCAGAGGCTGGGGAAAAAGGACAACATGAAACATTTAAAAAAGCTCTTTTGACTTGCTAACCTTTCGTGCAGAAAAAGGACATACAAGAGTGCCAAAGGAGAAGCTGATTGATGGTTGGACCAGAGCGAGCCTCCCATGCCCATGTGCCACATTAAAGCCTTCATAAAGGTCAGTTTATATTTCCAGCACACAGAAGAAAAATGCCATTTAATAATGCATATACCTTTTTTTGCCCTACCTGTTACTGAGAGGTGCGTTGCTCAGCAGAGCTCTGGCACAGCCTTGGTGGTGGTTTGCACGTTGGTGTAAAGCTCCACTTGAGTGGTCCAGTTCCATTAGCCCTGGGTTAATCCCACCTCTGAAACCACTCTGCTTTGCACTGCTGGCACCAGGAAAAGATGAATTCTCCAGGGGAATGTGTGACAGCAATGTGTGATCTACTGCCCCAGAGCAGTATTAATATACAAGAATAAAGTGGGAATTAAAAACAGCAGGACAAAAAACCGATGTGAGTGTCAATCTGGGGGAATAAAACTGCTCCGACTCGCCGTGTGCTCTGTTCAATCGTTCACACACACCCTGGTTTCTCCCCCAGGTGCTATAAGTCAGATTGACACTTCAACATCGTTGTCTAAAAGCAGCTGTGCAGGTGGGGAGCTGTGCATGCAGTGAGGCAGCCCCACCCTGCACCTGTCAGGTCACGGTGCTGCAGCACCACTGCTGGGACAGAGCCATTCCCGTCCCCTGGGAATGAGGACATCACCACACACCAGCCTTAGGGACAGAGCCATTCCCTGGGTCTGAGGACATCACCACACACCAGCCTTTGGGACAGAGCCATCCCCATCCCTGGGACTGAGGACATCACCACACACCAGCCTTTGGGACAGAGCCATTCCATCCCCATCCCCTGGGACTGAGGACATCACCACACACCAGCCTTTGGGACAGAGCCATTCCCTGGGTCTGAGGACATCACCACACACCAGCCTTAGGGACAGAGCCATCCCCATCCCTGGGACTGAGGACATCACCACACACCAGCCTTAGGGACAGAGCCATTCCCTGGGTCTGAGGACATCACCACACACCAGCCTTTGGGACAGAGCCATTCCCATCCCTGGGACTGAGGACATCACCACACACCAGCCTTAGGGGCTGGCATCACCTTCCTGCTTCCATACCTGTGGGACAGGCCAGAAGCTGAGTCTGTCCCTCTCAGAGCTGCTCTGCAGGCCTGGCTCACTTCGTGCTGGTGAGCAAAGCTGTCAGTGTGTGAGAGCCGCCCTGCCCTGCCCACGGCACACCCTGGCTCTGGGCTCTGGGCTCTGCTGGACACCAGGACACGAGCCAAGACACTCTTGTGGGTTGTCCTCCGGGAAAACGGCTCCCAGCAAAGTCTGCCCCTTGGAAACGGGAATGCTTCGGAGGAGGAAATGTCAGAGCACAAAGTCTGCCAGGCACAAGTGAAGGATTGCCCTCAGCCCTGCCAGCTCCTGCAGCGAGGGAGGGAGGAGGAGGAGGAGGAGAGGGAGATTCTTCGGAGCAGCACGGGATCCAGGGCTGGGTGGGGTGAAGAATGATGCAGCGGCAAGCAGATGTGATGTCCAGCCACGGAGCTCCGGGAGCTGGGTCTGTGTGCAGAAAGCGACATCACAGCACAACCCATCCCCTTCCTATTTATTGCAAATTCTTGTTCACGGCTTGTGCCCTCCTTCCTGTCCCACAGCTGCACCCAGGCCCCCTGGCATCCTGAAATAACAGTTTATGCTCCTCTCCCTCCGTTTCCTCACATGACATTTGATTTAATGCTGGTGTCAG
Organism: Rhabdornis inornatus; assembly: GCA_013397075.1. NCBI lineage: Eukaryota > Metazoa > Chordata > Aves > Passeriformes > Rhabdornithidae > Rhabdornis > Rhabdornis inornatus. The sequence continues at coordinate 37,697 of VWZS01004628.1, forward strand.
AGCACCCAGCTGCCACCAAGCCAGGGCAGGAGCGGCGAGCATTGCCACTCACCAGCCTGCTCCTCCCACCTCACTGGCAGCAAAACCCGTCAAGAGCAAAGCTTTTGATTTACCAAACTGCCATCAATTTAGCATCAACTTCCTCGGTGGTTTCCTTTTCCTTCTGTTCTATTAAACTGACCTAAAACTGCCAAGGGGAAGAAAAAAGATGAAGCCTCTCTCATGCCGTAGGCAGCCACCTTTGTAAATCCCTGGGAACGAGCTTGTCACAACTCCCTGGCACCGGGGGACAACTCGAGAGCAGCTCTTCTCTGCCCACGCACACTCCCCATCACTTTTCCCCTCCTGCTGTTATTTTTTACGGACTCTGTAAGTGGCCCTTACTCATCCAGAGCATGCAGGAGCAGAGGCAGGACAGCTCTGAGGTGACAGCTCCCAGCTCCACGTGCTGGGGGCTCCAGGGATGAGCCCAGAGTTTGCCACAGCCCCTGTCCCGGCCCAGAGACAGTGCCAGGAACGTTTGGTGCTGAGCAGGAGGAGCTCCCTCACTCCACAGCATCCCTGCCTTGCCCAGCATCCTTCCCTGCTTGCCACACGAGCCGTTTATCCTGGCGCTTCGCCCATTGAAAAAGGTTCTGATTAAAACCACGGCCCCGGCCTGCTCACAACCCCCTGGTTTAGCCCTGGACACCGAAGCCACAGCAGACAGGGAGAGCCCAGGCACAGCAGGAAGGCAGCACACAGGGCCCAGCTCTGCAGTTCTGGGTACAGCTGCCCGGATCAGCTGCATTCCTGACCATACCCACAACAGAAATCCAGCCACAAGAAAGAAAATGGGCGTCATTATTTCAAAAGTGGTGCTTTTCCTTCTGAAAGCAGAGGAAGCCTTTCTTTTGCCGTGCCTGTCCCCAGTGTGTCAGGTGTGGATGGTGCCCAGGTCAAACAGAATCACCTCAAAGCTGCTGTTCCCCCACACTTTGGAGTAAATCCCTTGCAATACCTGGAGCTTTGTTGAAGCTGAGCTTTAACAAAGGAGCTCTCCCAGGAACAGCTCACCTGCCTGCCTGGGTGTTCATGTGCTCTGCCAACATTTGCATTCCTGATTGTTTGAGGGACTGAGCCTGCAGAAAACAAGCAGCCAGGTTATCCATTGCGTGGACTTTCACGAGGCATTGCTCCAAATTGTCTGGGAGAAGCATGGGAAGCAGAGGAGAAAAAAAAAATGGGAGTTAGTAATGTTTTTCCTCTTTATTCATAGATTATTTTACCCGTTAATTAAAACGGAGCATGCTTCAGAACAGGAACTGCCTCCCTGAGGTCCCAATTAGGCAGGATGGCTTTGCAGCACCTCAGAGGGTATCCAGGGGCTGGGGCAGAGGGACTGATGGACACGGAGATGAAGGAGCTGTCTGAACATGTGAGTGCAGCTCTGCAGTGACCTTCAGCAGCCTGTGCTGGGCAGGCTCTGCTGCCTGTGCCAGGAGATGCTATCTCCTCCAAGAACAGCCCAGATGAGGCATCCTCCAGCCCTCTGTGCTCCAGATCCAACGCCTTGGGAGCATTCCAGCCTCAGAAACCACCAATGCCAAGTGCACAGCCAGATAATTTATTTTTTTTTATAACTCCCCCAAGACTGGCCATTTTCCCGCATTGCTGTTCTAATTGCAAACAGTGGTTTGGAGCTTTAGAACCTGTTTTGGAGGTGATGGAAGTTGTCCAACCTCCCAGCCTCTCTGATCCCAAAACACACTGAAGCTGAGCAGTATCCGTCTGCATTAGCCTTTTGATGGGGGGAATTCACAACTCAGCTCCAAACTGTCCAAAGCTGGGAATGCCAAGGGGTCCAGGAGCTGGCACTGGCGGCCACTTCCCTGCAGAGGAGGTGGCCAACAAACTTGTGAATGCTCGTGGGGAGAGCATTTTAGATAATGCCCAAGGTAGCTTAGAAATTAGCTTTTAATCAATACTGCTGTGCCTTTCCTAGAGGTTCTTAGCTGAGAGTTCACAGGGGCAATGCAGAGCTGCTCTTCCACCCCGAGCTGAGGACATGGAAATACCCTACATCCAGCCCTACCCCTTTATCCAAACCCCACTGCTGTGTGCTCACTCTGGCAGGTCTGGGACTAACACAACAGTTCCATGCCAAGTGTGTAATTCACTAACAGAACTTCAGGAGTTTTTGTGGGCTGTCTGGTTTTGTAATTCCTTTCAACCATGAGCGTTTACAAAGCTTGGGTGTTCCCTTCCAGCAGCTCGCCCTTCCAGGAGGTCCAGCAGCCCCAGGATGGGATGTGGGCAGTGATGCTGTGGGATGCTGGCACATGGCAGCCAGCAACACCCCCGGCAGCACAGGAAAAAAATTTGGCTGCTGATGAGACGCTGATGATGGCAGAGTTGAGAGCCTGTCCTTCCCCACCATCTGGGCAAGCCCTGGTCATCTCTGGGGGGCTTGAGTCCCAAAATAATTTTGTTAGTGATACATGGGGCAGGGCTGGGCTGGGGGTCCTGAGCTGTCCCTGTCACCTCCTCCACACATGTTCCTGGAGCTGCAGTTTGCTGGAGCAGTTGTCCAAAAGACATGTGGAGGCAACTGCTCACTCACACTTCCCCGCTGTCTTCTCCTGGAGGCTCCAGCCACACAAGCCAGCAAGCCTTGTGTGTCCCCACTGGTGCTTGCAGGAATGCTCCTGCAGATCAGACAACAGCTGATGCTGGGCTGTGTCACAGCCTGTGGCTCCCATGGCCCTGGGGACAGCTGATGTTGGGCTGTGTCACAGCCTGTGGCTCCCATGGCCCTGGGGACAGCTGATGTTGGGCTGTGTCACAGCCTGTGGCTCCCATGGCCCTGGGGACAGCTGATGTTGGGCTGTGTCACAGCCTGTGGCTCCCATGGCTGTGCTTTTCCTCTCGGTGCCCCCCAGGGACAGGCAGGGACTGTCCAGTTTCACCAGATTTCATCCCTGGATAGGGTCTGGGTCAGCCAGGGCGGGTTTTACGGGAGCTGAGGGCAGCAGCAGTCCTGGCTTACAGGGACACACAGAACCCTTCACGCTTTTCCATTCCTGGTTTCACCTCTCTGCTCCTCCCAAGCTCTCAAGATATTTCCAGCTGAAGAAGAAACCAGAATTTCCAGCTGGGCCAGCCATAGCCTTTGGTCTGGAGGTGACTCCAGCTGCCAGAGCCAGTCCTTGGACAGCAAGGGCAGGCTGGTGATGGAAGAGGCAGGACAGCCTGCAGAAGACCCTGAGCAGCTCAGCGTGGCTGTCACTAGAGGCCACAGTACAGTGACAAGCCTGGACCAGGAAGGCGCTGCAGGATTTTTTTATGTGCAACAGATCAATCCATGGCTCGACGTTTTCAGCCAGGGAAATTCTATCTCATCTGAGGAACTCTTTGTGTTTTCTCTGTGTGTTTGTGGGCTGCTGCTCCCACCAGCTGAGACCAAAGCTTGGCCTTGGCAGAGGAGAATAAGAGATTGGAAATGCTCCCGTGAAAAGCACGAGGACAAGACTGAGGGGTTTTGTGTCTGGGTGCTGCCATTAACCAAGTTAATTCACATAAGTGAGCCGCTCAAGTGGTGTTAGGCCCAGCAAGAGCAGGCAGAGAAAATTAATTAAGGCTTTAGGAGAATAAAGGAGACTCCCGAAAGCACAGATCAGGTTTCTGATGGTTGCTGTGGGTGCATGTAGGAAGCCAGAAAACCACAGGGACCGAGGAAGCCCAGGACACACTTGAGGGCCAGAGCACGGAGGATTTGGTCCTCCCAAAGCAGGGAGGACCCCTCAGTGGCTGGATCTGGGTGCAGTTTGGTGCATTTTTTTAAATAAAGCGGTTCCTCTGGAGATTTCTAAGCACCCTTCTGTGGTTTCTGAGGGTTCACTTGCCTGCCTTTGAGGTCAGAGGTAGGAATAAATTAGAATTCACCATCATTACAAGAGCCCTCCCTGCAGCCACCACTGCCAAGGTCCCCTCCTAGGCATCACCCCCCAGACGTGGGCACCGAGAGAAGCCAGAGCTTCAGCCCCTTTCCTCACTGCTTTTGGGGTGAGAAAACATTTGGCAGAACTTCTGTAACACCCCACATCAGGGTGAGGTGATAGGGAATCAAACCAGGGGAAAGCGAAGGATAAGAAGTGCTGCTCAAGCCGTCTTATCATTCCTTTGTCACCTCCCTCTGTGTTCTTTGTGCCTTGCAGAGGTGGAAAAAAACAGGAATTGTCTTCCCCAGCCACCAAGGCATAAATTGGAATTCGCCATCTGCATGGGGTCCCCATCCTTCATGCACGGCACCCTGGCTTCTTCCCGTGCTGCAAAAACAGCCAGGACCTCAACTTTGGATGAAAATATCCCCACTGAAGGCAGATGAACAGAAACGCCTAAACCAGCATCAAAACAGCGCTGAGCTGAGCAAAGCCTCCCAAAACCTGCGCCTTAAGCTTGATCTGCTCCCAAAGTCGGCTCTACAAAGCCCTGCAGGTTTGTGTTCCACCCCCACCTCTGTGCTGCGTGCTGCCAGCTTTGAAGCTGTTTTGCTGTTTTCTGATGCTTCTGATAACGTTTTGCAGAGTGTCTCTCCTGTGCTCAGTTTCTAGGCGATCTTCCCAAGGCTTGTAAAAAATCTGATTATGGAGCTGAAAAACAGCATCCGAGGGAGTGAATCTGAAGCTCAGGTGGGAGAAGTAGAGATGCACATGGCTACCCTTGAGGAAGAGCTCCTGCAGTGTGGGATTTGGAGGCAAGGAGCCCCAGAGATGGTGAAATTTCCCATTTTTCACCTTTCTTCCCATTTCTTCCCCACTTCTGCGCACAGACACCTCAAAGCCACAATCAAAAAGAACGAGAGGAGCTGTACGAACATGGAGAAAACCCTCCCCAAATCACACAAGATGCACATCCTACGTGCTCTAAGGACCCGAGTTTAAAGTTGAAAACCAGTAGTAATGGAACATTGCTGGTGGAAAATTCCCCCCCGCTGTCTGTGACCATGAGCAGCGTTTGCAATGTTTGGCCCTACGAGTGGTGTCGCCAAATTCCACCGAGCCAGGTGGGAAGGCAGATTCCTGCCAATTCCTGGCAGCATCATCCCTGGCTGAGGAGACACCAGGACAAGGGAGGAGAGCAGGTGTGGCTTAGAGAAGGGGAAGAAGAGGGAGCTCTGGCTCTGCAGGGCCAGAGCTTGCACTAAGCAGCGTCCAAGGCCAGGCACAAGGAGAAGAGGTTTTTCTCAGCCATGGCTGGATTTAAACTGGATATTGGGAGAGTTTTTTTCTTATTAAGGCAGAAACATCAGGGCTTCCCGAGCTGAAGGGGCAAAGGTGCTGCCAAGTGGTTTTAACGAGGAGCTTGTCAAGCCCGTGAGCAAAAAGCATCACTCCTCAGGCAGGGATTTGCAAGGCTGGAGCTCGGGGAACACGGGGAGGTGGCAGCCAGGGACAGAACACTTGGCGTGCAGCCTTAACCTCCAGCTCGTGGTGTGGCCTTGGGAAGTACTTAAACGTCTTAACAACTCATCTTCCATTTGTACAACAGGGGTAATGCTTCTAACCCACGCTTAGGACATTAATCACAAGAGACCCCCTCCTGCTTCCCACGCAGCACTAAATATCAGCGACCTCAAATAATTCGTGACGTTTTGGGGGGTGGGACCTGCTGCGTGTCTGGCACAGACAGAGAGCTCATACCCACACCGGGAAAAGCCCCACGAGCACATCAGGGCAGGCGATGGAGCTGCCGCAGCCGCTCAGACCCACCGACACCTCCAGGAGGGAAGGACAAGCACTGGCGGAGCCCACCAGCGCAGACACCCCTCCGACACACTCGATATTTTATTCGTAAGCAGGGGTCCCGCCCCGCGGGCTCTCTCCTCGCATCAGAGGCTGTGTTTAAATTTTAGTTGCCGTGCGCATCCGTGCCCACCCTGCGGTGTTGCCATGGCACCTCCCGGCATCGGCCCCGGCGCTCCCGGATCATCCGCGCCCGGGGCTCGCAGCTTTCCCCGCGCTGGAACGGGATCCGCCGGTCTTCGCTGGGCTTTAAACACCCGCCGGAACCGCTGCTGTCCCTCCTAATTAATTACACGACTCGTTGTCAGCAGGACAAAGTAGCGCTGGAACCTGTTCCCGAATTTCCCGGCTGGCTGGAGGGGAGGAGTGAGGAGCTCGCGATGTGGGGCTGGGATGTATCCTGTGACAAATCCTGTGTGTTCCTTCCTCCAGGAATTCACCAAAGCGCCAGCACTCGCCCAGCTGTGTATTATATGTGTATTCCCACCTCCCACCTTCGGGGTAGCTCCGGGGCAGCTTCCCTGCGGGAAGCAATTCCGAGCCTTTCTCTCCTTCAGCAACCGAAGAAGGAAACGCTGCTGCAAAGAGTAAGCACAAAACCCAAACCCCAAAGTATTTCCAGCTTGCAGAAGTCAGTGTACTATTTAGTTTAAAAACCCCATTAAGATCAGTGTGATCTCCCGGAGGGAAAGCATATTTAAATTATTTCGGCAGCTGGTGCTCGCTGCTGTTCCTGTAAGGCAAGGAGGCAGCTCTGCCCCAGACATCCTCTGCACCGAGGAGTGACGAGAGGAGGAATATTTTTAATGCCATTTCTTCGTGCAGTCAGGTCACAGGGCCACCTTCGCGGTCGTGAGCCTTCCCGAGAGGCAGCACAGGCTGAGAATTTACAACCCGTTTGTTCAGACACGCTTAAACAAGCAACCTTCTCAACCCGAGGGGTTTCTTTGGGTTTAAAAGCTTCTGACTCCTAGGATAGTGCAGGAATACATTACTGGGCATTGCTAAAGAGCTACAAAATGTAATTTTGATTTAAGCTCATACAGATAACTCCAGCATCTGAAAGAGTAGTTTTCCTTATAAGCTTTTCTGGAGCTTTGATCAGGCAGGACAAACCATCCCCAATTATTTTAATAAAATAAACCTGGTTTATCCACCATGGGTGTCATCCAAAGATGTGGGTCTTGAGCAAAGTATTATGCAGAAATTAGAAACTCTTCTGGCAGCAGGAGGGAATTGAAGGGTCCCATTAATCCTTTAATTTCATTTATTTCCTTCCCCTTTAGTAAGGGTGCAGAATGGGCCCGTCAGACCTTCGATCCAGGCTGCCAAGACAACCGGCACAACCATGCTCTTCCCAGATGGAAGCAGACAAGAGACTAGCAACAAACCTGCTCTTAATTAAACATTTGTCTTGCAATTACATACTTCTGTGTAATTATCGCCATCAAGACAAACACCAACTGGATGACGGCAAAAAAAGACAGACAGTAAAGGTTAATGGGCTTTTGTCTCCCTTTGCAGTTATTCCCCAGATCTCGCAGAGGGAAGGGCAGGACGTCCGGAATTCCACTGCCACTGCAAGGGAGGAACAAGCCCATTCCAGGGACAATTAGCCTGAACTAGCAGACTCTGAAATTACATGTCTGAGAGGATGGATGATGGATCCTTTGAGGTCCTGCTGCAGGCTTGGTGCAACCTAGAGCATGGCCAGCTCCAGTGCTCCTGCATCAGTTCTCTGCACTCACACCTTCCCTTGTTTTTTGTTCCTGTTCCTCAGGGTCCATGAGGGTAAACCTGGACCCACCACTGAGGGTTCTGCATCTCTCTCTACACTAAGTAAACCCAATTCCTTATTTTCCCGTTTCATCCCTTTCTAGCCATCCTCACTTCCGTCAGCTCCTCTTTAACTTATCCTGCCAGGCAGCACAGAGAGAGTCCAAGCCAAATCCTCACCTACAGTTAGAAGGATGACTGAGTGCTTTCCATTTCTGACAGTTTGGAAATGTCCCAGATCCCATCTGTATTTATTGGCTCACTTTGCAGTAGCCACACGAATGGATTCCTGCTTTAATCTGTGCCCTGCTGTGACCATCAGGTCTCTGACCTACCACTGCTGGCCAGCTCATTCCCGACCTCTGAAGTGGCTCATTCCCGACCTCTGAAGTTTCTCTTTCCCATGGCTGTCTCTGCCTGCCATCATCCCAGGATGTGGCACCAGGAGAGGGGGAGGCAGCATTAGATGCATGAGGTGGGGATGTCTGGATACTGGATTTTAAAAAATTCCACCATCATGGCACTTTGAACATCTGGATAATTCATCGCTTCTGCTTGTAGCTGAGAGATAAAAGGATGCCCAGATAAAATCCATGAGTAACCGGGCAGGGATTTAGCACTCTTATGCTCCCGTAGTGGGTACTGTAGCAACTCTCAGCATTCCTGACATCCCTGGGACACAGCTGAAAGCACCACAGAAAACCAGACTACTAAAACAGCCAGGGTAGTAGGGATTATTAAACCAAACATCTGAATGCTTTGGATAAATCTCAGACTTGCACAAGAGCTTAGTCATGCCTCAAAATGAACCCTCCAGACAGCCGGTGTGGGTCTCTCCATGCTCAGGAAAAAAGGATTTTGCTGCCTCAAGAACAAAGGTTGCACATAGCATCAGCCTCGGTGTGTTCCCAAAGGTTGATCCCCACGTGCTGAGCCACAGCTGAATTATTTACAGTTAGTGGGGCAGTTTCTGCTAAGGAATGAGCACACCGGTAGCGACCAGCAAATCCTACAAGGCAGCACCGCTCACGGCTGCTGGGCAGCTCATCCAGCTCCTGCTCGGGCCACGGGGAAATTTAATTATTTAGGTTTCTCGGCTGCTGCATAAATATCAGACATGAGGCATCAGCTCATGGCTGAAACGCTGCTGCTCAGCACAGGGCAAGAGGAGCTGCACCGGCAGGGATGAGCGAGTCCAGGCTGGCCAGCACAAAAAAGGAGGCGGGATCAGGAGCTGAGCTGCTCTCGGGAGCAAATTACCCCTGAAATTTGGGGAAAGAAGGAAAATAAGAAGGCGGGGAAAAAAGGGCAAACCTTGGAATTGGGTCCATCCACAAAGCTTCTACTAGGTATGAAACAGCCTTTAAAATGATGCCAGGAGAGTCCAAGCAGCTCCGGTTCAGGAAGGGATGGAAAGGCCTGGACTCATCATCACTGACCAGTCTCACATCCATTAAATAAGACGCACTACCCAACTGAAATAAACAAAAAATTGTGCTGCTATTCATCACTACAATATTCCACCGATTTTTCTGCATTCAGTAAATTCATGAAGAATTGAGGAAGTGGGAAAACGCATTTTCCTAGTGGAATTCTCTATCCATGGAAACTGAGACGACAACCTGATATGTCAAAATACAAATACACTTAATTGATTTCAACCCCAGCTTTCCAAAATATTGAGTTTTATTCAGCTTTGAAATCAACAGATGCAGAAATAAACTTGTTCCATACCTCTGTCTGTACATAAAATGTTAAAGTACCTTTGCCTGTGCATAAACCCCAGTGTGTTTAAAGCTGTTTTGTTTAAACAGGTTTTCCTGCATTTTAATTGCATCCCAATTCCCAGGAAATTCTGTGTGACACAAAAGTTAGGCTAAAAAAAAAAAAGTAAGAAAAAGCAGCCTCTTAATAAGGAAGCACCATTGTTTTTGTACCTTACAGTGGAAAATGACCAGCCTAATTATGAGATATTAAGCTTTGCAATTGCTCAACTGTATATTATCCTGGTTGTGACACACGTAGATCCCAAATTTCACACACAGAGGAAGAAGGTGAGCAGACCCTTTGATGGCAATCACTGTGGTTTGCCTGGATTATTCAGTCCCACGAGGCAGAGTATGCCCCACCCTGGACAAAAGACTTTACACTTCTAGTTTGTTTCTTTTTTTAAAAATTTATTTATTTATTTTTTAATTAAGGGGAAAAATTGACAAAACCTTGTATGGGGGAGAAGCCTTTTCCAGCTCAGAGACTCCTCTGTGATATTCCTCAGCACCATCTAGTTTCTTTACCCAGTTCCCTCACGCAGTTCTTGCCAGCTCTGCTCAGTATCAGCAAAGCTCCATGAGTGACATGAAATGCTCCTTTTCTCTTCCTCCTCATGGGCACAGTGAAAGGGAACATGTGCTCTCCCAGATGGAAATCACTGCCTCCTGAAACAGCACGCAGCACTAAATACTCAGGGGTACGAGCTGCTCTGAGCATTGATTCCTACAGATAATTATTTCCATCAGTGCCTCTTCAAAAGAGGAGTTAAGGAGAACAAAAAGATTATTATTATTATTTTAAACCGACAAAACAGCAAAGCAGCAGGAGCAAAGAGCGTTTTAAAAACCAGCTTGGTTTTGTCTCAACTTTTCGGAGGTGTGCATGGGTCTCTCCAGGGAGAAAAGCCTCCTCTCCCGGGATGTTTGGTGCCTTTCTTGTGTGGAGTCCAGCAGCTCCTGAGCCCAGCTCCTGCATCCCTCCCCTCCTCCAGCCCCCTCGCACAGGACCTGTCTGATTTCTGGCCATCAGTCACAAACCCAACAGACACTCCTTTCATCCCTGCCCCAGACATTCCCCACGTCGGACTGGCACCAGCATCGCGGGGTCCCTGTTTATCTAGGCCGGCCCAGGAGGCAACTCCACTCACCAAAAACACAATTCACCAAAAATACACATTCATCAGCCACCCCTCCTGTTCTCCACATCTCCCGCTGCTGTCCGGGGGGGCAGAGAGCCACGGGGGCGCAATCACGAACCGGGGAGAGGAGATTGAGGCTGTGGGAAGATTACAGCTCCCTCCTCGTGTATCAGGCAATTAAACTGGTGTTGCCTCGGCTCTATTCCCTTGTTTCCAGAAGCCGCTTCCCGCCACTCCGGCGGCTGGCAGGGTGTGAGTGAGCCCGGGGAGGCTGCACACGGGCTGTGTTTTGGAGGCCTTTTAAATTAAACCATCTGGCAGGGCTGGTACCCAGGGCTGCAGCCTGTCTGCTGGTGAGCGATTCAGGGAGCGCTGGCCAGGCAGAAATCAGCGCACATCCTGCAGAAAATAGAGAAAATCCTGCGGAAAATAGACAAAATCCTGCAGAAAATAGACGAAATCCTACAGAAAATGGCCATTTTTTGAGGCAGCTCCCGGAGGCAATTGTTTTGTCCCCCAAAATGGGGGGACACACCAGAAAGCTCATCCAAGACAGGAGACAGGTGCTCACCGAGCCCCTGGGACACCAGGGAATTTCTCTTTTCCAGCTCCCGGATCAGCGCGAGCTTTTGGAGGAAGAAAAGTGGAAGGGAGCAGTAGGTGACCACAACCCACGGGCAGAGCTCCCTGGGAGAGGGAAAACGTAATGTTAGGACAGGGAATTAAAATAATGAGCATGTTTGTGAAAATCCGCCCGAGGGAAAATAGTTTAGAAAATTAAAAACTCCATAGTAACAGCCCGAAAGATGTTAACCAACATCTAATTAAGCAAAAACTGCAATCCCCGCAACAAAACACGAAAAGGAGGAAAAAAAAATTCACGCAGCAAGCAAGTTTACCCAGACCAAAACAAGTACTAAGGAAATAAAAATAAAAAAACCTGTTTAGTGACATCTGAAGAGAAAAAAACTGACAGGATTTTACAGTGAGTAGGCAAAACCAGGGTTATCTTGTATACTATCAGGTCTTGCTTTTTAATACCCATCAGAAGCAAAGGACAATCTGTAGGGTCCTCAAATATATTCCAATGCAATGCAGAGCACGGATCCCAGCTTGGATCTCAGCATTCTGGAGCAAAAGACCAAAAATCAAAACCCCAAAGTGCAACCAACCACACACACACATTAAAAANCCTAGAAATTCACCAGAATTGCTTTATCAACAAAGTTCAAATATTATTTGGGGTATTTTGCACATTGAATTTCATGTTAATGCTGATAGGGTAGAAGAGAAGGCATTTTAGATGAGATATTAGGATAAGAGCAGGTATAGGCTCATGAAAGAAAAAGAACACAGCTTTTCTTAACAAAACAGTTTTTATTACCTGCAGATTTTATATTATTCACAGTAGATCTACTGTGAACCTTACTATGCTAATAATTAATTTGTAAGCAACCTTCTATAACAAAAACTGTAATAAAGACTTTTACAATAAAAACAGGACAAGTTTGACCTGAATTTTCATGGTAATGTGAACATTTTCACTTCAAACCCCTAATGTTTCAGGCCAGTCTGGGTATCTGAGGGAAAAATCTGGCAACATGACAAAGTTGGAAAAGCACGGGACTAACAGAACTACCAATCAGTTCTAGAAGTTTTTGGACCACCTCAGATCTTCCTGTTCAAGTGATGCAGAAAACTCCAAAACGTACAACTAGTATAAGAGGAAAGATTAAGAAAGTGAAATGTGGAAATTGGTTTCAGGCATTGAAAAAAAAAATAAATCAGATGCTTCCTTTGAGTAGCTACAGAATCTTATACACAGCCTCCAAACGATTGTTTGGTTTAAAAGACAGGTATCTGCCAAGAAAGCTGGGAAATATGACCCCCTTCCCTCCCAAATATTATAACTTTGGAATTACAGAGCTTTGAGGTGATGCCTAAAGCGGCTGTCTGGAACAGAGGCTAGACAGTGTTAAAGGAATAAAGCAGGGATTTGTTACAAGGCCTTCAAAGGATTCACCTTGGGCAGTACAAGAACCTGGCCATGGCTCTACCCCACATGGACAGTGGGTCACAAGTTTACACACTTTTATAAGTTTTGGTCAACCCATATTTGGGTTCACGGTCCAATCCCAGCTCCAGGTTCTGCAGTACCATCCTCCCAGACTGCTCTCCTCAATTCGCTGCCGTTTGCAATTTTTGGGCCTGAAGCTGCAATCGTGACCTTGGCTCTCAGGCAGTAAAAGGATTGCTTTGTCAAACTAAAATGTGAGGAGAACTTGCTAACACTTTATAAGAAGTTCAGAGTCACACACTAATGCAGTGCAGAATCTGGAAAAGATGAAAGCTAAAAGTTAAGCCATCAGAGGCAAAGAGATGGGAAAAGGAAGAACAGTTCTTTACTAAGACATAAACAACGAGGCAAACAAACAACAATGACAACAAACAGAACCATAGACCCAGTCACAGCCTCTCTTGGCTGCAGGCAGCAGCCTTCCTTCGTGCAGCTCCGGGCACAGCTGGGAGGGGCGCTGCAGGCTCTAAATTCTGGGGTTACAAGGGCTGCAATGATTCCTCCGAACCTGCAGGGGCACTAATGGCTCACGGTGTGATGATTCCTCCAAGCTGGCAGGGGGCGCTGCTGGCTCTGGGCTGAGCAGGGTGTGCAGTGATTCCTCCAATCCTGCAGGGTGTGCAGTGATTCCTCCAAGCCTGCAGGGGGCGCTGCTGGCTCCCAGCCAGGCACGGCATGCAGTGATTCCTCCAAGCCTGCAGGGGGCGCTGTGGCACCCCCTCAGCCACCCTTCCCTTCATGTGGTGATGGCGGACAGTGCAATGGGTGCCACAGGAACCTCCTGCAGCAGCAGAGGGGTACAACCGGGGTCGTGAACAAAGTGTAGCAAAGCCCTGCCATTAGCCACAGGGGTCCCGGTGATGCCTTAAGTTTTAATTTTTTCTGTTCCTCTTGGGCGTGCAGCTTTTAGTTTTATATTAAGGGTTACTAGGACCTTTTCACAGGGTCGTGAAGACAAAAACTGTTCTATTTCAGCTGGGGACTCAAGGACAACATCTTCAAACTTCAGCCCCTAAGCATAAACAATGTGAAAAGAAGAGGGTGGGCAAGCAAGCAAGCAAGCAAGCAAGGGGGATGAAACTTCGTGATTTGAGGCTATTAATTAGACCGTTGACTTCTGTATGCCAATGGACTAAAACCTATAAAGATGTGAGATCTCGTGACCAAGCCCTCCTTTGCTTCCATCTTGGAGGCATCTGGGCAGGGACACGACTGTGGCACTGGTACTTCCAGGGTGTTCCCTTTCAAGGCCCCTCAATAAATATCCCTTTTATTCCTCTTAACTGTGTGTAGCCTCTGTTCCAGCTCCTCTAGGCATCAGCTTCTGGCAAGCCAGGTAGGAGAGGCGATGCAGTTGGAAACCCCCTGGACTGAAGCCCTGTTGGCAGCCCTGGAAAGGCCCAGAGGTATCAGAGCCAAGAGCCCTGGGAACTGGCAGTCACTGGGAATCAGGTCAGGTTTAAAAGCAGCAAAAAGCTGGAAGCAGTGGTGGGCAGTGGAGACCAGCGAGGCTGGGCAGTGGCAGCTGTGCTCCCACTAGCAGCCAGGAGCTGCTCCCTCTCCCTACACAGGGGGTCAGGTTTTCCCTAAAGGACCAAAGAGCACTGTTAATATGCAGAGCTTTACTTTCACGAGCTGACCAGAAAACGATTAACTGCCTGTGCCCAGCTGCCTTTCTGGTTTGGGTCTGTAGCTCTCCCTGACTTCACAAAACGCCACTCCTAATTTAGGGTAGATTTAGCACTGCCTGTGCCTCCGTGCTGCTGTCCGGGGACACGAACGCGGGGGGCAGGCAGGCCCTGAGCTGGTCAGCAGATGATGTAGCGGATGAGCCCTGAGCCTCGAAGCTCCCTCACTCTCTGGCAGTGCCTCAGAATGCTCAGGATGCTGTGGAAGCGCTTATCCAGCTTCAGCTGAGTGAACTCCTTGATATCAGCCTCCACAATAAAAAATACTCCTGGAAAACAAAGAACAGGTTTTGTTGCAGAAACGACTCCGTTGTAGGATACACTCGGCCTTTCACAGGTGACAGCACAGCCTCTTCTTCTTCATAATTCCACAATTTGCAATCCATAATTCATAATTCTACTCAGCAGTAGATCCTCACACGTGCACCAACTTAATAGTGCTTTTACTTTATTAGTGGCATTACGTATTAGTGTTCTTTTCTTTTTTTTTTTTTGTGTTTATTTAGAGTTAGGATTGAAATTCGAGAGACGGATTTTCTTGTTTGGACTTGGTTGTTTATTAAATTTTATTTATAGTATAGAGAGTTTTGCAGTACTTTTAGCTAACAAGCTAAAAGCGAGAAAATGGAGATGTATTTAGTTAGTTACAAGGCTTTTTAAAGGTTAACTATTTAATTCAAAGCTAACACATTATTTATACTTTTGATTTAACAACTAAACACTTATTACTTGTATTGCAGTACTTTTTATCTAATTAAAAAAGTACCACTTAAAACNTTCCTCGGCTTTAGTGTTCCAACAGATGACTTCACACTATATTGGGAGCTTTGTTCTACTTTTAAAATTTGCCATCAGAAAGAGAATTGCCAGCCTTCCCATTAAGTTCAGAGACTGCATCATCCACAGCCCTGCTCCATGAGCTCTGTCTCCCAGCAGGCACTCAGGTTCTGGAATTAGATCTTTGCCATAAGGACAGAGCTCTGCATGCATCAGAGCTATGCAGCCCACCATTTCCTTGACTTATATCAGATTTGGAAAAGAATAATCCATCATTACTTAAGAAAATTACAGGAAAAGACTGACTACTTGCAACAGCATCATCCCTGTGTCTCCAAGAAAATGGCACAGGGAAGTCCTGCCTCAGAGCTGAGAGCTCACCCCTTCTTGTAGTTGATTAATTACTTCCTTAAGCAAATTGTCATTAAAATTCAGGCTACCCAGGGCAGTGGTGGAGTTACCATCCCTGGAAGTGTTCGAAAAGCCACGTGAATGTGCCCCTTGATGACATGGTTTAGTGGTGAACTAAATGATGCTCAGTAGGAATTCGTGATCTTAGAGGGTTTTTCCAACCTAAACGAATCCTGAATTATGGGTAGTATCACACTTCCAAGTCTAATGAGAAGGAGGACACAAGGGTAAGGGTGTTCCAGCTTGGAAAAAGAAGATAGAATTCTCCCTCCTGTGTTTTATCCTTAACACAGAGGCAGTGACAAGTTAGAAAAAATGGAACATCTCTTCCTCCTTTTAAGTCCTTCCAGTCTAACTGGGAAATAGCTGATCCAAGCTGGAAAGCCAAAGCCGCCTGTAAAGAACTAAGGTCTGAGAATTATGTTTGTAAGTGTAATGTCCCCCAGAATCTTGCTTACACAGAGCTGAGAAATAACAGACCATGTTTTCTCACAGCTTGGGCCTCTCATGAGAGCTGGTGACACACGTGTCTCACAGGGAGTAGAACCTCCCAGTGACAGTAACTGTCAAAATCTAGAGATACTTCCCCGGAGAGGAACTCTGCTGGAATCTCAGAGCTTGTACCCCCACCAAATCCACATGAGATGGATGAGAAAGAAACAGGAAGTTTGTTTACTAGGAGAAGAAAGGAGAATTGCACTACTGCTCAAAATAGAACTGTTGTAGGATAGAGATCATTTACAGCTTCCAGGAACACCAATACACTCCAACAGTGCTGGGAAGCCAGGCATAACCTGGCATGCTGCCTTCACAGTCTGTTACATCTGGGGGAGCACCACAATGTCCTGAATTTTGATAAAACAAGATTCCTTCTTGTATTTGCTCGCGCTCCAGAGTGGCAATATTCAGCATAGCAGGAATTTTTTTTTTGTGAAGAAATAAGAGCTGGGTGAAGGGCAGTGGTTTGGTCCACGTACTAAACAATCAGCTAAAGTCGCTGAATCATCTGAGTGGCTGGAAGTGACCCTGGTAAACCAGGTAGCATCTTCCCTCATCTTGGAATCAGAGAAGAGGTCAGCTGGCAATCAGCCCAGGCTGAGAACCAGTGGGAATCCTAAGCAGAGGGACTCACAGGAGAGATTTAAGCAAACGAATCAATGAATGCGGAATGTCATCCTGAAAAATGCAATGGATAAAGACATTTAATCATTTTGTGCTGGCCAGATAAGAACCATTTGACAGCCTGCCAGCCCTTTTCTCTAGACTTTCTAAACGATTAGTCACAAAAAATCCTAAACAAAACCATCTACCACACAAATACACATGCTCTTTCAGATGCTGGATGTCCTAGTTTCCTAACTGAACTTCCCAAGATAAACAAGAAATAAAGACTATCTCTCAGGTACTTAAAGAAATTAGAGCACTACAGTTTTTCAGACTTAAGCCTCCCAGCTTTCTGACACAAAATTCTCTGACCAGCTGTAGTTTTCTCAAGTTGCTAGAATGGCTCCTTCACTCAAAGAAATGCTAGAAATGCTCCTTCACTGTAGCCAAGACTGCTGTGGATCACAGAACAGAGTGAGCAGCACTCCAAGCCCAGGAGGGCCCTTCTAGTGTTCAGCCTCTCTTCTACAGCTGTGGGCTCAAACTCCTTACTACTGTCCTAAGGATAGGAACAGTGACACCAGAAATACACTGTAAATTAAATTGATGAAGCCAGTATTTTAAGAAATCCAGATTAATATAAGCTGCTGCTCAACTGAGGCAAAATATGCTTAGAGAGAAACCAAACCATGAGAGGCCAAACCAGAACTCAGCAACATAAATTTATCCAGCTGCATGTGCTTAGAATGCTTTTAATAAAGCCCTTTACAAGAGTGACCTTTGTCTGACATTGGAGACCTCATCTGGAGTCCGGTGACCCCAGCATGACAAGGATGTGGAGCTGCTGGAGCCAGTCCAGAGGAGGCCACGGAGATGCTGCAGGGCTGGAGCCCCTCTGCTCTGGAGCCAGCCTGGCAGAGCTGGGGCTGCTCACCTGCACAAGAGAAGGCTCCAGGGAGAGCTCAGAGCCCCTGCCAGGGCCTGAAGGGGCTCCAGGAGAGCTGCACAGGGACTGGGGACAAGGCATGCAGGGACAGCACACAGGCCATGGCTTCCAGTGCCAGAGGGCAGGGATGGATGGGATATTGGGAAGGAATTCCTGGCTGTGAGGGTGGGCAGGCCCTGGCACAGGGTGCCCAGAGCAGCTGTGGCTGTCCCTGGATCCCTGGCAGTGTCCAGGGCCAGGCTGGACAGGGCTTGGAGCAGCCTGGGATACTGGAAGGTGTCCCTGCCATGGCAGGGGATGGAACAAGGTTGGCTCTAAGGCCACTTCCAACCCACGCTGTATTTATCTTACAAGTCTTAAAATAAAGTGCCAGCATGTCCATCAGACCAGAACTCCCTTCCTACGGAAAAGCTGCATTTGGAATCCAGAAGTCACTGATGTGATCATACTACAATATCCAGAGTCTTGGAGGGAGGGAGAAAGGAAGGCAGGAAGGAA
>VWZS01004634.1:0-38961 GCA_013397075.1 Rhabdornis inornatus
AAATTATAAAAATTATAAAAAATATAATTTCTAGAAAGAGATTTGTGGTCGATTCACCAGCTTTGTTTCATCATAAGGTTGTTTTTAATTTTGTTTGCTGATAGATGGATTTACTGGAATTAAATATTCCCTGCAGGTCTTCAGAGTTATGCACGCCCTGCTTTGAAAGCAATCTCTTTTCATCTTAATAGTTTCAAGCTAGTCTTGCTTCCTTACTTAGGTCTGGACAAACACCTGAAGGAAGTTTGCCAAGAGCTGTGAATACTCTGTCTGGTTGCCTGAATGATGTTTGATCTCAGAAGGACATACATTACCTTCAGTAAAGAGAGCTTTTGAGAATCTGGCCTCAACTTCAGAAAAATGAATCTATTTGCCATAAATTAGTATTTGTTGCTTCCTCCTTTTTCAGCCTGTTTCTTCTTTTTTTCTGTAGTCAGGTGATGTGCTTCAGTATGAAGAACTCATTTGGTCAAAATGAGCAGTTTTTAATTCAGTCATCAGGATGTGTAGCTATCTATGGATAAAATTCCAATTGGTTACATAATCTAAGTTTGTTAATACATTTTGGAGCATATTTTATTAATAACAAATTAGAACTGTGTTGCCACATGATTCAGTCAGAATACAAAATGCCAACAGTAAGTACTTGGGAATATCTCTTCAAAATTTCTTCCCTTGTACTTTTCAGCCAGCTTCCCTACCTCACCATCCCCACACAGGAAAACCACTGGTCCCTAGCACCCCCGCCTTAATAGACAGAAACACCCCACCAGGCAGTATGGGCAGGAGGAATGAAAGTTGCTTTGATAAACAGAGAATCTTACTAGACCGTTTTTTCACCTTGTGGCAGGCAGAATCCTCTCGGTTGCATCATCCTCTCCTCTCTTCCCCCTCCCCCCTCTAAAAAAAAGGACACTGCACTTCCAGCACCATCTTGGTTCTCTTTTATCAAATTTATACCTAGACATGATGTCTTCAATTTGCTGCTATTGATTACTCATCTCGTAAGTGCAGAATTCTTGGAGTAAAGATACTATGAGGCCTCACAGGAAAGAAATTATTTGCATGTAATTTAGTGCGTTCTTTGCTGCTCTTTCTGGAATAGCTCTTCTGGAATTTTTCTTTGTGGTGAGTAATCCCTGGGGACAGATCACAGAAAGAAATTAATGTTTGCTGGGAGAACGCGAGGACGTTTGTTTAAAAATTGACGGTGTGAAATCAGAGAAAATGTTCCAGACAACATTAGTACAGCAACATCTGTGTGATCTTCTTGAAACCACACAAAATGAGACAAAAAGCTCATGCTGCAAAGAGTGCCGACCACCTCGCCAGGTAGCGATGAGCCATATGAACTTTTCTTTTGTGCAGCTCCTGCTTTCTCTCAGCTGTTTTTGCTGTGCATCGGTGGCTGAAGTGGTTTCTGCAGAGTGAGGGTTTCCGTGGGTGTCACCTGCCCGGGGCTGCCTGCAGTCCCCAAGCGTGGGGACGGACACAGCTGCGCTCCCGCTGAGCAGCGACTCGTGTTTGGACCGATGTTCTGCGGCCACACCGCTGAGGGCTGACCGCTCTACGATCGCGGCAGGCTGCAGAGGGCATGTCCGAGGCAGCCCTTGGTGTCCCTCTGCAGAGCAGACAAGCATTGCCACCTAGTGTGGGCCGGCTAGAACATGCCACCGGGCCACCGCCCCGGACTGGCCGCTGCTGCTGCGGCACACCGCGCATCCCCCAGCTGGGAACAGCGCTGCCCACAGAACACCGGCCAAAGACAGGCGCAGGTGTGAATAAATGTAAACAAATCCTATTTATGGTCGCAGAAAAACAGCCCTGCTCCTTTCGGAACCTGCCGTCTGTTGATGAACTCTTCCATTGCCTTCTGTCTGGCCAACATCTATCTTCAAACGCGTAATAATTTTGGTCTGTGAATTTTCTTTCTGTTTTCAGAGAGCAGTGGGGGAAAGCCTGGTGAAAGTACATTCAAAGTTACATAATTATTTTAAAAGCTGTTGAAAAGGAAGCATGAAAACACATGTTCCTCTCCTGCTGTAATCCAGATTTGCCATAGCCATAGCATATAGTATCAGCCACTGGACTGTCACAGCAAGCTGGCACATTTTGACAGGTTTTGAACAGACATGGCAGAAAAATATCAAATCTAGTAAAATAACAAACGTTGACAGCAGCGAGTCATTAAAGAAGGATTTCAGTTCAGCCTTCAGAGTTAAGGTTTCAAAACACAAGTAGAGTTATCCTAATAATTGTCTTATTAAAGATCTCTTACCTGCCATTTAGTCTCATTTTTTAAATTCTATGCCTGACAGTGGATAACAAGCAAAGATTGATAATATCAAGTATCTTCATAATTTTGTTAATTAGTTAAAAAAGTGGAAGGAATTGGTGGATATACCAGATGGTTGTGCTGCCATCCCAAGGGACCTCATAAGGATGGAGGAATGGGCTGACAGGGACTCCTGGAAACTCAACAAGTGAAAATGCCAAACCTGGCACCCATGGATGAACAACCCCATGCACCTGCACATGCTGGGGGCTAACCAACTGGAGAGCAGCATGACAGAAAATGGCTGGGAATCCTGATGGACACCAAGCTGACTAGGAGCCAGCAGTGTGCCCTTGTGGCAAAGAAGACCAAAAGCCACCCTGGCTGCATCAGGCAGATCATCACACCAGGTGAAGAGAGGTGACCCTCTCTCTGTCCTCAGCTCTGGTGAGGCACATCTGGGTGCTGTGTCCAGTCGTAGACTCTCGGGTAAAAGAGAGACATGAACATACTGGGGTGAGTCCGCTGAAGAACCACTGAGATGATGAAGGGCTTGCAGCTTAAACAGTGGAGTGGGGCTTTTTACTCTTAAGAAGAGCAGACTTGGGGGAGGAATTTATCAGTGTGCATAAATATCTGATGGGACGGTAAAGATGTTAGAGCCTATCTGTAGTATGCAGTGATATGACAGTAGGTGATGGGCAGAAATTGAAATAACGGAAATTATTTTTAAAGATAAGAAAAGCTTATTTACTGTGAGGATAGTTGAACACCAATTGCCCAGAGAAGTTGTGGAGTTTCCCTCCTTGAGGTATTCAAACCTGACTCAATATGGTCTTGGGCAACTCGCTGTGGCCAACCCTGCTCAAGTCACCACGATACTAGAGATTTCCAGAGGTGCCAGCCAGCCTCAGTGTACATCAGGAAAAAAAACAACAATAAGAGCAACTCAAACCTGTTAACCAAGAATAAAATGGCAGTGCTTGAAAATTTTTTTAACATTTCTGTAAAGTATGTATGTGCTTAACAGCACAGGCAGGTGAGCAGAGGGAGTCGATGAGTCCCAAGAAATGGGATACTGAAAGCTTCACCATCTTCCCTGTCAAAATCCACAAAGTCTGTGTGAGCCAGACAAGTAAGCAGTAGCTGGAGATTGAGCATCTTAGTTGGTACAAAAACTTCTTCTATGTTTTCAGTATTGACAAGGGCTTTATAACATGCATCTCGCCCAACACATGTGTGTGCTCTATTTTTCCTGGGAGCTAGAGGTACCCTGTGATGGATATGAATGTTTAAATGTACAGATTAGCAGGATTTTCTGGAATTTTCCAGCTTCTCATTTTGCCAAAGTGGATGAATATAGATTACATTGTTGGAGGCAAATTCCATGTGATTACGAAAAAAAAGAGTTGGCTATCTAGCAACCACAAATAAATAAAAATATACCAGTTTACCACTGTATTCGGTTGCTCTTTTTCTTTCCTCTTTTTTTTTTTTTTAATATCTTCACCCAATATTGTTTGTGGGCATACAACATACGCCATATACCTGCTTGTATGTGCTGGAATAATAAAAGAAGTATTCACAATTGTGCTGCAAATTAATTCCATTTATCGGATTTTATTCTGCCCCAGTATGTGCACTCCTCGATTTGATCCAAAGGTTTAAATTATTTTATCAATGTGGCGCAAGACCACATTTCTGCACATAAACATGTATGTATAGCTTTAATTGTAATTCTTAGTAAGATTTTGCGTTAAATGAGAGACTTTTACATATGAAATACTTGCGCATGGTCTAATGTAGATAAAATTCCTTTCCACTTCATATTTAAGGCCTACTTGCAGCCCAGTAATCTCTCTCTGATGCTTCCATCCTCCAGATTTCTCTTTTGTTGAAAATAAACCATATAATTGTCAGAAAATTGAATGCAAACCTATTAATTGTGTGGTACCATGTATCATTCAAGAAAAGGAGTGATTTTTATAAATTTTAAACTAAAAAGAATGATTGTGGCATCAGTAGGCATGAATCAAAGCTTCTGCCTTTGACTCGTCTTGTGCATTTGTAGCTGTAAAACATGACTAGTTGCTGTTGGCATCAAGGGAAAAATCTGTCACATTAAACTGTGTCAGCATGTCTGAATACAAAGCTTGTGGCTCTGGGGATTACTTGATTTGATAGCATGTTAGTTTCTTTAGTTGATTGTGGCTGCTGAAATTTAGATAAGACCCCGATTCATTTGGAAATTCAGAATCTTGGCCTAATGGTGCTGAACACCAGCAGGTCTCCTTGAAATAACCCTAGCACACTGTGTTTCCAGTGTTTCCATTTAAAAATTACCTGAGAACCAGTGGTTTGGCCTAACTTGCTAGCAGAAGCAGAAGAAACTTAGCTGTGCTCATAGGGTTGTAAGGCTGTTTACATAAGAGCAGGCAACAGCAACATCATTGAAAAGAGGGTTCTAGAATAAGGCAAAACTCAGAGGCAAGTAGAGTTGAACTAAAGTCATGTCATCTACTTTGTGTTTGGCATGTAGCTACTAGGGGACAGCAAGACTGCTCAGGTGCATAAGCACTCTAACTCACAGTGGTAAAGCAGACCTCTGCCCCAAGGCATCTGCAGAGCCATCTCTGCAGTTTTCAATATAGCAGGAAATCTTACTGCTACGGCTCAGAATCTGCTGTTGCTTCTAGTAAAATCCTCTCACCTTGTAATCCGTCTTCACCTTACATTGCTGCCTGTCTTGTGTATCATGACTTAAATTTTCACTGGATTGAACTTCTATTCTGTTTACATTATATCAATGTAAAGTAGCCCACGGATACATGCTCTGAGTTATTGCACACTTAAATACTAACACAACTTCCAGAAAAAATGGCCCCAGAGCAAGAGACTTCTTCCTGGGCTATGCTAAGGATGCAGAACAGCTAACTCAGCTGCTAAGGTCTGTGCCCTTCTCTGAGAAAAAGAAGTGAACCTCCCTAAGGGGTGTGCATTCCAAAGTAAATTCATCAATAAACGTTTTCATTGCAATCATCCTAATGACAAGGCATCACTAAATTAGTCTGAAGAGTTCTTGGTTAAACTAAAAGCTTGTAACACACTATTATCTCTGCAACTATGCAAAATGTGGAAATTGAGCCTCCTATTATACTTACTTTTTAGTTGTCTGAGTTATTATGTGTAGAAGATTATATGAGAATTCAATGCAGACTGCAGAATGCTTAGGGTATCTATGCAAGGTAATATTGGACAGAAAAAAACATTTGAGTTTGAAGTGTGTTAGTGTCTTTTCCAATAAAGTTTTTAAAAAATCCTTTATCATAACTTGAGTTTGATGATAAAACTCTCACAGTTTAAAATAACTTTTTCAATGAATTTCTCATGTTAAGTTAATACTAGTTTAATGTAAAAAGATAGTAAATGTTTTTCCCTGAGATATGGATTTTATAGTGTCTAAATAATACACTGGATAATAAACCTACCTTTAAGTAAACCTGCCTGGCAAACTAGTCTATGTGATCCTGAAGAAACCCATTAAACATCCTATGCCTCTGTTGAGTTGGAGTTCTGGTGCAGAAACACGACTCACATAATGCTCAAAAGAAGCCAGACAGGAATAAGGGTAGATACTGAAAGCTAAAACCAATCACATCCAGCTGTTTCAGTCTGTCTGGCACACATATGCCAAAACCTGTCTTAACTATTTACCAATATCAGTTTTTGGGGTTTTTTTTTGAAGGTTGTTCTCACTCTAAAGTGGTTCAGAGGTGATGTATCCTTCTGCAAAGAGCATGTCAGACTGGAGCAGACTGTTGTTAGGAGACTTCTCATCTGAAATCCTGCCTTTTGTACTCGTGATTGATGTAGACTCATAGATAGCTACAGTCAAGGCCACCATTTTAAACAAACATTAAAGACCTGGTTGCAAAATTCTAACTTTTAGGTGTTACAGTGCAGAGAAGCCAAGCAAATGCAGATTGCTTGGCTGTTCAGACAGTACTGTACTGAATCTATTCAGAAGAAACTTTTCCATCAGAGCAGCTCTCCTATGAGGAAAGGCTGAGAGAGTTGGGTTTGTTCAGCCAGGAAAGAGAAGGCTTCATAGAGACCTAATGTGGGGATCCAGTACCTGAAGGGAGCCTACAAAAAAGACGGACAGAGACTATTTACAAAAGCATGTAGATGTGGTGAGGCAATGGAATATGTTGCCCAGCAAAATTAGGGATGCCCCATTCAAATGTTCAAGGCCAGGTTGGATAGCACTTGGAGCAACTTGGACCAGCCTTTCCAACTCAGAATACTTTATGATCCTCTGATAACCATGGCGGTAGTGTGAGAAATTTTACAGAAGTCACACTTAACTTGATTTACACCTTGTTCTTGGAAAAGATAACCATGATGCAAAAACACGAAGGAAATGTTTAGACACTTCTCTTATGCAGAGCACTGGTGAAAGTTTCAGACCAGCTGTTACAAGGGGAGTACTCATCAGATCATTTCAATCCTATAACCAAATTGAATCTGATCATGGGTGGTTACCTGGGCATCTTTCAAAATAGGAAAAGGATTTAAAAATCAAATTTTTAATTAAGAGATTGCTTATAAAAGGAAAATTGTTTGAAAATTAATTAGGCTCTTGGAAGCTCAGCTTTCATAAAACAGTGTGCATAGAAACCTACAACATTTTTAAATAAGGTTGAGATTTTCTTCTTGGAAATAAAAACATCATCTGACATGTTCCAGTATGAAGATTTCCATCAACACACTTATGTAACAAAGCATGAAATTACCTTTCTGTTGCAACTCTACCGCCAAACATCTTGCAATTTCACCTGTATCATTGTAGCATTGTCCGCCTTAGCATCAACAGCAAACATGAATGCTTTGGTTTTTTTATTGCGTGCATCTCAAGTCCTGTGCTTCTTCAGTTCAAAATACTTTGTTGGTTTCCTGAAATCTTCATCTTAATGGCTAGTTGCTTAATTCCTCTAATACATGAATAGTCATTATCAGCATAGTATAATCCTTCTAGCAATATATTGCCATTCTTAGCAAACATCAGAAATGCATGGACAAGAAGCAAGACTGGTCTCTGCCAGGGAGTCTTGCTTTGTGGTCCTGAAGGTATAGATATATGATGGCAGACACATCTGCCTACTGTCACCAGCTCATAGCACCTGTGGCTGGAGCAACTTTACAAATTTTGCTGCTACAGCCAAGCATTTATCTTCAGCTATTGGACTGCATTCATTGCTGTTTCAGGAAACAAACAAAAACAAATCTACCAGTTCCTAAAGGTACTCACACAGATTCCTTCTGTCTTTCAGCTGCTGCTGGTAGGTCATGCTTTCCAGTCTAAAATCATGTCACAACACAAGTAATAAGAGACTAATAAAAGACAAGATGGTCCAAAAGCAGATCAATTATGTGAGCTTTTGTAAAAATTGATCAAATCTTCGTATAACTTTGCTTGAAATGTTGCTTCATCTTCGGTACAGATACTTCCAGGTTTCTTCTCTGTGCTTTTTTAGAGATATATTGCCACTCCTGTTACAAATGTTTTTTTCAAAGAAAGGTAACCTTGGTATCATCAGAATATTGCTCAGAACATCTCATATTCAAGTCCCTGTACATAATCAAGACAGGACTGTTCTTGCTGTTATTTGGCTGTCAAAAGACTTTTCCCATCTGTTTTCAATGTTTCCTTCAGACTCAAAAGTTTTAAAATAGCCTCACAAGCTTAGTGGATGGTATATTATATCACAAGTTCATTCTGTATAATGCTGACAACACCATCTAAAGCATCAGGGTAGTAGAATAGTCAATGACAGCACTGTAGCAGGGTGTCCATGAGAACTCAAATTCATTCCCCTGCAGATATCATCCCATTGACAGCTGTCAGATACTGACCGAAAAACATGCTAGCACCTTCTTAGTTTCTTTTATTTACTGTACTATTTTTTCTTTCTGGTATAGCCTCTTTTAATTCAATTGGGACCCTTATATTGGATGCAGTGCGGTGAAAGTTACTTGAATGAGCTCAACAGCCTGCACTATAAAACCTATAAAAATGCCTTTTGTGTTCTTTGTTACAAAACAGAAGACTTTAAAATTATTAGGTTAGTTAGCACTAAAACAAAGGTGTTCAGATTATTATGATCAGATTTTGTAGTGCAAATTACTTCTTCCACATGCCATTTGGAGGCAGGAAAATCTGCTCAGTGGATGACAGAATGAGAGCCACTTCTAATAGAGGCCTTTGAAACTCTGGAGGTAACAGAACTTTGTAGTCTTTTCAGTCTTAAAGTTAGAAAGACATTACACTCCTTATACAGTCTTTTATTGTATCTGCTGAACGCAAACAAGTGAATGAACCAATAAAAATTTACCATACCCCAAATACATATTGCTTAAAAAATCTGCAACTGTCTTATTTAAAATTCTACATGCAGCTAAAAGTGGTTAAGATCTCATATTCATGATGTTTTGTTATGGTCGAAAGCTGAAAAGTATAAAAATTATGTGGTTTATATTTGTCTGATAATGTAGATTTAGCTAGCAAGAGCTCGTAAGGAACAGACACAATAATGCCAAGTCTCTGACTTCCTTCAGAAATCTGATTCACGACTCCTTGCTCTGCATTTGAATGGTCTGAGAGATGTTTGAAAAGTTTTAGAGAATACTTATTTTTAGAAAAACTCTAACAATTGGTCAATTTATATCTGTGAAATAACAAAATGTTAAAATATTACCAGGTTAAAAATCAGTCTAGGAACTGGATAATATTATAAACTGAACCTTAGAACTGAATTAAAAACTATTAAAATCTTTTCAGTGCTATTAAATTGATCCTGAAAACAGAGAATTGTTGTTTCATAGCGACTTAACCAATTGTGTCTACATTTTGAATATTTGAAAAGTTGAGATTTTCATTGATCTGATTGGATTTGTTTCATTGAAAATTTGCTTTTAATACATAGTATTTTGGGGGAAAAAAAGGAAAAACAAAAATAATTGTACGTGGTGCCAAAAGGAAAGTGAGACCAGGTTTTCTCTGTAAGTAGTAGTGCTGTTTGCCATGTAATTCTCACCATGTCCCTATCTCTCCCTTTTTGATGTACATCAGAATCATCGATGAGGAAAGAGATTTTATAAAGTATGGAGCTGTAAATTGATTGCAGTTTCACATTCTGTATTTTTTGTAATTTAACTGGGTTTCCGGCTGCCACCTCTTCTCTGTTCCATAGATTATAACCAGGTCACAACCACCAAGGAATAACCAGCCTTGTGTTCATCCTCTAAGCAGGCCCTCAGGATGACACAGTTTCCCTAACATCTTTCATGGTAGGAAAAACTAAAAGACTAGTTAGGAGTGAGATATAAGCAATTCTTATATCAGAGAATGTAGACAGGGAGCAATAACACTAACCTAGCTCAGTTGGCTAGAGTGGTTGATAGCTCACCTGTCAGCAGTATGAAATGGACTAGGAAGATTGGTCATAGGCTTGCATCAGCTGACCACAGTAGGCAAGTCATTCAATCTACAGGCTGGTTTTTCACCTTGTCGTGGTTTAGGAATGGTAATTCCCAAATCAGTGCCCCACTGAGACTCTCCCAAATCAGGTGCTGCTCATGCACTCCCCCATTACCCTTCCCCTTGTCACTCTGGCAGGATGGAGTTGAGATTTGGAGGTACAAAAGGAGGAGATCGCTGTTGAGATAAGAACAATTTACTTTAAACAGCAATGAGAAAAGAAAACAAATAGTAACAGCAATAATTTTAACAACAAAAGTATGGAAAAGAGAGTGATCCAAATGCAAAAATGCTCACCATAGACCTAGAAGCAATGAACAATGGCAGAAAATGACACTGTTTTTCCACCCTTCTTCTCAGAAGACAGCGAGTACCTTGCCCCTCCCCTGGCAATGGCGTAAGCTGGTACAGGATAAACCTCCAGGTCCTGGCCAAAACTAGAACACACCTATAAATTAACTCTCAAAGGCGTTGTGAGAATGTAATTTCTTAATGTTAACAAATGTCTGCTTCTCAGAAGAGATAGTACATTGCCTATGATACTGAGATACTAATAATATAAATGATACATCAGTGTCATTTCAAAATCAGATATATTCCTAAGCATAATTAAAGATTTCTGTTTAGGATGCATTAGTAGTAATTATAGCTATAGTATCCCGATATTTATGCAATCAAGCATTATAAGAAAATAATTATATGAGTTGTCTTAAATGGATATAACCTGAAAAGGTCAATGTAAGCCAGTGACAATTAATCACTCCTTTTTATAACCAATATTAAGAAATGTTTATCAAACATGACCTTAGCTTCCCTCATTTTACAGCACTTGATCGGTATCCTCACCCTACAGTGCATTCATTGCTGTGGTATTTTGTGGGGATAGCAAACCTAATAGAACCCAGATATGTGATTTCTCTTTGTTCTTGCCCAGTCCTCAGCAAGACATTTAACTATAAATCCTTATTTTTCATATGTGTGAAATCCAGACATTACTTTTAATAACTGTAAAATCAAGCCAACAAAGTAAATGAGCATTGCTGATAGATGCTTTGAAATGATACTTTTCAAATCATAGATGAAACAAATGAGACAAAGTAAACCACAACAGGTGTATAATTTTAACAGCAGCATGTATAATGATGTCCTAAATGTGACTCAGACTTGAATGCAACAGTCAATAATAGGTTTTTTGTATTTAAGGCCTTTCTATGTATTAACCAATACAATTTTATAGTTTTACTTAGATGCCGTTACCTATACAAATAACAATTTTAAGCAGAAAGAGGTAACTGCCATGCCTCTAATGACATATATTTTTACAATGAATGAAATGACAGAATTGATTCTGATTTTAGACTTCACTTTGGCTAAAACTGTAGCACAATGAAAATATTATTACACACAAACACAGATCATGGGGTTTGTTGGTTGGTTTATTCTTTTATTTGGTTTTGGTTTGGGGGTTTTGCATTGTATTACTAGATCACACAATTTTGTGTGAAAACCATTCCAAATAATTTGTCTGTTAAGACTTAATAACTTGTTTCATATAATTTTGACTATTTCATGTGGTTAGGCAATGTTTTCCTCCCCCATAATTTTAACACCTTGCTATTTCAATTTTTTTTCTGGATAAAACCAGCTTCCTCTGCTGGAACTGCAGAAAAGAATATGGATCTGCCTGGGTCCTGTGGATGAGGGCTGGATAGTGATCGGGGCTTTGCCATTCATTTCAGGAAAGTGAATTTTCTTATTCTTCTGGCTTGTGAAAAGCACTGTTTAAAGGAAAATACGTCAAAATATTATCTAAAGGTAGTGTTGGAGCACTCATGAAGACTACTGGGTCCAAAGGTTCTTGAGACCTGTGTTTTTCACTAGACAAAAGACAGTCACTCCTTACTGAAAAAAACTTACTTGAAAAGAAACTAAGATTTTCAAAAGTAAAGGAAATTTGATTATGGCTCTTTCAGCCCTGAAGAGTTTAATTTGCTCCTTCGTATACCTCAGATGTTTTTTCATGACAGCAGAAAAATTGCTCAGTCCCCACTTTCAAAATCCTGAGACCTCTTCAGAAATCATGAAATTTTGTACGAAACCATTAGAACACCAAGAGAGCATATTTTGGAGGGGCTGCTCAAAAGGGGAGAAAAAGCATGCAACTACACTTCGGGGTGCTCTTTTCTTAATGAAAGGTGAGATCATAGATTTAATGGCTTTATACTAAAATAGAGTAGTGTTAGGAAAACTGCTGTTTTCCCAGGCTCCAGTATCCACAATATAATCCTCAGTCTCCAACAGTTGCTTAAGGGAAAAAAAAACCAAAACAAACAAATGACATGAAAATCAGAATAGTTACATTCAATAACACTGCAGTTCACGCAATCTGCAAAGAAGCCCTTATTAAGTTTGGTACTAAATAAAAAACAGTTATCACAGAATATGTCCATTTTAAATAATGTTTGTCGTTCTGGACTCAGCGTATGCTAACCAATGTGAATAAACTGAGAAGACGGAATGCAACTTGTTTCTGCTCCAAATTGCAAAGTTTCATAGACAATTGTAACATTCTGTCCTTACCAGGAACTGTGACCAGTTAAGTCTAGAAAGCTCTCTTGGAAAGATCAGCTTTTCTCCAAAACAGACAGATAGCATGTTCCATATTAAATTTTATTGTTTTGCACATCTAGTGTTATATCCTCTGGGACTGGTTTTCATAAATCCCACTACATTTAACTCCTCATCCATGATTTTTTGTAGCAATCTAATAACTGATAGTTACATAACTAGATCTTTTTGGATTTTATTCATGTGATTTAAATGTTGACCCATAATATGCATCTATTGAAGAAAACAAAACTGAAAGTGAAGGGATAAAACTGTTTTTCCAGATAACTGCAGGAACTCTTTGCTTGGTACATGGCTGGAGGAGGGTAGTGTGCTTAAGCACAGCTACGTGTTGCCATTTGCATGTTACCTTCCATTTCTTCCTGCCTAACCACAATACTCTTACCTACTGGAAAAGTAGAAAAGTGCTATTCTTAAACAAAATGGGATTAGTAGATTATGCCACCATTTCTTATGGGAAAAAGCTGCTCAGAATCACAGAATGGTAGAGCTTGGAAGGGATCTCTGAGGGTCACCTGGACCAACCTCCTGCTCAAGCAGAGACACCTAGAAAGGTTGTCCAATTGGTTTTTGACTATCTCCACAGATGGAGACTCCATCATCATTCTGGGCAACCAGTGCCAGTGCCTGGTCATCCTCACAGTGGAAGGGTGTTTTCAGATAGGTGTTTCAGTTAGGTATGTTCAAATGGAACCTCCTGTGTTTCCATTTGTGCCCATTGCTTCTTGTCACTGGAGAGAGCCTGACTGAAACTTCTTCACATGCTTCTCTAAAGGTATTCACATACATTGATAAGATTTCCACTCAGTCTTCCCTTGCACAGAGAAGACTGTTTTGGCCATGGCTTCATTTTTCATGCCATATCTCTGCTCTGACCATGGGAAAAATATCACCATGAGTGTTTGCTCATGCAGATAGACACAACTGATCTATAAACAGGACATGCCTTTTAATGCCACAGAAGAACAACACTATGGATATGCTGGAACCAGATACTTCCACTGTGGGTTTTTTATGAAATGTTTTCACTGACTGCATTAGATGGGGGAAGTCCCAAAACACTGTCATATCTTCTACTGGATTTTTTTTCATTGTGTCCACCAGCCAACCTATCACTTGGGGTTGTTTGTGTCCAGCCTGCTCGAGTAGTCCTTAACTCCCCCCTCCCCTACCCCGGGTGACATTTAATTTCCCAAGGCCTTGATAATAGGTTAGAGACCTAGGAGACCTGAAGACAAACACAACCAGTAAAAAATCAAGGCAAAAATGTCACTGGGAGTCTTAGACTTTTCCATAGAATTCCTTATTGTTGCTCTTCATGTCCCTTGATCATATCAACTCCTGCTGAGTATGGGCTTTCCTAACTCCATCCTTTTTATTTCTCAAAAATTTATTGGTGCTTTGACCTGTTTCGCATAACCTCTTAACAAAGAGATTGTATACTATTTCTGAAACTGCTTTTGGGAAAGACACAATGGTGAAAAAAGCTATCCAGCACAGAGTTCCAGGGGCCAGGGCTACTGCTCTATGTTTCTCAATCCATCCCAGACTGCACCTCACTCAACTGCACTTATCTGGAAGTGCTGGAACAGAACTTCGATCACCAAAGTTTGCTTCCCTGTACCTTGAATAAGCATACTTTGAAACAATAAACATGACTAATAAACCCTCTATTTTATGTCTGTGTTATACAGCTGATCAAGAGCCAGTCTACATCAGTGCTCCACCAGCAGCAAACCCAAGCCTCCTCAGCCTTACTGAAAAATCACTTACAATTCACAGCTTCAGGTGCAGGTGGCACTGCATGACAAGATGCATGGGTTTTGCTCTTTCTGTATTTACATTCCTTCTGTTCTAGATAGTGTGGATAGCCTCTAACCTTTTCACAGCTCATACCCATGACAGGCAGCTGAGGTTGTTTCTTTGAGAATGTAATAAAAAACCACATGAGCAGAGGTATTTTTTATTATTTTTTAAGTTATGGGAAGTTCTGTTTGAAACGTGTTAGGCTTTGCTGGGGGAATAGATTTTACTATTCCATCAAAATCTGACGTAGAAAATTCGGTGGGTTCTTTTTAATGAGCAAATATGGGACATGAGAAAATAAGTATGCCAGTTAAGATCCACACAGCAGGAATTCAGAGATCCCATAATTGTTTGAATCCCACTTCCTTCTCCAGCATCAAAAATGGGGAAAAAGCACATTGCCTCTACTTTTGGTGCTTCAGAGATAATGTCCTCTTTGAGACTTTTAACCAATTTTTAACTGTTTCTGCTGTATATAAAATAAAAAACTGGCAGTAGTTTTGCTATTGTCAGCTCAGAACAGAAGCAGTCCTTTATGTTCTTAGTTATTATACTCCTGCCTGACCTTGATGTATGCCTTATGAAGTTTTCAGTAAAAGGTGCATGCATGTATGTGTGTATGCACTTTTAACTTTTAATAGAAGAATCTACTATGCAAGGTACTCTCACTGTTCTGGGTGCTCGGTCAAAAAAAATATAAAAAGTATAGATGAGGAACATTTAGAACAAGCTTTTCAATTAAGCTTATTTTCTCTCAACATACTGAATACCATAAATGCTAGTTCTGGAAACTATTACAACATTTTTAGAGCTGGAAAGTAATTATAATGAGATCTTGCAAACAATGAACTCTATTCTCCTTCTGACATACAGAAGGATTTACGAACATATTATTGCCTGTGCATTCAAAGAAAAGTCCCTTGTGCATCAGCAAAATAGGACGTAAATAACCACAAAGTTCTTCCATAATTACAGTGCTAGTTTCACCCATTTAAGTTTTATTTAGTGATATCATTATTATTGTACTAACAGTAGATGGCAACATTTTGTTGAAACTTGGAAAACCTTTGTGAGTTTTACAGAGTCATTTCAGTTCTGGTTTTACTCATGAGACTTAGACGTGCAGAAAAATAGCATATAGCATATAATTAGAAACTATAAATTAACTAAATTGTTTAATTATCTCTATAGATTAATATTGCAATTATCTTATTACCTTCAAAACTCCAGCTTGCCCAGGAGACTTTCTGACTGAAATCCAGATGTGCTCTGACTGTTTGGTGATTTGGTAAAACGTCAATGTCCTAAGGCTTAAGCTTTCCTTACACAAAATCATAACCAGAGAAAAGCAGCTGGTTAATTCCTTAAGAAGTTATGAATAAAGCTTTTCCTGAACTGCCAGCATCTCTGTATGTTTAGATCAAGATTATCAGAATAGGTATTTAAAACTCTCCAGTTTCTGCCATATCTTTTTCCCCTGACAGATGGTCAGTGAATATTCCCATTTAATGTTGAGGTTAATGAGAATTCTGCTGTTGACTTGATGGAAATGGGATGTAATGTTAAAGGATACAACTCAGCTACTAAGATCACAATAAAACTGAAATCTCTTAACCCTTTAGAAATTGTCTTGTCATAGATGTCTGCATCTGTGCATGTCTGTACAGATGTCAGGTGAAGGCTTATGCACAAGGTGAAGCACAATCTCTCTACTCACCTAAGCTGGGCAAGTATCAACATCTTGGGCTGTATTCTAGTCTTTGGATACACACAGAAGGTACTTTTGTAATGTCAGGCCAAAGGTTTAGGAAAGGAAATGTGAGCTGCTTGGAGCTCCCCTAGATATACTAATCAAAGTAAGGTTATTTGTGTGTTTGATTAGACTAGGCAGCACTGCCTGAACTAAAGACTTGCCTTGTAGATCTGTTCAAACAACACATTTTATTCCAGTTTTAGTTGTTTAAAACATTAACTATAGAAGACCTTTTTGTAACATATATCTCTGTGTATGTGATTCCTTGTCTGGATCTGACTTGAAATCTTGAGCTACATCTTCACAACAACAACAACCAATAAGACCATATAGTCATGGAACATTCACCACATTTTTGTGTTTAAGTTACAGTGAAAGTAAAAAGCAGATCAGCAGGTATCTTAATGGTGCATGGCTTTGTGAACCTCTTCGACCATGGCACAGGATTCTCCATGGATAGTGCATCAATCACTGCAAAAGACTAAGGCATTATTCCTGGCTTTCAGAAGCACAGCCTGGGCCTTGTGCTGTTTGTGCAGACAAGTACTGAAAGAATGTCATTTGAGAGGGAGAGTGGGAGCTGAGTGAAGAGAGGGGGCCCTTGTATGGGGAAGAGAGAAGAAAAGAGAAAGGAAGAAGGCTCAGACACTGGAAAGCAAGATGACTTTTAAGCTGCCAAGGGTTTAACAAAAGCAATCCTGAGGTTATCCAAGAGGAAGTGAGTTTCTTATCATAAATAAACAGATGATTTCATGGGCATGCTCTGGATCTCACCACACTTTTATGTGTATCCTATTAAGTGGTGTTTGGACTCTGACTTTTTCTTGTGGAAGGATCTCTTCTGCAGAACTTCACTGAAGGCTGCACATGCCACAGAGCATTTTTGTGGATATTGAAGACTTCAGCAAATGTCCCATATATTTACACTTTTTTTCTGATAATTAAAAGAAAGAAAGATAGATAGATAGATAGATAGATAGACAGAGAGATATAGATAGAAGAGTATTAAGTAATTGAATACTCTGTAATAGTAAAATCTAGTAAATGCACAGCAGCCTCTATATTCTTCAGATACACGGAGATTAAGTTATTTCTAAGGATGTGTTTTATCAGAAGAATGCAGAAGCATCTAGAGATATAGGTAAATAGACTGGGATTAAGTAACTGAGGCTGCATTCTGTACTTTGATTGTACTTTGACTGCAGAATTCCTTTGAGTATATCTTTCTGCAAGAAATCCAGTACAGCTGCTTGAGCAACCTCTGGCTGTGGCATGAGTAAGAATAAGAAGCTGCTAAAACTTTGGCTGGCTGCTAGTGCTGGTTTTGAATGAAGTGCAGGAGAATGTCCTACCACAAAAGACAGAAGGGTTTAAAAGCTGAAAAACAAAACAAATCAGGAGATTCAGAGTCGCTCATCTTAAGAAACAATGTGCATTACACCTACAAGATGTGATGTCAAAGTAGATTTCTGTTTTCAAAATTAAGGAGTCAGTAGGCAACGGAATGATCCCCGAAAGAATTAGTCAGGAAAGAAAGGCACACATTAATAGTATTCTCTCCTAAAACAGCAATGCATTTAGCCAGCAATTGCCTACTAGCAATGTGTGCATTTTATGAATTTGGAGGACACAAATACAGCCAACCCAAGAGGTTAAATTGAGAGGTTGGAGCATAACTTTTTATACACTTCAGCTTGAAAATAACATGGGTAAAAGAGGGCCTCTGATTTGGTGCTGCCTTTTCTGGAATGTACAGTGCAACTGGATCTAAATTTTGGGAGAGTGCCCAGTTTCAGATGTCTAAAGCCTGTGTTGAAAGCAGTGGAGACTATACACTGCCAAAGTTTTATGTATGCAACTGCATATTGATTGCCAAATGGCAGTGGTGGGCTTTGATCATGAATGTCTGGAGAGAAAAGTCTCAGTAGGCACCCTTTCCCCCATTTTTCCCTTACCCTTCAAACTCCTAACCCTACTTTTTTTTCTGTTTTCCCCCAGCATTTACTACAATCCTTTCACTGATACCTGAGATATAAAAGTTCCTCTTCCCACATATCTCTTTTCTTTAACAGCTTGCTAGTTGAGGACTGTGCAAGACCAGTTAACTGGAGAAGGTGCAGGGTATGCAATTGCTCTAACACGTTGTCTGTTTTGGGCTCTATGCGTGAAAGAAACAGATGAAGGTAATTTCCTCTCATTTTCTGTTTCTTATTAGTAAATTGTGAGGAATTCTTAGGTACAGAACATCCAAGTGGGATCATCATCTCTATGCAAAGGAAAATTATTTCCTTACAGTTTGGTCAATGTGTGAGTCAGAGTCACATAAAAGATGTAATAAGCTGCTTCTGCTTGCAATTAGAGGTTTTGTTCTGATGGCAAATTAAAATTTAAGTCCAGTAGAATTAGGTGTGAAATCTTGCAGATTCCCAGCTAACTGTATATTGTGATTCCATTTGGCAGCTAATAGGACTTAGAAAATTACTTTTATTGGCCTGTACTTTCCATTTTACATACTTCTGGAATTGTGCGAAATGACAGCAAACTTCCATGAATATATATTTAGTCTATATTCACTTCTCACTTCCTTCCCTTAATGAAAATAAGGGAAAAACATCAATTTTTATTCCTTTTTACTGAAAAAGAGAGTAGCAGTCTTAATGTTTGCACACCTAACAGACGGAATGAAGTTACAAAAAAATGCCTGAGAGTATAGCTTCTCTTTTCTAGTGAAAAATCTTGCACAGTCAAAGAATTCAAACCTTTTACTATTTTTTTAAATTCTACTTTCCCTAAAATCTGCCTGTTCATTCTTCTTTATATCTGCAGTTATGGGGAATCATCTCAGATGCTTCCAATTCTGCCACAAAGACAGATGTTTGAACAATTCCCTCCTGCTCAGTATCAGCTGTTCAGCAGAGCTTGCCTCGGAAATAAAGCACCAGTTACCTCTAATTCTGGCTGCCTTTTCAGCAATGATACAGGGGATTTTTTAATAACAAAGCTACCTTATTTGTTCTGAGGATTAACTAGAAAACCTTTGGCAAACACAGATTCAGCTCATCAACATCTCATCAATAGGACTTGCTTGGGCTCCTTGCTCTTAAACTTCACTTACAGACCAACTAGTATCATTTTTATGAAGCCATGGTGGGGGATCATCACACTGAGTCCCCCATGAATTCTGCATCTCTCCCTTTCAGGCATGATGGATTCATTTATTTGTTGAATAAAAGCAGAGGCCAGGTTAGGTCACTTGAGAAAGAATGTAGGTAGCCTTATGGCGTGGTCTGCTGTGGGTGCAGAGTGCAGTAATGAATCTGATGTACTATTCAAAGACAGTCTTGAAGGTCTAGTTGAAGATGTTCCTCCTCATTGAAGAGGAGTGGACTAGCAAACCTTTAAGAGGTCCCTTCCAACTCAAACTATTCTGTGATTCTATGGAGGCTACACTATCACATTTTCATACTCATAAGTTAGTATCCTTAGGTGTGGATGTGAAAAGGATCTAAAGAAATGAAATTAAAAATACTCAGACCAGGTGAGGATATAGTGTCAGTATGCTTTTCAGAGTTGCCATGTGCTTTGCTCTAAATAAGCTTCACAAGGAGTGGCATAGATGTAAAAAAAAATATACATTTCTGTTTTCCTTGCTGTTGGTACCTGCCTTAGAGGCAGGTTATAGGAGAGGTTGTTTTCCCTCAGAATCCAAAAGTCTTTTGAGAGGTGAATCACAAAACAAAAAAATGAAAACAAACCTGACTTTGCATACTAGTCATGACCAGGGCAGGGAGGAGTATAAATTTTCCTAGAAATGAACTCCCATGAAAAAACCCCATAAAACCCTATAAAAGATTAAGTATAGAAAATAGTGGCAATCCAAAAATATGGCAAATCATTTTTGAAGAGAACCCATTTCATATTTATGAATTAGGATGACCTCTGCATACTTGACCAAAGTTCTTATTTTACCACTCCTGAGCTCATAAAAGAGGGTATATTTCATCCCAGGGGTAATGTTAAGATCCTGTGAGTTAGGCCCAGAAATATGTGCTGAACATCCCCCATTAACAGAGGGGGTGGAGTCTTGTATATAGGACTAAGTCTTGAGTAACC
The DNA here is from genome assembly GCA_013397075.1 of Rhabdornis inornatus. Lineage (NCBI taxonomy): Eukaryota > Metazoa > Chordata > Aves > Passeriformes > Rhabdornithidae > Rhabdornis > Rhabdornis inornatus. The sequence continues at coordinate 20,116 of VWZS01004634.1, forward strand.
CTTTCACAACCTTCCTTCTCTCATGTCCGTCTCTGCTGCTGTGCTCTGGTCTGAGGAAACTTATGTGCGGAGACATGACAGCCTATGCAGTGACTGGACTTGCTGGAGTCCTCGTGAGAGGTCTTCATTCACACTTGATATTGGCTCTTAGGTATTCAGCAGTTATTGGCGGACTAGAAACACCATTATTCATGTCTTTCCCTTTGTGGGCCACAAAGGGAAGGACATTAGCATTAAAAAGTATGGCATACTGTGACCATAAGTATCACTAGGACAACTACTGTAACATGGGGTGGCCTTCAGCTCTGATAAATTACACCAAAATCTAATTTGGCTCCTTGAACAGCAGGCATCAGAAGAGTCATCCTCGTCCCACCTGTCATGTCTAAATAGGCCATATGTGCTTCAGTTCCCAAAGGTGCAGGACAAATTCTCAGATAGCTACTCTGTCTGGAAATGTTAGGCATGGACATATTCAAATAGCTAGGAAAAAGTATCATCTCCCCTTCTTCTCCCTACTGCCATTAAAGCTGTGATAGGCCATCACCATGACATTCCTCAACCTTCAAGAAGAAATCTAGGTACTTCATCCTTTCTTGTTTGGTCCCATTTCCTCTTATTCTTGAAGATGCCTCTTTACTTTGGTCACATATATGTCAATCTCAGATTTCAGTCTAAATTTCCACTAGTAAAATTCTGTAGTAAGGGGAGAACTGCATTTCATTTCATTTCATTTCATAGCTATGGTAGCAGCTCATGCTTTCCATGTTGGTGGCTTGCACAACTCTGCCAAGCTTATCTGCCTAAAGCAAAATAGAGATCAGGTGCGGCACTGTCCATCGTGGAGGCAATGCCATACTGGTGAAACAACTCTGTTTCCTGAAATGGGACAACATGGGCCACTTGGCTGACTTCGAAGATCTGATTGCATGACTGAGTTAGTAACAGGGATGACCTATAGGCAGCCAATGATGTTAGATTTGACCTGATTAAGAAGTCGGGGAAAGGGTGGGGGGTGTAGCCAGCAAAAAGTGATATCTGTCCATGATGAGATGGCTTCCTGGAGCACATGGTGCAAAGCTTAGACTTCTGGAAACTGACAGCTCTGTGGAAAAGCTCTGCATATAGATCTCTGCAGGCATCAGACTCTTGGGAAAACCCACCAAAATGATTCCATAGAATATTATTTTTTGATTTAATGAAGAAGCAGCACGCAGTGACGCCCAGTAAACAGTTTTAAGCACTCACCATGCCACAGTTAATTAAAAACTAAGGTAAATTCTGGAGCCTTAATACAAACTTGTTTCCATGGTCATTGTGCTGTACTCAGGAGAACAGAGTAGAACAAGATTTTAATTATTTCAAGCAGAGCCTATAAACTTAGTAATTTTTCCATTGCTTCCCTTCTATAAAGTGAGGCTTGTGGTCCGGCGAGCCAGCGTTTGAGGGGTGCCACAGGGAGAACAAACNGTTTCACCAAGGGGAATGGAAATATGGGGCGTCCTAAAACTAGTGCCGGCCGAGCCCGCGCCGGAGGTCACGGCGCTGCGGGGGAAGGCGGCATATGGGTTTTGGGGTGGGGGCGAAGAGGCATGCAGTGCAGACCCCGGGGGCGGCCGGCGTTCCGCCGCGGCGGAGGGACCGTCTGCAGCTGGCCCCTGCCGCGAAACTGCTGCTGCTCGCCCGCCGGTTCGGCAGCGGGGGCTGGTTCCGCCTGCGTGAAAGAATAAATGCGGGAAAGCCTCGAGATAGTCCGTGGATAAAAGGAGGGCTGCGCTACTGCCCCGCGACAGCCCGGTGCCCGCCGTGCACGGTGGCGGACGGACCCGCGGCGGTCCGCAGGGATCCCGCCGGCCTGAGCTAGCGGGAAGTGGTCTGTAAGGTCTGGGGATGATACCCACCCTGCTCCCGGAGGCGCAGGTTGTGCGTGCGCGAAAAGGTGGCGGCGAAGGTTCGCGGAGGGCGATAGGGAGGCGGTGCGAGGGGCCCGTCGCCCTGGCCAAACCCGACCGCCTGCACCCGGCTCATCGGCAGCGAGCGAGTACGCGGCGTTGAAATCAAGCTTCCCGAAGGCTCCCGTGGTGAGAACGGGATGCAAGGCCTCCCGCTCCTCATCACCCCCGAACTGTGTTTGTGGGCTCCTTGCCTTGTATTTAGCCTCTTTATGGGGGCTTTATGTTCCAGGCGGCCTCTGCGGGGAGCGCTGTGCTGCCGGGTGCTGTGCTACACCCGTGCTGCCCTCGCTGGGAAGCGGCGGTTCGGGATGCAGCTCGATTCGGGCGGTCTGTGCCGGAGCTGCCGCTGCTGCTCGGGCCGAGCCGCGGCGGGACCCCAGCTGCCCCCGAGCTCTCGGTGCTCTCCGTGGCACCCTGGGCATGTGCCCGTCCTCTTGTTTTAAATACACCAGTCCCGCGGGATGTTGTAACAGCGAAGTGAATACAGATACAAATAAAAGGCGCCTAACATCATCAGTGTGGCGCTGTAAAAAATAATGGATCACTGTTCTTAAAAAAACCACCAAGAGCACCTAAGATGAATTAAAAATAGAGAGGAATTATAGGCTCTAACATTTGAGTGGGCTCTACAGAATCACACGAAGATATTGCTTCACAGCAATAATAGCAATAATAGCAATAATAGATATCGAATTTATCTGTGTGCACAAGCAGGGAAAAATAACCTTTCTTCTACTTCTCTACGTAATTTCGGAGCTCTAGTGCTGAAATTACGGTAAGTGGGAAACAATGTGCATAATTACAAGAAAAAAAACCAAACCCACAACGGTTGAAAAGGAAGAGCAGTTAGCAGCACACAAAACTTCACGAAGACAGTAGGCTTGTTAGGCACAGGGAATGTTTATCTGGATGGCTGCTCACCCAATTTTTTCATAACAAACACTATTTTTATAACAAAGACTTTATCGGTCCTTGTCATAACGATAATCAATATATAAGCAGGATTTTGCCCCTTTTGCTCGTGAATAATGATGGTATTCTGCTGCCGAGAGTGTAATGATTTGGAGCTACAAAACTCGGATTTTCTTCTTTTCTAGATGCTCTCTGTACATGCATTTCACCCTCGTTTTGCAAAGAAGACTACTTTGCACTTACTTTATTCACTTTACTTCGTTCAGCCACTGCCCTCTGGCCAAGGAGAGCATCCTACTCGGCGATACTCCAGAGGTACAGAAAATCCTGTGAAGAAGATCGCAATGTTCAGGCACTTGATTCAATGCAGTGGTTTTGCTAATGCATGCGGGTGTCCAGACGCAACCGATATAAGAACTTTCTAAATCTGCAGTCATGAAGTTCAAAACTCCTGTAATAACTCCTACACCTCAGACTGTACCTATGCATGCACACAAATGTGTACAGCATTATGACCTTAAGGATACTAGCTTTTAAAGTCTGGATCAATGTAATTCTCTCTTTAGGAAGCATCACTTCATAGAAGTGCCTATCTCCTTTTCCCTTCACTTCCCTTCTTTTCTACTTCGTTATGTCCCTTTAGCAAACTTCGCGTTTAGGTTGGACGGTTTGTAGCTAAACACAGAAACAGATTTTTAAAATGGACACAGAAGTAGTATCATCTGGAACTCCTCGGCGGACGCGGGAGGGAATGGGGCAGGGCTGAAGAACATTTAAACGCACTTTACGGTGCTCTGTTACCGCAATGGTGGCTGCAGAACTGCAACTGGGAAGGGAGGAGTAAGGAGGGGGAAGAGGAGGGAACAGGGCTATTTAAGCGATATTTGAATCGGACTCGCATTTTTAGTGCTGTTTGTGAAGTGTGTATGGAACTCCCTAAAACCGTTCAGCAAGTGCTGACAAAATATACCTGTCGTGGAGACAAGAAGACATAGGAATATTTTTTCACTTCTTACTTATTTTGATAGCTGGGCACGCCATTAATAACATCATAAAGGTGGCACCTACAGTAGATTTACCATTTTTAATGGTTTCTAATATTTAAATTTTTAGTGCTTAGTATTTGGTGTGTTTCCCTGAAATACACATAATTTATACACTTATAATATAAACGTTTCTTTAGTTAGGCAAATGATGCTGTCTACTTAGTTCAGAGTGACTTGCCAAGCTAAGGAAGCCATTTCCTATAACAGGTACTTTGACAAGGATAACCAACGGTCTTATATATCAAAGAGTAGTCAAACCGCAGTGAGATTCAAAGCAGAGAATGTCGGAACATTTTGTTCCAGCCAGCGAGCTAAAAATAACAGCCTCTCCCCGTGTTGGAAAGGGGGTTGATTTTCACATTTGGAAGGGCAAATAGAAATCAGATTATTAATGTAATCAAACAGAAAAATCTGCCCGGAGAGGTGAAGGGTGAAAGTTCTGAAGAGTCGGTGCTTTAAAAAAAACAAAAAAAACAAAAAAAACAAACAAAAAAACCCCCCAAAAAAAACAAAACAAAAAAACCCCACCCCAGAGTCCAGAGACGGGGCTCTGAACGGGATTTGATGGGTTGTTGAGAGATTTAATAATTTTATACCTTCCTCATGGCACATCAGAACATGGTGTTTGAACGAGGTCGTGGTAATGCCAAACTGCACAGCCAAGCGTAATGCTCCAGCCGTGTTGCCACTCGAAGCCAAACGTGAAAGTCTCATTTTCAGCCTGCAAGTAAGCTCATTCCACAGCCTCATGTTCTACCTACCTGCAGGACAGGCTCTCTAAACATGTCAGAAACTGGGAAACTGCTTTGACATACATTTCGCAGATTAGACGCTAAGTGTGGTGCACGACAATAAGGAAATGCTTAACAACATGATAATTACACCATCCACGTTACTGAGATATTTGGTTAGAGACTTTCAGCATCCACGCTGTGGGAAAAAAATATCTTCTTTACTTGCAGACCGTCGGAGAGAATAAAAGCAAAACAACCCCATCAAAACCCCAAACACCCACGTTTTTAATTCCCCAATCACTTTTTCTGCAAGCAGAGAATGCTTTCCCTTTTTCCAATAAGCGTGCTTCCCGGTAGCTGTACTTCCCGACTCCCGTGAGCGGCTCGGGGTTTGTTTTTGGATTTGAATGTTTAAAGCACTGTAGAGACGTCGTATTAAAAGAGCCGGCGGCAGCCCGGGGGAGCGGCGTTGTTGCCCAGCAGCTCCGCACAGCGCCCGTCGCCGCGGAGAGCTGCGCTGCCCTGGGGCTCCGGCCGCAGCCCTCCGGCATCCCGGCCCAGCTACGCCAGCCCCGGCATCCCCGCCAGCCGGCCTGCGGGGCTGCAGCACACAGGCGGGTCGCACCTCCGGCTCTCCAGTCTCCCCGGCACTGGACGGCAGCCTCGCTGCCGGCGTATCCACTTTATTTTCATCTGGTCCTACGACACAAACTTTGTGCTGTGGGTGCACCCCTCTCCTCCCCCCGCCTCCCACTCCCCTCCTCCGGACACAAACATAAACTCTTCTTGATTCGGCTCCTCTGAGGTCCCCGCGTCAGGATGGGGAGGCAGTCCCGGCCTCTTCCTTTCCCGGGGCAAGAAGCTTTCCCTTCCCCACCCAGGGAGCCGGGCTCGGGCTTTCACCGCTACCTCTCTCTGTCGCTCACTAGGAGCAAGGGAGTCCCGCACCTCCGGCCGCCTGCCCCAGCCTCCCTTCGCGTCCCGCCTGCGGCACTTGCAGCTTTCCCCTCTTCTGTCCTCCTGTTTGTCTGCCCGCCTGCCTGCCTGCCTCCGTCTCTATTTTCCCCGCCAGTAACTTAAGCCCAGGCCAAAGGAGGCATAAGGAAAAACACAGCCGTGGGCTCCAGGTCTATAAATACATCTCGGAGACGGCGTCCAAAAGTTTAGAAGGAAAAGGAAAAAGCGTACGGAGACAAAAAGCCAAGCACCGCTCCGCTGCTGCCGACACTCTGGCTATGCTCGGGCTTCGCGGTGGCGGACTGAGCCCGTCCCCTGTTTGTTTGGGTGGGATTTTTTCGGGAGCGGGGAGGTGGCGGTACAAGGACCGGCGCGTTATTTCAGCTTGAAATACCTGAATTTTAGCCACAAATACCAGTCGATCCACTAGACAACTTTGCAGCTGCTATTGTGAATGGCAACTTTCCTAATGGGGCTAAAGCCGCTACTGGGGGGTGATGTTTCTGTTTGGTTTGGGGATATCTTTTTTTTTTTTTGGTTGTGTTTTTCGGGAGTTTTTTTTTTTGTTTGTTTGTTTGTTTGTTTGTTTGTTTGTTTGTTTGTTTGTTTGTTTGTTTGTTTGTTTGTTTGTTTGTTTGTTTGTTTGTTTGTTTGTTTTTGATTTTGTGGTTTTTTTTTGTCTTCTGTTTTTGTTTCTGTTTCTGTTTTTGTTTTTTTTTCCATCTGGTGAAGCCTAAGAACCCTGAACATTTCCTTGTTCCCTCCTTGTTTTGTGTATCGATCGGAGAGAGCCAGAAAAAGAAACAGTCGTGTATTTAAAGGAGTGATAGCGGCGCCCCTACCTGCTCTTTGTCGCCTTAGACGATACTCCTTTAGAAAGAGTATCTGTCTTCGGAACACGCGTAAGTGGTGCTGCCGTCCGCCGTGAAAGTAACACTAGGATGTCAGAGAGGAAATGATCAACATATGTCCGCTGTATCCTAAGCATTTATTCACGTTAACTGCTGTCTTCTTTATCCTACGTAAGGAATTAGTATTGGCCTGAAAATACTGCTCTTTCTCAGGAGGGAGCAATAGCCGTTCAGAATAACAACCAAGAAAATGTGCATATACTGGCCGAAACAGGGAGAAACTGACACAGTTTTGGAGTTCGTCTCTTTGGGGGATTGGGGTTGTGAGGAGGAAGCAGGTCCGAAGTTAGGGAATGAAAGTAGCAAGCGGAGAAAGTGACTTTCATTGCGCAGGCAGCCTTTGAAAGCGCGAGGAAGGACATGCCAAGCTGCCCTGCAGCGAGAGTGTGAAGCGGAAGCAGCGAGAGGTCGCAAACCAGCACGCAAAGATGCTGCCCGGAGCGGCCGCCGCCTCCGCCTCAAGCTCCCCAGGACGGGCAGCCCCAGCCCCAGCGTCCCGCGGAGGGGAGGGCGCCGTGGGTCTCTCCCCCCGGAAAGTAAAGTCATCGGCAGCTGTTGTGAGACAGAAATACGGGGTGCTGGGGAAATAAGGGCTGAGAGGCAGGAGACAATTCAAAGGAGCAAACAGACGCTTCAGCCTTCAGAGCTGCAGCTTTGCAGAGTTCATGCTTTCTTTGCAGGACAAGCGCAAGGCAAAAAGACGTACTCCGAGGAACTCTGTAGACTTCAGAGAATCTCTTTTCCGGGCCCTCCTACGTCTTCGACAGGGCAGGAGGTAGCTTTATCATGCGCTGCTACAAAACGGAGCTCGTCACCCTGCCCCCATGGCACTGCCAGCCAAGGGGGAGAGTTGACCGGGCTTGCCAGGCTTTGAGGTTTTTGCTTAATTAGCAGTGGTGAGGGTTGTTCACAGGCATTACTTTTGGTTCAGGGAGAACATGATGAAATTGAAATAGTGTATCTGCTTTATGTCGAAAAATTCACCCGTGGTCAATGTCTAATGAAACAGCAATACTGCGCAGCTTTTGTGGCAGTGGGTTGTGAAGCCATCCCAATACCTCCTCACTGGGCTAGCTCTCACCACATTTGGCATCTACCACGTGTAATGCTTGGAGCGGAGGCTTCCCCACCATGCACATGTGCTGCCACCAGACCACCACAGCTTTACTGATGACAGATTTCTAGTAACTGTAGAGTTATTTCCAGGGGATGGATTGCATTGCCAGCCTTCATAGCCCTGCAGTCTGCCCTGCGGTGAGCAGGGAGCTAGCGGTGGTGAGGGGACTGAACGCAGATGGGGATAAAACACCCTATAGGCACAGGGACAGAGAGGAGCAACTCCTCAGTTGGCGTTTCTTCTCACTAGGGTGAGACTGACAGCCCTCCAGGAGCAGTGTGTAGCCAGAGCTCAGTCTATTTAAAGCCTCTGCTCTTGCTGCAGACTCCAAGCAGTGTGTGCCAATCCCCTTGGCTTGGCAACATTATTTTTGGCTGCAGCTTCCTCCCACATTGTAGGAAATACAATAAAATTAAAACAAACATTAAAAAAAAAAAAAGGAAAAAAGAGATGCAGAGCAAGTGCTCCTGGCAGGGGAAGGAAAGGAGCCCAAGAGTGTCATGTCTTCCCTGTCTTGCTATTCTGTAGTCGCCTCCTCTCCAGCTGTGGCACCTCTGCCTGCCTGGTGTGGGGTGGTAGGCGTGGGATGAGAGGAGGCAGCAGGCAGCATAGCAGTGTAGCCCCACACTGCCTGCCATGAGACCTTTTCCACTGCAATGGTTTGCCCTGATTCCCCCGGGCTAAAAGAGAGTGGGCACCACTGTGGTCCATGCCATAGGGGCAGTAGCCTGCCCTAGGCCCTGGGGCAGCTGGAGAGGATGTGGTTAGGATCACCCTGGTCGGAATTTCTCTATGTGGGCACTGCTGCATTATTAAGGATGGTGCTGGGTCCTCTTGGCGGGATCTGGATTTAATCTTTATCCTGCCTTCAAGGAGAGATGTTAGGACAAGCTGCAGATTTGATGGTGCTGCAGAAGCCCTATTTCTAATATTTTCAATTCCACTATCACAGCTCAGTCTTAAAAAGAGAGTAGCAATGAAACAAAGACAATCCTACTCCTGAATTGAGGCCATGAGAGTTACAAGCACAATGCGTTCCAGAAACAAAGAAACCCATTTTTTCTCAGAGAACTTTATCTGTCAAAATTTCACAGAAAATGAGAGAGGATGTGGTTCAGTAGGGGAAAGTAAAACCATAAAGGAAGAAAGAAACTCCTCTTACTGGTGCAGAAGAAAACACCAAATAAGATTCCAGTGGAAAAGCACTGCTTGCTTTTTTTTCCTCTAACATATCTCTACACAGAGAGTATGATGCAATTGTGCAAAATACATTATATACTGAAAAATTGATAGTATTTCTACTTATGGACTGTAAATTAATTTTATCTCTTTGAAGAGGCTCGTGTATTACTTTCCTTCTTCACATACGTGAAGTCTAATAGACCTTTCTTCATGCCCTTTACACACCTTTCAGCTGTTTCGGCTCTTCCTACTTCCAAACATGTTTTCCTTTCTTCGGCTCAGCAAGAAGCAGAAGAGGTTATGATAAAAATGGTAGTGTTGAGGGCCAGGAGGATAATGGAAGAGATAATGGAATTGCTTTGATTTGGTTTTGCCTTATCAATCAGTACCATTATTGTGATAAGGTTTGCTTTTTCTCATCCTAGTCAAATCGAGCTGTTCTTGGCCTAGACTGACCTCCCGCTGCTGGCAGTCACACCTTCTTCTGACTTTCTCTACTGCCTCTACTCAAGAGCTCTACGGTGTCCTGCTGTGCCACTTGCTCGCAGTAGTACATATTGTGCTGCAAAATATATTATTTCATTAATCAGTTAAGCCAGTTAAGAAAAAGATTAATAGTCTTACCTTATTAACTTGAGCACATGCATCTCTGTATTTAGAGTATTCACAGAACTGCTGGGTATGATTAAGCTACAGAGAAGTTCCATTATAGCCTTGTTTTCCATGTGTTCAAAGTGTTCTGAAAATGTCACCTTTGAAACCAAATTTCCTGTGTCTAGTAAAAAGTATTAACATGTTAGGATGTCTTTATCTGAACACAAAACCAAGTCTTTCAGAAAGTCATTATATGTTTAAAGTAAGAAAGGATTTATATTTTAGCTTAAATACTTTCAAGTAATTTTTTTTCACTCTGAATTTACATATACTTGAGAGACAGGATTGCTTGTCCAGGTGCTGGTTACAGACACAGGATATGGGTTTCATTCTGAAACTGGCTCTTTTTTGCCAGGAGCCACTCACTATAGCGAGTGGCTCCTGGCAAAAACTGTTATGCCATACTTTGGTAGCTCTTCAGGCTGCACTGCTGTTCCCTGGGCCTGTACTGTTCCACTCCCTTATTATGGCTTACCTCTATGCAACACAAATTACCTGTGGTCACTTGTGGCTTATGCACACGTAATCTCCTGTCATGTAACTCATTCCATTTCTACATGCTCATCTTACCTTGGACATACTGCTGAGGTTAACCAGATCTTGACAACACCAAGCTCATCAAGGGGTTTGGTCACCCCCTGATGTGATCGTGGTTTACAGTCTAATTTTAGTAGCTACATGGAAAATTACCACTGTTAGTGGGGCATGTTCAGGGTTGAAGACAAAAATGTTTTGTATGATTTCAGGGTGTGCCATTATAAATCCCATGCAGCAAAATACAGCAACAACACACTTTGGTGTGCACCTGCACAGTTGTGACTATGGTGAACTCGAATAGCCCACATAGGTGCCTAAAATATGCACTTTTGAACTAAATATTTTATTTTTTTAAAGAAAACTATGAGTTTTCATTTAGCCCCTCTGGCTTCTTATTTCTCCAGACAGTGCTCTCTGTCATTCACACTGCAACAGAACAGAGTTATACTCCTGAGACATTGTCTCCAAGTCCAGATTATAGACCATCAGTGATTGCATATTGTAAAATCTCCATCCAAGGCTGTGGAATTCGGCTTCCTTGAGGTTGCCCATTCATAACCTCACATCCTAGGAGAGGAGGAGAGAATAAATTTGACAGTCTGGGATAGATTCAAAAGAGTCAGAGGAAGAACTTCTGTGCAAAAGTTCTTTTAGTCTGCTAACCCAGCTTCTCACTTTCATTTCTGTCCTTTTCTGCTACATCAGACTGAACATGGATCAACCACTCCCAAATGTTGCTTTACTGTTATCATACTTTTGAATCATACTCTCAAATCTCCACCTTAGTCTCGTGTCAATGCCTGCTTAAATAGTCCCACTCTCCTATCTAGGATGCCAGCACTTGCCTTTAGCACTTAAAACCTAATATATCAACATTCGGTAGGCTTCTTGGCCAGAACAAACTTCCCATAGCTCACCAGCCCTGTCTCTCCCATATTGTGTTCTTCACTAAGTGACTCATGTCAGGTGTAGATTTTTACATGAGACACTTGTCTCCTGACCAGTAATCTCTCCTTACAAACATTCTGAAATGACCACCTAGTTAATTTTCCCTGACTTCTCTTTCCAATGAGTTAAGAAATTAACCTGAAATTCCCCCCATAATGCACTAATCAACTGGGAAAGTGGTTGCTAGCAGATGACAAATGGGCCAAAATGCAGGGATAAAGGAGGAGCTCTGCGATCTTGCCAGGTCACAGAATATAAAGGACATAATTTTATTTTCTTTGAATTGAGGACAAGAGATATGCTCATAATTTTTCCTGAAGAAATCTTCCTCCACTTAGAGTAAGCCAATAAGCAAAGCAGAATCCAACAGAGTATAATGAAAGCGCCCATAATAGGCATGAAGTACACATCAACTCTGGACATTAGTTGGATGAACATTTCAGCTAGTGAAGTGAGGCAGCAATGCCTAACCAAAAGAAACAACACAAAACAAACAAAAAACCCCAAACCAAACAACAACAACAACAAAACCAACCCCCAAACAAACAAACAAAAACACAACACAAAACAAACAAAAACCCCCAAACCAAACAGCAACAACTACAAACCACAAACAAACAAACAAACAAACAAACAAACAAACAAACAAACAAACAAGAAAGTTAATGAAAAAAATAATAATCTAAGGGAAAGGAAGGGGGTAAAGTGACCTTTCTGTCCAGGACTAGAAGAGCCCACACCAAGACAGACGAGAAAAAAGGGCCAGTGACTTGTCCCATGGTTTCCAAGGAAAGAGTTCCCGCTCTTGGAACATAACCAGCCCAAATATTTCACTGGTGCCCTCTCCTGCACACTGTCTTCTCACACAGCTAAAGATGTCACCAGAGAGCACAAGATTTTCAGTTTTTCCAGGTCTGGAAGGAGGTACTGCCCACCACTCACTCTGTTTCCACAGAGTGCATTGGTGTGTGGTCAAAGGGAAATAGTATCCTTCAGAAATCATTCTCAACCACCAGTGTGACTACTGGCAGCACTTAATGGCAGTGCAAATCTGCATCTTTAAAAATCATTATTATAAGCAGCTGGCATTTCTGTGATGATTCTAAAAGTGCTTATGTAACAGATTATCTGTAACATTTTTATTTTAGTATTTTAAAAATTATTTAATAAATCAGCTAGACAACCTTCTCAGGCATTCCCAGGGTTGTGAATGTGCAGGAGGGAAGAAGAAATTAGGAAGACTCTAACATATTCAGTTTCCTGATAGTGTCAAAAAACCCGGAAAATGTATCCATGGGTGTTGGAGCCTTGTCCCATTTTGTTTCCATGGTATGAAATTTTCTCTTGCATATTACAAAACACTAAAGAGAGTGCTTTCATTCAGTTCATTTGCTGCTTACTGGACCGTGCCCCACTGATGACAAGCACACTAGCTAGCCACCTATCTCAGGCCTTTTGTGCCTTGTAAACTGTTGGAGAGCCTTGGACGTCCTCTTCCTTAGAGACATTGTGCAATACGCAGTAAAAAGCAGGAGTAGAGATGGCACTGGCTATGCTTTTATTCAGAAATTATTCAGTAAGAAGGACTACCTTTTCTTTAGCCTGCTGAGTTCACACTTTACCGCCCTCCGCCAGCTGAGAATCTTCTGCTGTGTACATGAAGAGGGCAAGAGATGTTTCTCAAAATGGCATACACGTCTTATCAACATCCATATTCTCGTGAGAAAGTAAGACCCCTGCTGTTCAAACTGAATGTCATCTCCATGAAAGCAGCATTCGGGCCATCATTCTATTCTGTGGGTGACAGAAACCTGTATTGTCTTTCAGGCTGAGATGGCTAGGTGTTATATGGGATTAGTAAAGTGGCATATATCCGCAGTACTAACACTATCTGCAGAGTGGTTTGTGAAGTCCATTCTTCTAAACCTTAGACATTATTTTAAGCACATCAGCTAGAGGAATAAAAGCATCAATAATGTAAAAATCTTCTCTACCACAGGATCTTCAGCCGCCTTGATGACACCAAAATGACACAGACCTGTGGAAGTCAGAAAGAAAAAGCCACCAGGTGTCAAAACCATTCATCTTGGACAAAAAATATCTGCCCTGTTGGGTGGTCCTGGAGATGCGGGCAGGAAAAGTTTACGGTCAATCCTCAGGCATATTTCTTTCTCATGCAGAAGATTTTATGTTAAATATCCCAAGACCACATGCTGAGTGAATAGATTTCTTTTGCACAAGTTGTCTTGCTGGTGTGCGTGCCTACAGGACAACCCACAATGACTGTGGCATGTGCTAAGTGTCAGTGTCTGCCAAACTGTCATTAGGATCCATCAGCAGAAATAAGCTCTCCTTCCATTATCCTGGAGATCCCAGTGTAAAGTCAGATGTTTGCATGAAAATAACCTTTGCTGCCTTCCCTAACCTCTACTGCTATGATAACAGTAAGGCAACATTCAGGAGTGGTTGATCCATGTTCAGTCTGATTTAACAGAAAAGGACAGAAATGAAAATCAGAAGCTGCGTTAGCAGGCTAAAAGAACTTTTGCACAGAATTTCTTCTTCTGACTCTTTTGAATCATACTCTCAAGCTGATATGTGCTAAAAGTCTTGGAAGACATGGTCAGAAATCATAGAATCATACAGAACAGTTTAGGTTGGAAGGCACCTTAAAGGTTATCTCATTCCAGTCCCCCTGCCATGGGCAGGGAACTTTCCACTTGACCAGGCTGTTCAGAGCCCCATCCAGCCTACTTCCAGGTGTGGGGAAAGCTCTTTGGGCAACAAATGCCAGTGCCTCACCACCTTTATAGTAAAGAATTTCTTCCTAGCATCTAACCTAAACCTACTCTCCTTCAGCTTAAAGCCATTCACCCCTGCCATATCACTTCCTGCCCTCTTGAAAAGTCCCTCTCCAGCTTTCCTGTGGCCTTGTTTAGGTACTGGAAGGTACTATTTGGACTCCCTGAAGCCTTCTCTTAATGAGGCTGAACATCTCCAAGTCTCAGCCTGTCTTCACAGGACAGATGCTCCAGTCCCGTGATCCATTTAGTGACTCTAGTCTGTACTCATTCCAACAGGACCATGTCCTTGCTATGCTGACCCCAGAGTTGAATGCAGCACTCTGGGTGGGGTCTGACGTGAACAGTAGAGAGGCAGAATCACCTCCCTTGACCTGCTGGCCACGCTGCTTTGGATGCAGCTGAGGATGTGGTTGTCTCTTTGGACTGCAAGCTGGGTCATATCGACCTTCTCGTCCATGAACACCCCCGAGTCTTTCTCCCCAAGGCTGCTCTCAATCCATACGCCGCCCAGCCTGTATTTGTACTTGGGATTGCTCCAACTCCAGATGCAGGACCTTGTACTTGGCCTTGCTGAGCTTCATGACGTGTGCACATACCGGCCTCTCAAGCTTGTCAAGGTCCCTCTGGATGGCATCCCTGTCTTCCAGCTTGTTGACCTTACCACACAGCTTAATGCTGTCAGCAAACTTGCTGAGGGATCTTGGTGCCGAACCTATTTTAGGGCCAAATCCAATCACCTATGGAACTGCAACATAGAGTCTGCTACTGGAGTATGTAACAGACAACTTAAAAATGTACTTGTATTTGGTCATCTCAGATAAGTATGCATGTGCCCAGGGAAAGAAATATTGTGCCAAATCATTTTTGGTGCTATGGAACACATCTCAGAAATAGCAGGGTATGTGAAGTTTAGTCAAAAGAAACCCCCTAATTGGGTAAGGAAGGAGATTTGGATCTGGTAGATTGGCTTGCAAAATATAGGAAGCCAAAATAATTGTCCTTTAAGGGCCTGCCCTTGCTCCATTTCACAATGTTTTGCAATTTTTAAACTTTAAAAAAAACCAAAACCAACAAACCCGAACAAAACAAACCTGCTACAAAAATATAGCTGCTACAAAGTTTGTTAATATGCTGCGGGTCTGTTCACATAGCTTGGCTGAAAATGCTGCAAGGCAAAAGTAACAACAAAGATGTGCACCCCTTCTCTTCCTGTTCACCTTAATGAGGTGTGAACTCAAAGGGCTCTGTATGCCATTTAAATGTTACCATTAAGCCTCAGCTTTTATTTTTTTTTCCCCTATTAAAAACAATGATGTTACAGTTCCTTAGCAATCCTGTGGATTGAGAGAAACAAGGGTGCAGAGGAAGAAATTACACTTTGCCCTATTATTAAGGAGAGTTGAGGAGCTGAAGGCTCTTATATGGAACATACATAACGTTTTCTACCTTTCAGTGTTTCACTTATCTCCCAATCTTTTAATTTTTTTGGTGATGATGTGATGATACAGTTGAGTGGTGATGTTGTGATAGTGTTTCTGATGTATTTTAATAGAAGAAGAGGTCTAAACAAACAAAAGTACATAGTATGAGACTGTTCATTAGGCAGGAAGAAATGCTGTGCATCAGGATTCTGCAGTTGCTTTCCTGGACAAGGAAAGCGACACTTGTTGCTGACTAAAATTGTACATGCCATGTTTCCTTTCCAAAAGGAAATTATCCAGAATGAAAAATCTGCTCTACTATAACAACTTTACTTCTTCTCACAGAAGTTACAGAATTTTAGAAATAATTTTATGAAATCTGCTTGAATTCCCCCCTATCTAATATGCCAGAGCAGGGCAGGAAACAACTGGCACTTGACCCTGCCACAGCAGGTGGGAACTCCAGGCTTTGCTTGGCAACACAGGGAATTACTGACGACAGTCTCTGCAAGCCTTCTGACCAGCACTCGCCATCTCTTTGCCCAGTGCATTTCACCCTGGACTGCAGAGTGCTTGCCTGGGGGAAGCAACAGAAGGAATCATTTCACCACTGCCAAAATGTGAGTTATAATTCTCCTAGTTGCTAGGAGACTGTGCAGGAGGCTCGGCGGGGCTGGGGTCCTGTAAAGAGCAGCATGGCAAAAGTATGAACTTCCAGAAGTAATGAGCAAGTGTTGTGCACATGTGCAAATCATGGAGTTTTCATGGTGCCTGCTCAGATGAAACTGAAAGGGTTGTTTCAGGAATAGGAAGCAGCAACTTTTTACTACAGTGGCCTTTCTGTGAAAACTGGGAAGCTCCTACTTGAAAGCTGGTAGGGCAAGAGCATTTTTTCACATGTGCCAAATGATGTATTCATCCAAAGCTATGTGGTTTTCTCAGCTGTCCTGTTATGAATAAGAATGGCTTGTGACATTGCACACAGTCAAACTGTACTGAGATCCTGCCTATTGCATTGTTGCTTAACGTGATCTTTGTTTGCTCAGTTTATCCCATGACTCGACTTCTTCACAGACTGGACTGTTGAACCATTGATATACCAGGTCCCCTTTCACTTATATAATTCTCCTGTCCTGTCAGGTAATAAGCAAAACTTGAAAACACAGAGATTTTAATAAAGTAAATTTACATGAGCATCTTCACAAATAATGTCTTGAAACATTTGATATTTCTCAGAAATTCTGTTATAAAGATGTCAAATAATTCTTTGGTATTTGCTTTAGTGGAAATTCTGCAAGTGAGTCTATCTTCCTTCAGATTGCTATCTAGTTATACACAGATGAGTAACTGACCTGGTAACAATTATCGATGGAAGAAAACTATTTACAGTCTTTTCCTGTTTTATCCATTCTGAATGTTAAAAAGTATCAAATATATAGATAGGAAAACCTTATAAAACCAAAAAAATCCAGAATCAACAGAACTTAAGATCAGCCTGTTACAAAACAGATGAGCCCTTGATTACATTTATGGAGCAGAAAGCCATAATCAACATGTTACTGCTATGGAACTCAGAAATCAAAAGCAATGGAAGTGATACATAACACAATTTTAGAATGTAAAAATATGTTCACAAAAGTTGCTTATGACCATCTAGGTTTAAACCAAACTGATAAAGAACAACAACTTTGTGCAATACATTTTTTCTTTCTAAAGGACTGAAATACTTATTTCTTGATGCCATTATTTCTGTCATTTGATATAATATAAATCAATTTAGCAGTTGTTTGCTAAATCACATACAAAGTTAGGCTTAGTAAATATACAGACTCAACAAAAGCAACCAACCAGTCAACAAAACAGCAAAAACTGCAGAGAGTAATGAGATTGTCTACCAGAAATTGAATCTTTGTCAGCAATCACAACAGTGGCACCAAAATCAAACATAAGAACCAAAAAAAAAGAGCCTCAAAACCTAAATGAAATATTGTTGAAGTTCTTGCAAAAACTCTGTTAAGCATTGATGACTAGCACAATTTTTTATTGTGTGCAACTTTCAAAAATAAAACTTTCATTCTATAGAAAAAGGGAAAACATTTAAAATTTAAAAATCAACACCTGCAGATTCTTTTTGTCATGGAGAAAAGTCTGCTCTCCACTCGACTGACTGGCTGGTGTAAAATTTCCAAAATCTGCCACACATAGCACGAACAGTCATTTCACTTGCTCACTGAACAGACAAATCCATAATTCATTTTTCTAGGTTTGACGTCTTTATAAAAGGATTTTAATTTGTAAAAGTAAAGCCAAACTCTGAAAAATCAAGCAGAACTCTACAGCGGTTGGTCTTAAGTCTGAAAGCTTATATTTCAAATTCTTTTCCTATTTCATGGCAATTTCTGCTTACTTTTAAGAGTAGACTGCATTTTTAGACGCTTAAACTGTTTTTCTCGAATCAAACAAAAGAAAATTAACTTCCTGAGAGGCCCCCATACTCCCAGCAATGGTCTCCAAGTAATTATGAACATTCTTTACAGTTTGTACTTGCCAATTTTTAACAGGAAGGAACGTATTTGTTATCTGATTGATTAAAACTCTTCAAACACTTTTACCTCATGCAGTTTTATTTATTTCATTGTAAGTGCTTTAATTGTGTAGGAAGTTTTAGATGTGAAATCCTTCCTCTGTGAGGCTGCCTTACTGCCGTCGGGTTAGGACTGGAGAACAATTCCTCTGGAATGGAGTTAATCCTACAGAGAGCGAGCAGTGTGATGTGATAGCTTATAAACGGTGACATCTGCAACCACGAAATTATACAACCTGCGTGCAAAAACCCTTCGGGGGAAAAAAAAAAAGTGCGAAGAACTGTAGTCGTCAAGCGTGGCCTGAGAGGGCTAAACTAAAATATTATTTGTCCCTAATCCGCAAAACCCCGCAGCGACCCGCTGCGTGCGGCAGCCGCCAGGCGGAAGCGGAGAGCCGCGCTTCCCGCGGGCGGCCGGCGGAGCGCAGGGACACATGGAGCAGGCGGAGGAGGAGAAGGAGGAGCAGCTACGGCCGGGCCGAGCAGCCCACGGCCGGAGCTGGAAGGAGGCTGGGGCGGCCCGGCCGCTCCGCGCTCGCATGTGGAGAGCAGGAGGAACGCGGGCGTGGAAGCGCAGCGAGGTCCTTGCCGTAAAAATACACATCTATACGTGTGTGGATGTGTAAAAGTTTAAAATTTGGGTTGGGGGAGAGGAAATTCTTGGGCCGAGTTCAAGTCAGGCGCCACTGAAACGTGCTCTCCAGCCTGGCAGCTCAAAAGGGGAAAGGAGACTGGGAAGAGAGGAAGAGGAGAAGAAGGAGCGCTGTGCCCACAGGCTGTGACTTTAACGCCTTTTCCCTCGCTCACTCCAAGAATTTTCATCCCGTTCGGTGTCAGGCAAAAACCTGGCAACAAAATAAATCCAAAACAAAGCCAATAATAATACTAATAATAACAATAATAGCATAATACTAATAATACTAAGAATAGTAACAATACTAATACTAAAACTAATGCTAATACTACTAATATTTTGAGATAATAATAAGAAGAAGAATAGTAATTCCTCCTCTTCCACTAATAAATCCCCCAAAACATCCCAAACCAGCCGCAGCAAACAAAACAAAAAACAACCCCCCAAACA
>VWZS01004634.1:39397-49397 GCA_013397075.1 Rhabdornis inornatus
ATTAATGCAAATGCTACTTTATTGGTACCTAACAGACGGATCTTTCCCTCTCTTTCTTACTGCTGTAGAAATTGCTTCCTTACTCACATTTTAATATATTTTCTCTCTAGCTGTTTTAGCGGTTTTTGTAGTTAATGGACTGCAATTTGAANCTTTCCCTCTTGTCCTCTCTTCCCCTGTGTGTCTGGGCCACATTTTAATGCACAATATCCCATCCATTAAGTTGTGGTTGAATGCGGAGTGTGTGAGGACTTGGCAGCTCTCAGGTTGAAGGGGGCGGGGAAGCCAGTTTCGACTCTGACACAAGATGCCGATGTGGCGTGATCTGAATTATTATTAGTTCTGCGAACATAGCCATCTTCTCCTCCCGCTGCTGGAAAGTGCTGCCATTGAACTTGTGACAGGACAGACAAGATTTCCAGTTTGTTTTTTTTTTTTCCCCCTCTAAAGTACAGTAGCTGGCAGGGAAAAGGCGCCAAAACACACAGGATTAACTAGTAACATTCTCTGAAGCGGTTTTGAGCTGCAAAGCTTACAATTTTAACGTTGAATCACGAGAAAAAGATCAAGCACTTCTATAAGTCTAATATAGGCATTTAAATCCAGCTACTAGATGTTCCCCCCACCCCTATCCCAATATTCTCAAAATCTGGCAAGTGATATAAACTGCCGGAAAAGAAATGTGTTGGAATTTTATTTGTGGTGTTGTCATTGCTGTTTATGTCCAGGGCATTTGAAATCAGCACATGTGAATTTTTAAAGAACTTACCATATTGGAAAAAGAGGGTTTCATGCCTCTGTGAGACTGAGGATGTGACCTGCAGTGAGCACAAAACCTGCACAGCTATGTAACCCAAAATGCTGTGGTTTACAGCTTTGCACTTGAGGTTTGATGTTTTTATTTTCTGGTCTGGGAGTTGTCGAAAACTCAAGTGTTATAGCCCCTATCAGACCATATTGGACAGAGGTCAAGCACACACACCCGTCACACGTATGTGTGTCTCTGTTTAGAGTAAGTAGTGTATTTCTTTCCTTTTGATTGCATATATGCAAACTTTTTATCTGATCCTACATATACATAGTTTATGTGTGGTATGTGTTTCTTCCTATCACTCAAAACCAAGCAAAAAAATGCTAGCAATTATTATGATAGATAATTTTGTTGTTGTGATACCACACCGGCTTAGAAGTTGTACTGACTGTTGTTTACATTTTAAGTAAAAAAACAACTTAAAATTCACTCTCATGTGAAGCATATCAAGGCCCCATAAACCAACACCAGCTTTCTTATTTACCTATTTATGTGGTTTTTCCCCTGAATTTCTGCACATATACATATGTTTATATATACATATATATCTCCATGCACGAACAATATTCCTGCACATAAAAAAACTGTCCAAGGCTCTGGTTATGCCAGAGATGCAAAGCTTCACTTTGTAGGTTAATATGCTCGTACAAGAAGACTTGCAAGGCACCATGACCACTCATCCAGATAGAATCACTGTCAGGTAACAATACAATATAATATAATATAACACGGTTTAGATTATTTGTTACTCATAAGTGACATAAACTATACTCTATTTGTGCTACTCAGTATTTCTGTATGTACTCTAGTAATCATTTATCGAATGGACATGTGTTAATATTTTCTAACAAACAGTGAAAAAAGAGTTAATGGTATTATTAAACTAGATACAAAACTTGTGTTTTGGATCACAGAGACCTCTCACATAAGAGTTTTGGTGGTAGTTCTCAGATATTTCATACTTTAGATGAAAAGTCATATGCCAGAATCAGTTCTTTCTGATTTCTATAAAGAGACAACTGGAATTTTCATTAAAACTTGATTTTTTAGAAACTCAATATGTGTATGTTTAGATATTTGACCAAACTGCCCACATTTATTCTGAGATAATCTTAGGCTTCACACTTCAGCATTAGTGATTCCTTTCTTTCTCTTCCATCAGTTTGTCTTGTGCTCCAGAATTTGAAAAACTTGAGCAGTTGTCCAGCCAAAAGACAGCAGCTGAAATTCTGATCTAGGTGGGATATAAGTGGTCTAAATGGCCTTTCCACTTTTAAATGTTATTATCTCTGAAGTCCGAGGGCAATGCCACTTTGCAGCATCTAGTGAAATTTGTGAGCATGGTTTCTGAGAGAGAGGGAGAAAATATATGCTTTCAGTGCAAGTTTGGCATACTAGGGTTTGCACTGCTGGCAGAAAACTGCCCTGGGGTACTAAGATGGATGGAGGAGAGTGAGCCCCTCTGCCCATGGTTTCGTGTTTTTTTTTCCTGTGAGATGAGCATCTCAGATCATGCAGTGTGGGCAGTGGATATCCTCCCATCCTAGACACCCTGCCAGAGTTGAGTGGGAGGCAGGGGAAGCATGGGAACAGCTCCCCAGTCTGGAGAGTGTGGGCTCAGAATGAGGGTGACTTGCTCGCAGCTTTGGTATCTATCACTTACTAATGTGAAAGCTGTCTTTTCTTCCTGAATGTACATTTTTGTCACATGAAGGTTTCTAGCAGCCATGTGCTGGTGCCCAGCTGTGTGTGTTGTCCAAGCAGTGTTACCAGTTCTCATACTGCATCCCACCTGAGAGCAGGATTCCTTAGGCCAGCCTGGCCCTGTCAAGTCAATGGGTTAGGATTAGTGTTAGGGAACAGCTCTCAGTGTGTCTCACCAAGGAGGTCAAATAGTGACTTTCATTTTCATAATTGCCCACATTGAAATGCTTGTTGAACTTGCAGATACAGCACGAGGTTGGCATAGCTCCGGCAGTGAAGACAAAAAGCAATGGTCCCCCAGCCTGGAGCTTCAAGGGTACAGAATTTGCAGCACTAACAGGGATTTTAGTATGTGGGGATGGAGAGAAGGGTCTTCGGGGTGATTGGGGAATTAATGCAAGCCAGAATTTGAAAGCAGTTGAACCAGTTTCTCACAAGGCCTCCCTGCATGCCAAGGGCCAGTCGCTGTGCCCAGTGTTTTTACTATATTAATGCCGTATTTCTCCAGGTTAACCTGGTTACTACATACCCTTTATAACATGCCTCTGCATCAAAAGTGATAGAGACTTACACTTTGTTATGATTTTAATCCATTCTTCTTCCAGTTCTTTATCCATTCTGAAAAGAATCTTTAGCTTGCTTTTCTATGAAAGGAGCCGAGGGGCTGGGGTGGGATGGAGGAGGATAGGGGGCATAGGCACATACACACATGTTTCTGAGAAAGGTTCTTCCAGGACAAAGCCTTCGTC
Organism: Rhabdornis inornatus; assembly: GCA_013397075.1. Classification (NCBI taxonomy): domain Eukaryota; kingdom Metazoa; phylum Chordata; class Aves; order Passeriformes; family Rhabdornithidae; genus Rhabdornis; species Rhabdornis inornatus. The sequence continues at coordinate 42,662 of VWZS01004634.1, forward strand.
CTTTATGGGTTCCCACTAGGATTAACCAGGAACAAAAGCCGAAACATGTTTGGGTGCCCAGTACAGCCTGCTTTTTGTCATGTACTGGGAGCCTTTTGGTCATGGTCAAACCATGTCAACTTGTACCATGCCTGCCATGCCCTGTAGGTCATGCAGAAGACAGAATGCTGCTTGAGCCATGCTGGCTGGGCATTTCCATTTTCCCCAATATGCTTTCGTATGAGAGGCCTGTTCAATCCTGGCCAGCAGACTGGCTCTGGGGGTGGGGGTGTCTGCCTTTGCCTGGTCTGCAGCAGTGCTATTCTGGGGGATACTGGCACATGCTGCAGGGCTGTCTGTCCTCATCTACCTCCTTGTGCACTCTGGGTAGAGATGAAAACCCATCCTCAGCCAGCTCTTGTGGGGATGCAAACACCATCTGACACTGACTCCACATCCCTTGCAGTAACAAAGGTGGTAGAAAGTGACTGGGTTCTCTCTGCCCTTACCTTGCTGCATTTGTTTTTTCCTGCTTGCCAGACTGCCAGGCAGTTCTTGCTTTAAATGCACAGGACTCTAGTGTAACTGCAATCCCTTGGTGAGATCATGTGGGGAGTGGGTCCCTCTGCAAGCCCTGCCTGGGAAAGGGGAGACTTCTCACATCTATGCAGCTCACAGGGGCAGCCTTGCTGGTGTGGTGCTATGGATTTGGTTAGGCTGCCCTGATCCATCTGGAGGGATGAGAGTGATAAAGGGGACACAGGAGAGATACTGTTGTTTTAACCAGGTCTGCAATAATGGCTTGTTGTGTAAGAGTTCAAGCACTCCAAGAGGTGTGTTCAAGGACATCAGTGCATTTGTGCCAAGAGGAATGTCTTTTATGGTAAATTAACTCCTGTTAAATAGAATACTTATTCAAAGGGAAACTCCATAATTTAAAGCTGGCATTATCAGCTTTTTGTAGTGTCTGAGGTAGAGGGAAAAATGATAGGATTTCAGGAGTATTTTATACCAGATATAAAAATAAGTTTTGCTAATAATGGTTAACCCCGAGTTTGTGTCATTTGTCTTTGCTTAAATGTATGTCCTTTACTTGTCTTATCAATATATACTTATCAGTATAGTCTACAGAAGAGAAGATGCACGACGGCTGTTTGAACCCTGCAAATCTGAGGGAACTGGGCAAGAGTAGCCAGCCAGAAACCAAGCTGTGGGGATGCGGCATGGATTCTGCAAGGGTTACTGTGTTGGGCTCTTGCTGCTCCTTTGACATTACCTGTCTGGTACTTGGTCTCTCCTTCCCCCACTCATCCTTCTGCTTCTTTTTGTTTGTAAATTTATGGGAATTGCAGCTGGTAGCCTTGGCAAGCTCTCCTCATTAAGAGCCCTCTTTGAAAATGGGCTGTGTTTGAGCATTTCCCTAATGAGGACAGGACGGGGTTAAAAAGTGACCATTTCATGGTTGACTTGAACCTGCTTACTTTCCTTGATGTGTCGTTGTGAAATGCCTGACGTGAATAAACTCTCACTTTGGGCAAGGAGGAAGTGGCGGTCCCTCCGGGACGCCGCCGGGGGCTGCGCAAGGGCAGGTCGGCCGCCCCTGCCCGCAGCGGCGGTGCTGGGAGTGGGGGCCGCACACACCGGACACCCCCCTGAGCTGGGCACAGCATCGCAGCCCCCCTCTCAGGAGCAGAAATAAGTTTCGCTCTCTGTTTCCCCCCACTTTCCCAGCTCCCCTGGCTAAAGCTGCCCCGGGAGAAAGAAACCAGACCCCGGCACCCTGTTGCCTCCCGGGAGCCGGGATCCCTTCGCCGCCCCCGGCCGCAGCCTGCGAGACATCAGTCACCGGCGGTGCGGGACTGGGGGGAGGCCCGAGGGGCTGCCCTTCCCCGTGTCTCCCCGCAGGGTGGGGGGGAACGGAGGCGCCTGAGCCCCGCCGCATCTGGCAAAGTTGTACCCCGAAAGAAGGAAAAGAAGACTCTCGCAGATGGCAGCCCCCTCCACCCCCCTCCCCTTCGCCCCCGCAACTTTCTCCCACCAGAAGAGCGGGAAAATGAGGGAGGGATGTTTGCGAAACGTGCTCGTTCCTTCTGCAGTGTTCGGTGGTAATGAATGCAGAGGGAGGGCAGAGGAAGGGGATCTGGTGGAGAAGGAATGTGTTTGCAGGAGAAGGAGGAGGAGTGTAAGAGGAGATTGTGTAATTAAATAATTAAACAAAAATACTTAAGTCTCATTTGGGGGGAGAGCTGGAATAGGGTCCACAGGGTGTAACCGGTGAATTTTTAAACTTCCAAGTTTTGCAGAGTCAGGGGCGGGATGGGGGGGGGGCACTCACGGGCACCTTGAGAGCAAATCGGGTGAGAGCGCCAGGGGGAGATTTATCGTTTGAATTTTCAGGAGATAATTTTTATTACGGTGGCCATTTGGAAAGCAGTCTCTCACCATTGCCCGCAGAGCGAGGACGGGCGGANAGCAGCAGCAGCAAAAGCGAGACTCCTGCGCCGCCGACTACAAGAGGGTTAAAAGTGTAGATTGGATTTCACCCCGGGAAATCTAGCACACGGAGTGAACTTGAATCTTTGGCTATTTAAGGAGGACTGGAGTTTGTTGTGAAGTTGTGGTGATCCAGAGCAGAGCCCCGTCCTGATTGATTTCATCTTCCTTGAGTCTCAGATGACTGTAAAATGAATAGATGAAATTATTCCTTTTTGAGGCTTTTCTTAGGGGCTCTCCGGGCAGCGTGTTCTCAAAGCGAAGTCATGATGTATTCTCCAATCTGTCTCACTCAGGTATAGACACTTTTATTTAATTTATTTGTTAATTTATTTATTTTCACGTGTTTGTTGGGATTTTCTTTTTAATTTTTATATATGTGTGGGTTGGTAATGAGTCATTGCGAGTAGTTGTAACGGGTTAAAGCACAGTCGTAACTGCTTGTCAGATCCAAACTCCTCTCTCAGGAGGGAATATTAGAGAATAAACTGTACCGCGCCATTGTTTTGGGGAGATCCATTCAAAGTGTCACCCGTAGACAAATACTGTTAATTGTTGGTGCATAAGAAGTCAAAGGTTAACAAACTGGAAATGGGCATAGTTATGCTAAAAAACCGTGTTTGAGAAGTATTGATTTGATTGGAATCAAACGATTTGCACTCTTTTCAGCTCGCCTGTTTACACACAGCCTAATGAAGGGGTTTGAAAGGAAAAGTGCTTTTTTTGACAAAACACGACCACTGGCCGATGCGAAATAATCCCGTCTTATGCTTAATTAATAATATGCAGGCTGCCAGCAATGAGGGAGAGATGAGCGGGGATGACTAAGATGTGCAGTGTTTTCTCCTTCGGTTATACAAGGGCACGGCATTTTTCCCCCTCCCCGCTAAATTGTGGTGCTGGCGGAGGAGCGTGCCCTCTCCCCAGCACGGGGAGAGACCGACGCTTTTACTACAGCCGCACTTGCGGCCGCGTTCCGATGCCGAGCGCCGGCTGTCAGCGGGACGGCGGGAGGGGAGCGGCGGTCGGCGCGGTGCGGTGCGGTGCGAGGCTCGGAGCGGAGGGCGGGGGGCAGCCCGAGCGGGGGTCCCCGCCGCTGCAAAACGCGGATTTTGAAACACGAGGGGTTTCGGGAGCATGTTTGGGAAGTTCCCCGGGTGGCCCTGGAGCGTCCTCGCCCGGCGTGCGGTATCGGCGAGCGACCGCCGGGGCACCGGAGCCTGTTTCGGACGGTAAACCCGGTCTGCAAAGCCCGGGGATAGTTCTCAGCTTTCGTGAAAGTCTGTCTTAGGAGGATGTGATGTAAACTGATTAAGCGATAACTGCCTGCTTCCACATTGGTGCAACAAATAGCTAAAGAAGCAGAAAATGTGCGAAAGTAATGTCTGCTGCAAGGCTACTGTAGAGAGGCCAACGATGCACTTACAGTTGCACCGTGAATAAATAAGTGTGATTTAAGTTATTCCGCAGTTACAAACCATTGTAATTCGAAAGGCCTGAAGTATTCATAAATTGTTATTGAAGATGGAAACAATGATAAGGCTTATTCAGTGATTGGACACAGTCCTGCAGTTTTTTGGCTGACACATTTTTTATTGTTTATATTTTGTTTGGCATCTAAATGTGATTGACTTAGATATGGATATTTTCAGTAAGTAAACGTGAGCTGCAGTGGAAGAAAGCTGGAAAAAAGTGTTGTTGAGATAGTTCTTCTTCAAAAGAGAAACATAGGAAGCATTTTGTGTAACAGATACGCACATCCTTGCAGGTACACACATAGAAATAATTACTTGGCGTGGAACCTGCGGTTAGAAAAATTAATTCTGTGTAGGCTGTCCAGTGTGTGAAATTATTGACAGGCAATAAGACCTCTGCCTCAGAATATAAACCTGAGAGTACAACTTAAGAAAGCATTTTTTGCATTTGAGACACAGATTTTCACAATCGCCTCTTTTACAGCAGTAATTAAGTGTCTTTTTTCCTGCTCTAATGACTTTTTTTCCCCATTATATTTTCTTTTTGGACTCATTGATGCAATAGGTTTCCTCATTCTTTACAAATTCGTGTTAAAATATGGCGTTCAGGCATATACAAAAATGCTACATTGTACTTCTACTGCCATTAATCCAAGAAAGCAGTTCCTGGCTTTTGTGCATTGATACTTTCTCCATAATATTTTACAATCATGCTCTACCATGTGCCATGCAGAGACAGTTCCCATATGGTGATACATACATGGAACATAGTTGCAGCAAATTGATTTTACTTTGGAATCTTTTTTCTACCTGCTTGGAATGATAAGAACAGTTTATAAATATTTTTTTTCTCTACATAAATTAAAAATTAAAATGATGCCAGCAGTGAGAACTTATACCTTGCATTCTTTATTTGTTTAAGGCAAAAGATTGATTCATCTCACTTCGAGTAGCAACTACATTAAAGTAGTACTGCCAAAATTGTTCCCTTTGCTGTATTCTCTGTCTCTAGGACTCTTGCAATGCACATTGACTGTGGTAGTATATGTTCAAAAGAAAGTATTTTGGTAAAAGTAAACACAGAACACCTGTTTGGACGGAGCTACTTGTGAAAGTGGTAGTTCAGTTTGTGCCGAGGCAGCGCTGAAGCATGTTTTAGTAACAAGTCTAAAATCCATAGTACGGCTTTAAGACAAACCTTGGCAATTTGAGTGTCACCCGTCACATTTGCAATCAAAGATTGGTGTGTGAAAATAACTCCAAGGTAGAAGAAAACTTACCAAATGCAATTTAATTTTGGGGGCTCCCTCCCTCTCTTTCCCATATACCTCTTTCTCTATGTTTTGTAATGAGTGGTGACTGTATTTATCTGTCTTGCTGAGGCAGTAATAGGATGCAGTTACTGTATGCCTTTTAGTGCTTGCTCTCTTGTGATATTTTTGCTGTGGCTTATTATATTACAGTAGTCCAAAATCTCAGAATACATAGTATTTTCTTTTGCTCCTATATGTTGTTTCACTAGGTATGAGAAAATCCATGCAGGGAAATTGAGTAGATAAAGTTTTCTGTATAAAAATTCTATACTTCTACCCACTGTATTTATTGTACAGTCCTCAGTGTGAACTTTCATGGACTGATGCAAATTTTAAAAGTGAAAGATAGGACAAGAGCACTGCATATCCTCTTTACTTTTTCAATAAAGAAAACATGGCCTATCTATTGTCATTATATGACAAACTGCTATTTTTTCCTTTCTTTTCTACATAGCTTTTCCTTTCAAGCTACATAGATATTATATAGTAAAACTTCCATTTTAATTTAAATTGCCAATGCACAATTGTTCACCTGAGCTATTTGAAGTGACATTTGAAAACCTTGCCTTTATAAATCACTTAATTGCAAGAGCAACTGTGACACATGACCAGGTGGCACATAAAAACAAAAAATAATTCACTATCGTCTATACGAATATTAAGGAGGAAAACCAAAATTCTGTAGATATCTTTTTAGGAGATTCCATGGAGAATGTGTGTGATTAATTGCAAATGTCCATTTAGGATCATTTTTATGGGCACTTCCCCATGTCAAGTGGTATTTCCATTTGAAAATACTCCAGGTGCACAATGAATAGCTCAAAAAATCTGATAAAATTGCTTTCAAACAGGATGCTCTTTGCTGTGTTTCTCCTCCACACTTTTCACCTATATTTATATCTTTAGGGCTTAACAATACTGAGAAAGAAAAGCCTCAATACAGTTTTTAAAAGGTTGGAGTTTCTGGTGTGTATGTTTTTGGTTTTTTTTCCCCCTCTTTTTGAAAAGGAAACATTCGACTACTACAGAATTAGTATTACTGGAATTTAAACAGTGAAATTCTCTATAAAATTTTCATAGATATAAAATGTTATAGGTTATTATTGTTAATACTATATGCATTACCTCAAGGCACAGTCAATCTGAAATAATTTATGATGCTCTTCTTCAAAATTGAAACTATATGTGCAGTATTCTACTAGTGTAGAATATGTCCATGTTTACTTTATTGTCATTTGAAGTTATAAATGCCAAAGGCTGTTTAGATGTAGGGGAAATCATTGTATTGGGGCAATAATTAATTTCTCCCAAAGCTCTTCAGCCACCTGCCTTCACCCCACCTTTAGCCCCAGCTGTTAGAATTTTCAAAATCTGTAGTAAATCTGTTTTATTCAGCCTGAAATGAATTATAAGGATTTGACACTGTAGAGCCTTTATGCTTCCATTAATTAAAAAAAAATTATTTGAATACTTAAA
>VWZS01004634.1:54397-86133 GCA_013397075.1 Rhabdornis inornatus
TTTGATTATCTATACTCATTGAAAGCAGGTTAATTGTGGCACTTTGTAGTGTACATGATTGAGAGTGCCAGGCTTTGTGAAAGATATGCATTAAGTCAACCAAAATGCTGCATTACACATATGTCGTTTTGCTTTTTATTTATCCTTCAGAACATATAAACATGCCTAATAGCACCATGTAAAAACTAAGTGGAAACAGAGAAACAATTAAATCCCTGAACAAAATATGAAGAAGGAATTAGCACATAAAATGAATAAAAGGGCCAAATACTCTGCTTTTTTGTTGCTTTAAAATAGAAGATTAGGTGAAAAAAAGAGGAGGAAGGATAGTTCGAGTGCCAGTGATGGTTGCCAGTGGCACCAGGATTGGCATCAGACCTTCTTTGTTTAGCCTAGGATGTCTGTGATTTGTTGGTTGGCATCCGCATTGCAGTGCAGAGTAATGTTACAATATATTGACAATTTCCAGATCTAGAAGTGTCAATAATTTTTTCAGTTCTTAACAAAAAGAGCTTCTACTTCCATGTCTGCCTTGAAAGACGAAATAAGGACTGATCTATGAAGTTCTATCATCGATGAGCTTCCTCAGATGCTACTTTTCGCTCATCTCAAAATTCAGCACCTGTTTTCCCCTCTATTCACTTTCTGCTATCCTCTCAAAAAAAAGAAAAAAAAAGAAAAACAAGAGGATTGACATAGGTTGCAATGCTGCTCCTTTGACAGAAATTGAGGAAGAAAATGTGAAGTATCACTGTGATCAATGTTTAACATCAAAATAATCCTTAATCATAACATGCTTCTATGGGGTTCTGCTTGTTGTGTGTATCAGGGGCGTCTGTGTGTTCCACACAGATTGTTTATAAAACCCAAATTTGAAAATGGTATGACATAGTTTCTATTGACAGAATTGTCCTCTTTTTTTTTTTTTAAAATTTTTTTTTTCCCTGTCAGTATCAGAGAGTGTCTATCATCTGGTATGAAATGAATTTCAGTCCATAAAATCATTTGATGGTATTTGATTCAGCGCAGCGCTTATGCTGTGTTCCCGTTGCTACAAGAACCGCCATTTTGTTTGTCGAGTGCCAGGAGAGGGGAAAAAAAAGGCAGACAATGTGCTTGATGCCAATAATGGTTGCCAGTGGCACCGAGGTTGGCATCAGACCCTCTTTGTCTAGTTGCTGAATGCCTTTGATTCGTTGGTTGGCATCCGCATTGCAGTGGGCACATTGGAAAGTTTTTGACAATCAGTGAATGAAAGCTGCAGTACTTGTTTGCTGCAACAGAACCAAGATAATATAAATCTCTCCTTCAGATAGATGTTTTGCTTACTCTTACTGAGACTAATGTTAAAAAAAGCTAAAAATTGCCTTATTTTTTTTCTAAATCATGAAGTATCTACAGCAGTGTGCCTTGTCTGCAGAATTCTGAATTCCCTCATCATCTCTGCTACTTTTTTTTTGCAGCATAAATCAAACGCAAACTTGATGTTTGATTTTAGGTAATTCAGCGTATTCTGAATGAAGCATAGTACACCTTGGGAAATGCTTTGAGAGTTTAAAGAACTGAAGCAGTGGTACACATAAATGTTAAGATTTTTAAGTGTTTTTAGTGCATATGTCTTTCAGAGTACATTTCTCTGATCAGTTATGTTACTGTTTACACTCTCCTTTGTCCTTACATAAGGGTGATATAACTGGGGGAGCCCACGTTCCTAGCTGTTAATAAACTCTGGAGTCAAAGGAGGAGAGGATCTTTTTAAACTATGTTGGGAGTGGGGAAGAAAATAGATGCAGATGTCCTTAGTCCTGTAGTGTTCAGGCACTCTTTGCTTTTTAACTTCTTCCACCATCGAGATGCTACCACAGCTCCAGCTCTGTGACTTTGTTACCAGGAAATTGGCAAAAAGAATAAATCATTTCTGTTGGAAGTTTCCTGGATAGTTAACATTAATATTGCTTTCCCGTTAACTGCTATTATCTTGTTAATTAATAAGAAGGATTAGCAGCTCTACCCAAAGGGCTGCACAGAAGGAAGCCTGGCCTATGTGAGTCCCTGAGTTGCTAGACTGTGTCCTGTCCCTTGAGGACTGGAGGGGGGTGGTCGGCCAGGAAAAAAAAGGGAAAAAGCAAGAGAAATATGAGAGAAGAATGAGGGCACTTGCCAGCCAAGGGGAGAATTTTGTGTGCAGGACTGTTGTGCTGAGCTGACCCTGTGCTGGGGAGGCTGGCAGTGCCCTGCCCTGCTGCAGGTGCCATACCCTGCTGTGGGGGATGTGGGAGGCGGCACGGGCACAACCCAGTGTGGTGCCCACATGCCTAAAAAGTGTGCTTGCAGATAGCCTCAGCTGGGATGCAGGGCGCTGCCGCTGCATCGAGCTGAAACTCTCTTGCACTTAGTTTAATGCCAGCAAACTGGCAATCCCTAGCCAAGTGGGGATATCGCTTTCCCAATTCAGATAGTCCTGGCAATGTGTGCCTTGTCTTACTTGAAAAATGTGCCCTCTTCCAGAAGAAATTGTAATTCTTTTTTTAACATGATATGTGTGAATTGCAGGACTGGATGGGTTTATCAATGGCTTGATCTTTTAAAAAACTTTTTGAATTTTGTGAATTTATGTCTATAGGGAGCTGAAATTTTGAAAGAGGTTTGCATAGTAGTTTTCATGCTAAGTTTTAGTTTTCATTCTGTAAGTAGAGAAAATTTATTGCGTAGTTATTCTGTTAATATTTTTAAATTATAATAAAATTATTTTGGCTAGTTTGCTGTGACTATGTGAAATTCCACTTAGAATCACACTCAAAATAACGTTTTAAGCAGTTCCTGGTTAAGTCACATTATGGTCATATGCCTAAATATCACACCACCCAGATAGATTTTGGATGAGAATTTGCATTTTTTGTGTGCACTGATGTTCCCACATACAATTAATGAAAAAGCAATGGGCTTAGATGAATCAACCATTTGCTGATCATTTCTATTTCTTTTAACCTTAACAATTTGCCTCCTTCTGAATACTTTTCCTGGGAACACATGGTATAACATTTTACCTGTTTTGCAGAAGGATATGTCAGTATGCAAGGTGATTTGTTGTGAGTTTACACGGCAAATTATGAGTTACAGCAGGAACAGCAGGAAATACAGCTTATTACTGCCTGTACATACAGGCTTCTATATGCTCTAGGACCTTGTTTCTTGCACAGTCAAATGGCATGTGATCCCCTGCTCTAAATCTCAATTTTGGATCAGAAAGCTAGTCAGTGCAGAACCAGAAGTGTGAGTTTCTATTTTATCTACTCAAGTATGAGAAGAGATTTGCGTAGTTTAAAAATCTCATAGGGAATAATCAACCTTTTTAAAACTTAATTACTCTGGACAATTCCAGTCTGCTGAGGCATGCAGAAAACACAATTAAAAAAAAAACTTATTTGTGTCATCTAAAAAAGATATTGTATTATTTTCTAGTTTTCTAATGTAAAATTTTGGATAACTATTTTCTTGACTGTCTCTATTGTACTGAAAATTATACGCAAGAAAGACATTTGCCATTAGTAAATGGAGGTTAATTCAGTGTATATATGGATGTCATAATTTTAAAAGATTAATTATTATTATTACTTTGTTTATGATGATGTAGGATACTGAAACATTTTGAAAGGCCACTTAGCAATTTTCATTTTTTCAGAACGTTTATGTGTGAACTAACATTCACACATAAATGTAGTACGTCTGAAGAATTCAAAACGTTTAATTTTTTTCTTTTTAATTTAAAAAAGTTTTCTTCAGAGCAGGAATGCAGGTCATATGACAGGTTCATGAAAAAGAAAAGGGAATTTTCCATATTTAGCATTACTGCTAATAGGAATTAAATATACGTGCCTTTCAGGAAGGAGCATTTACCTCATTCTGATTTTTCTCACCTGATACACTAAGAGGAGTAATTTTCAGAGGGTTAAATAACATCAATTGTGTTTGCGATAAAAGAAACTGAAGTTTAAATAAATCCTTTTCAACTACTTGAAAATATGGAGGTCAGTATTAATTTATGAATGACATTTAGTTCAAACAAGAAGCAATAATGTAAAGAATAGAAAAGGAATCAGAAAACCCTTGCTTCATGGTACTTTCAGACAGAAATAACTCTGTGAACAAAGAGGATTCTTCTAAACTATATACAAGACCACTAATTAATAAAGGAAATGCCTCAGTTTAAAGCAGAGCTTTATGTTTTACATTTCTTAAATTTTCATGTATATTGAATTCACTGTAACTATGAAAACTTCATTAAAATAATTAAGTGCTAAATGCCTCTGCAGGTTTTTAAAGATAATTGCATGAGGTTGCTGTCAAGTCTGCTTCTCTGCTTCTTTATCTAGCTCTCCTTTTTCCCCGTGCTTCTCCTCCTTCTCCTTTTCCCTGCTCCTAGTGTAGTAGCATAGTCAGGTCAAGGACAGGTGGCCCTCTGAAATGGTGGTCCACAATGCCAAGCACAGTAATTCAAGACGTTTCCCGAAGTGTTACTTTCCAGTCTCAACAACAAGGTGAAATGTTTCTTTGATGTAATTGCTTGGACTAGGATGATCTTAAAATCAAGTTAAATGGCTATCTTAACTGAATAGGGTTGCTCCTTCCATTGTGGGGTGAAGAAGGCGGCTCCTTATGAACTGCTACTTTACAGATACTAAGTGAATGTGAAAAGGGAAGAAAGTCTCTGTTACTATTCAGTTTGTTTGACAGATGTCAAACAAGATGTCATTCATTATAGGGAGGTTTAATGATTTTACTCTGTATCTCTTTTTTATGTTTGTAATTTTAAACTCTGGTGGGATTTTTAGAAGTTCCCGCTAAAACCCTGGCTCAGGGCATTCAAACCTGGATTAAAAGACATTTGAAATTCTCAGAAGCTAGTAAAAGGGAAGTAAATCTCAGATTATTAGCTTTGTCTTAGAGAGCAGAGTACATTTTAGTGTGTCTATTGTACTGTTTTGTAGCGGTGACTTGTGTGTGAACCTGGAAGCATTCCTCTAGGTAATTGTTTATATTTTCCCCTCACCATGTTTTTATTGACAAAAAGATTACTTGTACTCTCCCCCCAGTTCTTCTCTGAGGGGGATTCTTTCCTTTTCTGAGGTATTTTGTGCTTTTTAAATTTTAAATAAATATATTTCTTTAGCTGTTTCTTGAGAATATAAAAAGTGGAATGTGATTTTGGTTCTATTCCGCCCACCCCCCCCTTCCCGCCACTCCCAAAAAAAGTGGTGGGAGATGGGCACTTCAGACTTGGTGTTTGGAGGGATTTTGAGAAAGGGCTGATAGTCTAAAGCGTGTTTATCAATAACAGTGTTTCAAATGTTTTTAGATAGCCTGAGGACCAGAGCTTTTGCCTTCATGCCCTATGACTTTTGTGTGTTACATTCCACTTTATATGAGATCCCTCTTCAAGTCAGAAAGGTGACTTAAAATTATAGGGACCTTGGAGTAATTTTAACCTTAATTTGTCTGTCTGTGGCATTTGGAAGTTTTAAACTACGTGTATGTTTGTTTGTTTTTATTCCAAGAAATAGAGTTGAAATAGCGAGATGTTACCGTGATGTGGCATGGTGTGAAAGCTTAGCAGTATCCCCTTCAATCATTGTGTTCTTTTCTCTCAGTGAAACCCTGCACTTTTTTACTTAAGTAACTGCTCATCTCCAGAGTGGAAGGGGCATGTTAAATTTTCCAGGGTACTTCCATAGAGGTACCTTCACTAAAGACATATCTGTGGCTTTAAGTGGGCTTTTTATTATTTCCCCTCTGAAAAAAATACATATGGAAATTGATAAAAAACAGTTCCCCTTTTCTTCCTTAGAAAGTGAACAGGAAAGAAAAATGCAAAAATGAACAGGTAGTGAACTCTGAGAAACTTGGTGTGGCTGTCGAGTAATTAGGAAAAAAAATCTGTGATTGTTTGTTGGAGGCAAATGGTGTGCACAGGTAAGTATATTCTATATTGTTTGGAATTATTTAACAATTGATGCTTTTAAGTATCTATGTTTTGAACAAAGTGTTTACGTATTTGACTTCTTGATCTCCAAGCAGTACCAACCTGTGTTACTACACATCTTTTCATAAAGGATCAATTTAAACAACTGAAAGATGGTTATCTATTTATCTTAAACCTAGCATTGTATTTTAATTTCCAGTCAATTTCCTTGTCATATCCTTCATAAGCTGTGTTCTGAGGTGTCATAAGATTTACATACTTTTCTTTAAAATAGAACAAAAACAATGTGCATGCTTTAGAATTCAGTAATTACAAACTCTATGCCTTTAGAAATTTAATTAAATTAAAATATTCACAGAGTATATTTTTTTGCTTGTGAATTGCATTGGGCTAAAATGCCAAACCATTTTCTGACTTTTTTATGAAGTGGCTAACAGGGAAATGCTTAGAAGAATATTATGGATGTGCATTGTGTCTGGGAGATAGCAAATATACTTCCTGAAGCATCGGCTGTCCATTGCCTGAGTAATGCCACTGAAAATGATGCCTGACTTTTTGAAGGGATAACCACTCTAGTGTCCCTGATTTAAAAGTGTGAAAATTTCTCCTGATCAAGACAATGTACTCTAACATCTGCAATTTCTAGAAGGATTACCTTAAATTTGTTATGCCACGTTAAAAGACGTGTTTTACGAGGCTGGCCTCAGCTCTTGGCCTTAGTGTCAAGAACCTGCTATGTGATGCAACGCATCTTGTTAGGTTTAATTGACCAAAGCTGATTCGTTAAAACAATTCATTTGTGCTGTAACTCATGCCCTCCCCAAGTTGCTACCTGAATGTCTTGACCTTGGTTTGTCTGGGTCATGAAATGGCTGTGAACTGCTTGACCTCTCCATTGTTCAGTGGCCATGACACTTCCTCCACTTCTTTGTGGTAGCTGCTGACAAGAAGACCTCAGCCCCGTATTTACACCCTGGTGGGTTTTCAGTGTCCCTGCAGAGCATCTGTATCCTCCTTTGGAAGTGCTCCTTATGTCACCACCTATTGTCTGCTGACAGTGAGGGGGAAAAATTGCCCTTCATAGTAGAAGAGGTAGTGAAGGAATTTCTGGGAGCTGGAGGAAAACTCCATCCTCTCTCAGGCTGCTGAGCATTTCTGTTATGTTAGGGTGCACGGGGTCACTACTTTTTTCAAGGGCAAACACCATCCATCTTAGTCAATCCTGTTTCACTGTAAGCTTTGTTTGAGTGGGATGTGCTGGGAAGAAAGTTCTGCTTTGAAAATATTTTGTGATGAAAATCTAATGAGTATGCACACTATTTCAATTTTTAGGACATGAGAGTGATTAAAATAATTTTTTGGTGTGAAATGGAGGAGTTTCCAGTCAATATCATAAACAAAAACATTGATTTCTAAAGACCTAGCCTGTGTTCAAGAGCAGCCATGGTTTCTAAAGCAAAGGAGTTTAAACAGGATCTAAACTTAGTAAAAGGGAGAAAGAATGATCTTTAAATGACTTATTTAAAAAGAAAAAGTGAAATGCATTATTTCTAGTGGAAGCGACTTGTCCTTAAGCATTATTCTTGGTGGGGGAGAGTCACTGGTCCCTTACCCTGACAGGCTGCCTACTGTCAGTATCTCAGATGCTAATATCAGCATCTTGATGCAGACTTTGTGCTTCTTATAACTACCAACTATTTGACTACTGGGACAGTTTATTTTTTGAAATGAATATTAAATCTAATCACACGCTGCATTGTGACACTGTTTTAGGAAGTAGCACCTTTCAAAATCAGCGTCTGGATCTGTCGAAAAACTGTGGGTAGGTTAAGAAAGCTTATAGACTAGTACTGGTAAAGTTATAGAACAAGTAAATTTGTATTCCTGTGGTCGTCAGATAATTGGTATGTTCTTATTTTAGGTCCTTAGCCTTAGACTTTGCTCACAAGTGGATTTATTCAATTGGAATGACATAATTTAAACCCCATATTCTTCCACAGCACTGTGCACTGACTTCCACAGAACATGAGCAGGTTTGTATTTCTGTAGTACACCTGATTTCTTTGTAAACTTAATCTTTTTTGCTTCTTTCAAGAAAAAGAAACCAGAAGGCATGTTTACATACAGTATTCCTGTGCACTTGTATATGATGAAACCTTTTCTTTCTGTGTGAAACTCTGCAAGCTAGGTGTGATTTCCAATTGCAGTTACATTGTTCCTGTGAAGGAAGAGGGTGGGAATGCTGGTGCAAGGAACTTGAATGCTATCGCTGTGATGACAACGTAAAGTATGACTCAATGTTTAGCTACAAAGACTTCAAAATCCTTGTCCCTGGTCCCCAACCCTGCCATTGTCTCTCTGGGTGACTGCAGGCAAGTTAATTACTATCTCTGTGTCTCTCGGCCTGGGGAGAGAGAACACCACTTCACTGCTGGCCCAGCGAGTGTTGTGATAAATACTGAGATAAGTACTGGCTAAAAGATTCCCGTATTCCACTGCAAGCAAAACCCATGTGCTGGTGCCCAGCCCCCAGGAGGGCTCTATGTAATAAAGAAATGTTGTACCCAGTTTTCTCATGCCCAGACAGAAGAAACTTGCCCAAGCAGGGAGGGCAGGCATGAAGCATTCCTTGCCTGCAAGCCCTGCGGTGGTACTGCTCCGTGGGAGAGGGTGTCAGGGCAAAACCTTACAGCAGGGCTGGCCCCTCGCAGGGACCGGGGCTCGGGCAGCAGCACTCCTCCCGCCACCCCTGCTTCATTCAGCAGGAGCTTTGGGCAGGGCTGGCCCTTGGGGATGGGAAATGGACATGGCACAGACAGCTCTCTGAGTTGCCCTGCCCTGTGACACTGAAGCAAAAATATACTCCAGACAGAAAGATAAAAGAAACACTCATTATGGGACAATTATATGGCTGTTCATCAATATTCAACCACAGAGAAGGCGTCTGCAGTGCCTGCAGGGGTGGCCTATGAGCTCAATCTGCTTTCCCATCCTTCTCTCTGCTCTCATCACAGGTTTTCATTCAAGTGGGCCACTTGAACACCAGAGTTCCTGCACTATTGTTCGAAGCTCAGGATGGATGATCAGGAATTTGGTGAAGTGTGGGATGAAACCCAAGCTAATGTAACAGTGTACCTGTGTCTGGAATAGGCTGGCCATCCTGTTTCATCTCCCTGACTTGGACAAGTCTGATTTGTGAGGCAGCTGATGGGCATACCATTGGTTTGTAGGGACTTAGTCCAGGATTGCGTCTTAGAGGGCCTAGCTTTGCCTGGAGCCCCAAATTACTGTAGTGAAATGCTCCTAAGTAATTAGTAACCTGTGTTTTTGGACCCAGTATGGCATCTACTTTTATTCCTTCAGTCACTGCTTTTCTCATTCCTTCCTTTATGATGATATTTTAGGGTTGGTAACCAGCTAGCCATACTAACACCTACAAAATTACTGCATCTGCTTCTCAGAGTGGGAAGAGGCAATAATTTACAAAAATGAAGTGTGTCCATGCATTTTTCCAGCTGATACTGAAACAGTGCAGTTTACAGCAAAACAAGGGTTAACATCAAAACTTACTCTATTGTTTAACTTCCAGTTAAAGAACAACCAGCTTGTGCAGAAAAGAGAATTGAAAAATTGATTGGACTTTTGGATCCAGCCATAGAATTTAAAGGATATCAGGTTGAGATTTTGCCGTATATGCATTCATAGGTGAGTTTACAGCCTGCAGTTCAGTCATTTGTAGAGGCTTACGTTGTAGGAGCCACAGACTTAGTCGGTTTTATTAAACCCAAGGGATTTAGTTTTAAAGCTATGTGTAATTACTTTAACTGGCATAATTGATGTCATTTTTTTTTTTAGTTAAGAAAACATATGAAATTGTTACTTAGAGAATAAAATTGTTTTTTGCACTTTATAGTGAGTTCTGGTGTATTTTAAAACGTGTGCTGATCTTGCTTTGTTGTACACAAATGCAATGTGTGTAAGTAGTCCGTCTTGGCCTTTCATATATTTTTTCACTATATTGTGGATATAAGTTGAATATGCTGGGACAAGAATTACAGTTGTCCTGTAGTGATTTCTGTTCTATTTGCAACCTTCAAATAAAGGAAAAGCTGCTTATAGTAAAATGAGGATCACTGGTCTTTCAGTAATTAAATAGACTTGTTATACTGCATTAATCCTTTTTGGAACATTTGGAATGGCTTCTTAGCACTTACAAACACAGCATTAGGGCCAGAAATTAATCTGTTGTTTGTCCTTCAATATTTGTGTGACATAAAGAATGTGCATTCAAAGATGTAATTAAGGTTCAGGATGAGGATCATCATAGAGTCAAATACTTATATTGATCATTCAGTAGTGTGAACCAAGTCCTAGAATGAAGTTGCAATAATTGTTGGAAGGACTTACACACTACTAATTGCATCCAACTGAATGAACTAGTAATGGTTTTCAACGCTGTCTAGTTTTGGTTGCTCTATGTACATGAGGAAAAAAGTGTGGATTATTTGGAGGTAGCCAGAAACTTTCTAATTTTCTGATTAACCTTC
This sequence comes from Rhabdornis inornatus, assembly GCA_013397075.1. NCBI lineage: Eukaryota > Metazoa > Chordata > Aves > Passeriformes > Rhabdornithidae > Rhabdornis > Rhabdornis inornatus. The sequence goes on from VWZS01004634.1 coordinate 64,925, forward strand.
CTTTTAGGTCGATCAAGAAGTAAAGACTCAACATTTCATCAGTAAAGAATATGCTCAAGAAATAAATTCAGTATCTTTCTAATGATGAGGGTGGTGTTTTTTTAATCAAGGACAGGTTTAGGGAGCATAGACCAAGATGACATACCTAAACCTGATCTGGCAGAGAAGTTGTTCAGATGATCATTTGATATCCTTTCTAATTTCAGGGTTCATTGGTGCTAATGCATTAGTCCCATTTCTTCCTTTTCTGAGTTTTGACTTCACGAATGATGAGCAACTAAAATCACACAAACTTTCTCTCAGATTTTTGCAGCTTTTTAATTGCTTTTCTGGACAAAGTCTGCTTAGTCTTTGATCAACAGGCCAGACTAATTCACTTGGTGCTGTGTTAGAGTTCTGTGCTGTTCTTCTGCACTGTTCAGCTGTAATTAACCTGAAGCATGGTACAGAGCATTAGCTTCTGAGACTGGGTTAAATCAGCAGAAGAGTCTTATGTTCCTGTGGTATATAGTCTTAGAACACATTATCCTATTGCAGTAAGATAAAAGTGTTTTAAATATAGTCCAGCCAGTTTGACCTTGTCAGAATATAAGTCATATTATTGGTAATTTGGGCTTGCTGACGTGTTTCACCGTAGGATGAGCATTAACACAGAACTCCTTATTCCATCTGGTGAGGAACCTACAGAGAGGGCTATACATAGATTTTTTCTTAAATTCTGTGTTACCATATAATGAGATTCTGTCTTCTCTGTGCTCATGACACTTCTCTTGCCATTGACAGGCACCTTTGTCAGAGACCAGAAAGTGCAGTTGAGACATTATAAAGTGGCCGTATTCGATCATGTGGATGTGACTGCTGAGTAGTGATAGTTCTGGGTTGTATTTTTGGAAAAAGTGATTAGTAACAGCTTTAGCAAACGTTTTATGAAGTCTTTGGTTTTCAGGGTAAATGCCCTGGAAACAGGTGTCAAAATGAACGGAACAGAATTTGATGATTAATCTACACATGCACAAAAGCTGCAAAAGACTCTACAATTTAAAAATTTGATTCTGCCGAAGTTTGCCTACATGTTGTGACAACACGGTGATAACCAGAGACATCATGGTGACGTCTGAGGAAGCTCATGTGGGTCCAGAAAGCAACAAAATTGCATTCATATGGCATCTTCATGTGCTTTCAGGTAAACTGTTCTTTTGGGTTCCCTATAGGATGACGTCAATCTACTCTGGAAAAATTTGCCCATTGGAGTAACTGTAACAGATTAATTTGAACTTGTCCCTGTTATATGTGTATTTTATTTTCCAATAATAATAATATATGCATATAACTGTGTCTGTCGTGAGGTGTTTTATATGAAGTTTTCAGTCTGAGTGCTCACTGTTTGGTACACATCCTAGTCATTATGCATCTTATTGACAAAGGTGCCTTTGGATTTTGTGGCTGTTTTTTCTATCACTGATAACACATTACCTCTTTGAAAGTGGCACATGAAATCCTATAGTCACTTAAGTTGGAAAAGACCTCTAAAATCAGCAAATCCAACCAGTAATCTAGCAATGCCAAGTTCACTGCTAATCCCTGAGCACCATATCTACACCTCTTTTCAATGCCTCCAGAGATAGCAGGTCAACTGCTTCCCTGGGCAGCCTGTTAAAATGCTTGACACCTCTTTTGGTAATCAATTTCCTAAATATAAACTTCCCCTGGTGCAACTTGGGGCCATTTCCTCTTGCCCTGTGTCCTGTTACTGGGGAGAAGAGGCCGATAACCACCTGGTTACAATCTCCTTTCAGATGGTTACAGAGAGAGGACTAAAGTTTCTTCTTACCCTCCCTTTTACCTCCAGGCTAAAAAATGTAAACTCCCTCAACTGCTCCTCATGGAAGTTTTTCTCTAGACCTTTCATCATCTCTTTTGCCCTCTCCCTGGACTTGCTTCAGCACCTCAAAGTATCTGCTGTATTAGCCCAAAACTGAACACAGGATTCAAGATGAGGCCCCACCAGTGCCATGCTGACATATTTCTTGTTGCCTGAGTGCAGAGTAACTGCTTCTTTGGGCATCATTGGTGGTGAATAAATACGCCAGAATTTCATATCTTCACAGAATGTTTTCACAGACAGTTCACACTCATCAGCTTTTTTGGATTTTTTTGATTATTTGAGTGCTAGGTGGCTCTGGGCTGTTTGTGCCTCCTTGCCAATGAAAACTGCCACAGTAACCCAACTGCTGCCACAACTTGTGTGGATGTGGGGAATGGGTGAGGTGAGGGAAGAGGGATAATATAGGGCTAGGGAGGAGTGGGCAGGGGCTGTGTGAGGAAAACCCAAGAGTATGTGTGAGTAGGGAGTAGTGGAGGATGCCATCTCTAATGCCAATAGCACCAGTTTTGCAACCCCTGCACTAGACAGGTCTGTTGATTGTTGAATAGCAATCTGTCTTCTTCTGTCTCCTTAGTAACCTAAAGCTATTGTATACAGAATGTTTGTATCTCTAGGCTTTGATGCTGGAAGAAGAAAATATACTTATAGAATGTTGTGTTCCATTTAGGAACAATGAGAAAAACACAGAAAGGAATTTATTCCTTTGATTTATTTGATTTATTCCTGTGATTTATCTTCCTCCCCTTCCCCAGGTTTGTAAATATGAGGGACATTCTTCTTGAGGGACATTTTGTAAGTTAATATGGATCTCATCTGGTCTCTTTGAATCTCATTTAGCTCAGGAGGGGTTGTTTCACAGTAATTTAAAGTCCTAATACTGAATTCATGTTTCAAGGACTGTGTTCAGATTCATATTTCTTCTGTAAAGGATGTTCTTTAAAGGGCTATTCAGAAGCTATTCTGGTGTATTGAGTTCCCAGGCAACAAAACTAGAACACGTATGACTGAAGTACTGCAGACTCTCTAGACTGTAAACCTAATCCTGCAAATCCCTATTTACATAAATCCCACTGATTTCAAAGGGCCTGCACATGAGAAAGCAGGTTTTACAGGATCAGGCCATTCTTCCTAGGGACCAACATCTGTTGCACCAACTGTGATAATCTCATGACTGTTAAAGAAAACTCTGAGGAAACATTTTATCTCGACTAAAAGAAAACAGCAAAATAGTAACACTGTTATCTGTTGCTATAAAGTGGATTATTACCAAAAGCAACTCTCATTATATGCTTCACATCTCTTCCCTTCCTGCATATTTTTAGTTACTCTAGGGAAAATGCTATAGGTAGCTATGTATGGTTGTTGCTGTTCCACACCCGAGTTATATGAAGTTTGTGAACCAGACTGTAGATGCTGAGATATTCTTAGGTACTGAAAGAGGCTTTTGGCACATGGGTTAAAGACTATCATTGTCTTTTGGAGTTTCGGAAACTGAGAAAGAAATGTCTTCAGTAAAATTCTAAGGTATTTTGGGTCTTGCAGTTCAAGTCTATGCTGCTTTGGCTGAATTAACTGAAGTACTACAGTCAAAAAGTCCGCTTGGCATTCACTGTGGAAGCATGGGTGGTGGTCAACTGGTAATGCTGCAAGCAATTAAAAAAGAACAGCAGAAGCAGATGGTGGTTATGTTGGGAAGAGCAAAGTCCAGATCCTTTGCTTCCCTTTAAGAACAGAGAACACTTGCATAGCTGTGGTAGCACTTGCTGCAGCTGGAGCTTAGTAGCTTTTCTGACATGTACATGGAGATCTGGAAAGGGACAATAGACTGCTGTGATATCTTGGTTGACTCCCAGCTTCTGTAGGCCTGGTTTCACAACACACAGGAGTGTGTGGATTCATAGTGGTAGGGTCATTTGGTGTGTAGTCCTGTATGCTTCCTGCATTCCTTGAGCTGTGCAGCTGAAGATAGGGATAAAGTATCATTCATTGTCCCTTGCAGCACAGAAGTTATAATGAAATAGCTGTAGAAAAGGATAGCAAAGAGCTGGGTAGGTCACTTGGGCCATTATGCATTGGGATTAAAGAGCTCTCTGAAGTTCAAAAGCAAAGGGAGTCTGTATCAATAATGAAGTGCATGCTGTAACAATAGTTCTAGCACTTCATCCATGCTTTGGATTCCCTGCGCTTAAAATTTACAGTCAGTTTATGCATGACAAGGACAATGGCCTGAGATTTCCATGAGCCATGTAATGGACAATAAGCTACTGCTACTCATGTCATCAGATCAATGGGAAAAAAGGAGTAAGATTTCAAATATGCCACCAGCACTATGTTGCGGTCAGCAACTGCAGTGTTGGTCGACCAAAGGCATGATATTCCTCTTTATGGTTGCAAATTCTTGTAAAATTTCCTGCTAATTTTGAGTACTTGTAATGATTATACTTGCACCTCTGTAAAATGAATAAAATAGTGTTCAAAGTCTAATAGGCAAGGCTTGAGGGACCTGTATTTAACAGGTATGCGAAAGCTAGGATAGAAATAAAGTTTCTGTGCAGTTACTTGGGAAAGTAACATGTTCAAAGGTGGTGCTTTTATTCACAAGCTGTAACTTTGCAGCATCTTTTTGTCTCCCTATCTTTTCTGATTATTATGAGTCAAATTTCTTTCAATGTGCAGGATTAAGCATACTTTTCATTAGGGGAAAAAATGTTTACTGTAGGTTTTTTACTATGTCACCTGTATTTCTGCACCGTGGTTATCACAATTCCTCCTTCCCTATCGCAGACCCATATTTTCCTTCATGTTTTTAGGAAGTAATTAGGAGTTATACTCTTAATGATTTTTAATGAGAGTTTAAATGTACCAGTTTACTTCGAAGTAATTGCTTTTGAGAAGCAAACAATATGCTTTAGGGAGTATTTTCTAGATTTTATATTGAGCTCTGTGGAAGATCAGAGCTATGCTAAACATGGAACATAAATCTATTATACTATGCTTAAAAAAGCAGAATGGAGATGAACATCAACTGAAATTACAATATTTTGTCTTTAGACTGAGAGAAAAACAATTTACACTTATACTAATATGGAAGATTTGGGAAAAAAAAGATGTGCAGAATCTCTAGGAAGCTTATTTATATTAAGAAAATACCAAGCTAGCACTTGTATTATTTTTCTACATAGAGATGTCACTTCATTTGCTAGGGGTAATTAGTTCAGTCAGAAGAATTTTATTTTCTTCTTTTTTGGAACTACAGAGAATTAGTATTTTCAAAATAGCAAGTGTATAAGATCAAGCTTGCTGAAATGCAATTTTGCACACTTTTTTATTTGCCTCCCCTGTCTCAATTCCCAAGACATGTAAGTTCTTTATGGTCTGAATTTGTCTTTTGTTTGTGTAAGGTTAAATCTAAATAATGTAACATTTGTGGTTCTTTTACATTTTACTGGACTTTGTTCTGGTTTGAGATTTTTTCTGATATTTTAAATCAGTCCTTGCCAGAATCTGGTATTACAGAAGATTTGGCGTTACAGAAGATTGTGACTGCGTGGGAAGAAAGTAGAACTGAAAGTAGAAGGAAATCAATCAGTTAGTTTTGAGAAATAGTTGATTGTTTATTTTCAGAAGACTACTTGTAACAAGTGATTCCTTGTCTCATTTTCCAGTTTTCTATATTGCTCTCTCATATATCAGGAGAAATAACATTATTCTTCATCAGAACCAATGTACCTTGTTAAGTCATTAAGGCAACAGGATCTCCTGTCATTCTGCTATGTTATGGGGCTCTTGCTGAAGCTGAGCACCTTTGGAATTCAGAAAGAGTTTTTCGGTATTTCAATTTGAAATGCTGTCTCCTGACTTCCTATAAACACGCTACCTTTTTCTTGCTGGTTCTAGAAATGCTTTACACAGACTTGCAACTGAGTGTCTGAATGGAGAAGGAATGCAGGTATTTGAGATCCACATCCTTCCGTGCCTCAGCTCAGCACCAAGCACAGCAGGATCTTCAGCCCTGTTGAGGTTGTGATGCACAGTGGTATTTGAAATGCTTAGTGTGGAATTCTGTGCTAAAGCAGCGCTCAGCGTGGTATAGCTGCATTCCAACCTGCAGGCTGTGATTCTTAGCACATTCTTATTGCTAGATAAAACAAATCGTTAAACTGATCGGGTTTGTTCATTTATGATACTCTTCATTGTGGTACTGTATACTGAAATTAAACTCTGAATAAGAAAATAATTTTTCACAAGCATAAATAGATAAGTTTGTTCTACAGCATGTTCTTTACAACAACTGTTGTATTTGCATATCTTATCTCTGACAATAATAAATAGTGCTCTCATGAGAAAGAGTGCTCTCATGCTTATAAATGCTTAGTTTTTTTTCCCCTATGATAGTTATTGAAATTCGTGTCAGTAGAGAAAACTCTGGAAAGCAGCTAAAATTTTGTTTTAGAAAAACAGATTTCAGTTAATTATAGTGAAAACATATTTTCTAATCTTTATGGCTGTTACAAAATCTCAATATACCAAACCAAATAGGACACGCTGTAGATAAACACAATTATGCTTTGAACATTGCTAAGAAAGAAATGAAATGACTTTTGATGAAATTTCACTAGTTCAAAAGAAAACAAACTAAAATGTATGTATAAATATAAAGGGTGAGTTCATCTTACTGGATTGTTCTGGGATTGCCCAGTACTTTTTTGAGAGTTCAGTAGCTGATGCTCCTTGTGATGCTGTCATTGCTATTGGTGCAAATAGGATAATTTATAAAAGTTTCTAACCCAATGAAAGTTTAGGATCATGGCATATGCTGCTATGATTTCTCTTTGGATCAAGAATTCATTTAAATTTTGTTAATAAATTAATAACTTTTTTTTAAATGACCATATCTCTTTCTCCATTTTTAAATTGCAAAACTCTTTAGACACAGCTACATTTTGGTCAACATATATAAATGCGTATGCTTCAAAAGGCGTGAGTTTCACTCTGTAGTGTACAGATTACCCATTTAAGTAATCTGCTCCTTGTCCACAGAATCATGCTGAATAATGTGTTAAATAGACTTTTAAATTAAACGTTTAAGGTCTAAAGTTCATGGTAATTTGTAAGAAATGGTGAAGATCATTAGTGTAGTCTTCATTGATGAAAAGTGTTTGGGTAGCATGGGCAGTTCTTTTGCAGACTCTATAGAAGAAGTGAAAATAAATTACACAATACAATAGCATATTTCTGTCAAAGCACTTGAAAAGTTCATCTTGGAAACCACAAAATTGTGACTCTGGCATAGCACTCATCCAGATAACCATATCAAAATAATAAGTGTCTTTTAGACTCTATGAGCTCCAGAGATTATTTCCTACACGAAGTAAATATTTGAAAGTGTGTGGCAGGTAGTGTTCTCACAATTTGTTGAAAAGTGAGAAATCTGAGGCATTTAAGCAAGTCCAGATTTTTGAGAGGCCTCTGCTTTAAAATATGTATGCATTTGTTCATGTGAATGGAATGAAATTTTGGCCTGCAGCAAATTAGTATGCTCCGTAAGTGATCTTAATGTGATTTCTGCCATGATCTATTTGTTATTGCTTATCATTGGCTTTCCTTTTGGTGTTCTTCAGATTTTTTTATCCTTTACCTCTATTTTCAAAACATGATTATTTGTAGTGTGTATGTTCAGTAATAGCAGTTTACCTCTCCGTAGTTTACAGAGAGAGTTAGAAGCCAACAACTGTAATTACTTCCATGTTCATAGCTTAGCAGGAAACCAGGAAAGTGGAGTTAAGGTGTGCCGTTGATGCAGTACATCAAGAAAGAATTACAGGGTGAAATCATTGCTATACATTCTTTTGGTTTAATGATGACTGTTACTTAAATTTGGTTTTGGGGGGTTTACCACTGTCTGTTGTTTTTATGTGACCACACAAGGAGAGTTTAAGTTACCTGTTTTGTGAATATCTTCTGGTTGTACTTATTTGCCACTTCTTCATTTTGGCTCAGCAAAATTGTAAATTCCAGACAATGACTTTCTACAGTAACCTGCCTTTGTGCTGTGTGGAACCTGTGCAGCTTTTACCCTTAGTGGTAGAAATATGTAAGCAAGGTTAGAACACATACATCAGAGTTCAACTGTGAAGTGTCATAGCCAGTACTCTCTACTGGCTTGCTCCCATTTGTTAAACATATTTAAATGAGGCAGCTGCCTCTAAAGTTGAAATGAGTATAATTGAGACTAATACGCAACAGGTATTCTCTAATAATGGAAGTCATAACATCTAAGGATACGACTCATTTACACAGATGTATTTACATGTATAATTATTTTTTTATACTTTTGCAATTAAATTTGAATACTCTGTATGTAGAATATAATTTATTTGTTGTGGTTCATGGTTGTTTTTTCTTCCTGCCATAATCATGCATATATTTAAATATTATTTTCTTACTGAGGCCAACTTGAATTTGAGAAGAAATATTTAATTTCCTAAACATCACCAGTATCACAATGTGAAAAGATGCAAATCTTTCATAATCTATATGGTGAAAGACTTTTAGCCAAATATGGAACACAAGTGATAGATCTAAGTGACCTGAAGCTACTGAAGGGTCTAATTGAATATGACAGGTAGCAAGAGGTCTGAAGTTAATATAAAGTTTCTTCATTTAGTGCATTAAGCAGCTTTGCTTAGGCCAAACAAAAAATAAATGCCAAACTGAAAGGAAACTCTAATCTCCATCGTCCAGTCCCTGTGCCCATTCAAATTGTCCATGTTACCTGGTTCTCAGCTGTTTAAAATTAGGGCTGTTTTCCTACCTGCATTTATCAATATGTTTCCTCTTGGTTCCCTGAGAGTCCACTAAACTTCCTCTTGTGTTAGTCTTGTGTAGTACCATCATATTGGCATCCAGTTTTAGAAGGGAGAGCACAATAATATTTTTAAGGATATCTCTGGGCACTGCTGCGAAGCATGTGATAGCAGGACATTTTTGTCACGACCTAACTTTTATGCAGAAAAGTCTGAGCTCACCTTCTCTAAAAGTGCTTTGTACTAAAGTGGTTTAGCCAGTAGTTAAGAAAATTGAAGCAAGATTTGGACATACTTATACAGCATTTTGTGAGTAGACCTAACAAACTTTCCCTAAACTTTCTCTCCTTTCCTGTTGAGTCCACCAAGCACATTGCAGCAGCTACATGGCACTCAGTTCTGGCCAGCTGGCTCATTGCACAGTCAAGGCTTGCATACCATTGCCTACAAATATACTCCCATACCTGTAATAGCAATGTGAGCAGGGGAGTGGTCACACTGACCTCACAAACAGTTGCCTTCCAACTCAAGTGACAGGGAAGAGGGAGGCCATGTGTCTGGGGAGGGGGATGGTGAGGCCAGTTGCTTTTCAGATGCATCTACTATCTTCTAGAGGTTCCCTTTGAAGTGCCCAGCTGCCACTTAGCAATGTAGCCCACCCTTGTAACATGACCTAGCACAGCAGCAGCAGGAGTGGCTCCAGCTAACTTTCTTCCCTCTTTGGAAGGTCTGGTTGCCTATTTGCAGTTTGCATGGAGGGATAGGCTTGCTGTAGGTTTTGCAAAGGTCTTCCTCATTTGTTTCGATCTCTAGTCCCCCTCTTTTTTTTCTTTTTTTTTGAGTTTGTAGAAAAGCAGAATAAATTTTAAGTTCACATTAGTTTCAGAACACTATTTTTACTGAGCTGTGAATGCTTTGGATTTAAAAGGTTCTTGTTTCTGCTGGCAATGACTACAACATTATTTTTTTGTTTTGTTTCAAAACAGTCCTTGAAGACTTAGATTTGGAGACCCAGAGGAGAAATTACTAGGATTTAACCTTCAGTTTCCTTCTGTTCCTACCTCTGTGCTCTCCCCTTAGTTTTCATCTGATGGAAGATTGCCTAAAAATGTTTATTATAATAAAATAAGAACAGTCTGAAATAGTTGAATTCCCTAGGAAATAACAATGATTTTTTCTAAATGAACATTTGTCATGGGATTTAATGTGGTCTTTTTTAGAGACTGAAAGGAGATGCACAGATTTAACATGTGTACCTTGTTAGCAATGTTTTGACAAAGAGCAGCAGCTGTATAAACTCATCTTCCTGTAGCTTTCACACACGGGACTCAATTAACAATGAGCCACTTTCAGTATCTAATCCTTTCTATCATTTAAAAAAAAGTTTCCTGGTTTCTGTACATTTTTCCATGCCTAACTCTTACCTATAAACTGAGGGAAGTGGCAGACTGTGAATGGACTGACCTTGCACAACATTTTATATGTGATTTATAGAAGACAATGGCGCTTGTGTTTATATTCCTGGTAAACTCAGATTAAAGTGAAGATTAAAGTCTGTTATTTGCAGAACGTTGTAATGATTGCAGGATCCAGAAGAAACCTTTGTTTGAAATTCCGGTGTTTCAAGCTCTGAAGTGTAGAGAATCAAGAAGCATTGCCCCAGGTATGTCATTCAACCTCATTGTGGTAAGTGCTCTGGAGGAAGGAGGAAGGAAGAGCTCTGTGGTTATTAAGCCTGTGAACCCATGGCATGTATTGTAAGAAAGTCTGTATTTACCTATGGCACAGTCAGGTCACAAGACTGGATAATTGGGCCTTTAACTAATTTCCAGGTGGATCTGTGGCCAGAAATTGAAGTATTAGGTACTTACATAGTGACACTTCTGGAAATTTTGAGAGGTTTTAGAATAAGGACAATTTAATGCAAGCTCCATTTTAATTGCACTTGACATTTCAACCTTTAACTCAAAATTCCTGCACTTGAATGATCTAAAGAGGACATTCTGGAATTACAGGGGCTTCTTGTCTTTTGCAAGTGAGCAGGAAGATGCCAAAAGAATATAAAGGCAGAGCCCAAACATTATGTCATTATTTTTTTTTCTTTCACCTAGTAAAACTTCAGTAAGCTTGAATTGCTAAATTCAGAATAAGCTATTGTCACTACTTGCCAAATAGTACATGCTTGTGCATCTGTCTAATCTATATATGAAAGCCACAAACAGAAGCACATAATTTGGCACAGCACCAGAAGCATGCCTCGGCACACTTCTGGAGATTCTTCCAAATGACTTACTGATTCAAAAATTCTATAATGTTTGCCTGCATGCACGCGCTGAGTGTCTGGAGGAGTTAAGCATGAACTCCTCCAGAAAACTAAGTGTTATGTTTGAATTTGAGATATGATGATTATGTACCTGTACTAATTTACCAGGAGTCCTAGACGCATTTGGTTAATTGTTGTTACTGTTGTTGTGTTTGTGTGTGTGAGAAATGGTAGTGTTTTCACTAAGAGAAAATTCATAGAGGCAGTGTACATAAAATGGACAGGTTTTAAAGAGTATTTCTTAGTCAGAATTGCTTTCTTCCCCCAAGGTTACTTTGTTTTCTGCAATTTCTTCCCTCTTTTGCTGTCAAATTTTTAAAAACAGGGTACAACCACTGCTTAGAGACTTTAAAACTAGAGTAGAAACCTTGTCCATAAAATAAATTATTTAATCAGGAAATCAGTCTTTTTCTTCCTTGAGTAACCATTGTTCCACATGTTAATATCTTTAGGCTTTTCTTAGACACATATTTTATTTCACAGTGAAGTGTTTCAAATATTCAGATAAATTTAAGGGTAGAACTCCATGAAACAGCTGAGATGACTTTATGAATAACTTCTATAAAAAAGACCCGATTCTCTTCTGGCCATCTCCATACAGCTTCCCACAGAAGCCTTCTTTTGCCCTGAAACTGCTGGTTGTTTGTCTCATCTCTCTGCTGATTTCCATTCCATGCTGGTGGGAAGTGTTTAGGTAATCAGAAGATGAATTTAGTCTGGAAATTCATTGGTTTAAAATACTATATTAACAAAAACCAAACGTAATTATTCGATGCTTTGAAATATAATGCAATGAAATACAGCACAAAAGTAAGCAGTCATTTCATTTTTTGAAGGGGTGTGAGTTTTCCGCTTAGCTTTAAAACAGTAAGCTCATTTCTCTCATGCTTCTTTGCCACTCTAGATGTAAAAATACAAAATTTTAAATAGTGTATTCTGTTGGAGCTATTTCACTACAAATTACTGTTTTAGTTGCAAGTGTTTAGAAGTGAAAAAAGATTCTTTAGAAGAGGAAAAGATACTTTAGTTCCAAGGAAAATTTTCCAAAGCTGTCTTGTATTATATTATACCAGAATAGCTGTTGTGGTAAATCTGCTGTTTTGGACAAACTATTTGTGAAAAAACTTTTTTTTTAAATTGCACAACTGTGTGTGCCAAAAAGTGAGGTAGATGCATCTGTACTCTGGTTCATACTTATGTCCATCTTTCATCAGAACAATGACTAACATTGTATAAAAACTGAGAGAAATCTGAATTTTCTTAGGTTTCAATGTGAAAAATGTGTATGTTTTCTTTAGGTTTTGATGTGAAAATATTGTCACCTCACAGTTGTAAATGTAAAAATAGCATTGTATTTTTTTTTCTGTGATGAATAGAGAATGGTGAAAGACAACTTATGTCTTAAATTGAGATTCTGGCATTTAGTCTGGACACTACTAGGAGAGACAGGCAAGCACAGCATATTCAGTTGCAACAAGAAAAAGACAAAGCCTATTTTGTCTTCTTTTTACTGTGGTAGGTTGACCTTGGCTGGCTGCCAGATGCCCACCCAGCTGCTTTCTCACTCTGTCTGCTCAGCAGAACAGGGGAGAAAATAAGGACAGAAAGCTGGTGGGTCAAGACAAAGACAGGCAGGTCACTTACAGATTACCCTCATCGGTAAACATACTCAATTTTGGGGAAAATTGATCTAATTTATTGTCAACTAAAATAGAGTTAGATGGTGAGAAACACAGAAAAAACTAAGTCACCTTCCTCCCACTCCCTGCCTTTTTACAGACTCAACTCTACACCTTCATTCCTGACTCTTCTACTACTCTCTGTCCTGGGGCCCAGTGGTGCAGGAAGAAGAGAGAACTGGGGTTCTGGTCAGGTCAGAACAGCTCCTCTCTGCATCTCCTTCCCCCTTTTCCTGTGTTCCAGCATGCATCTTCTCCATGGAGTATAATCCTTTAGGAAATCCTTAACCTGCTCCAATGTGGAGTCCTCTACCAGCCTGCAGTGTGGACACCTGAACATGAGGAGAAGCTTTACTGTGTGGGTGAACAGGTTTCCCAAAAATGTTGTGGAGTCTCCCTCATGCAGAGATACCCAAAAGCTGACTGGACACAGGCTAAATTACATATTCTAGGGGACCCTGCCTGAGCAAGGAGGTCGGACTGTATTACCTCCAGTGCTCCCTTCCAAACTTACTCATTCTGTGATTCTGTCGTGGTCCTTTCCACAGGCTGCAGGGAAATATTTGCTCTACCACAACCCTGGAGGACTTCCTCCATATCCTTCTCCCGTGGACTCAGTATTTGTAGGGCTGTTTATTGTGCTTTTTCCCCCTCAGTCCTCATTGTTCTGTCCTGTTTGGCATACATTTTCCTAGAGGCACCTCCATCTGGGCAGAGGGGCTCAGCTCTGCCCTGTGGTGGCTCTGTTGGAGCCTGCTGGGGCCAGGGCAGACTGTCTCTTCCACAGAGGCCAGCCCTGCAGCCCCCCAGTGCCAACACCTGGATACCTACAGCCAGTTCACTCGGCATTAAAGGGTGTTTCCTGTCGGAAGAAGACTCTGTGCATTGTATATGCCATGGGGCCTTAAACCTTTCCTTAATAGGTAACAAAGAAGGAAGTGAGACTCCTTCCTTCATACTTACTTCAAACTTACTGCATTAAGCTAAGCATGTATCAGATATGCAAAACATCAGAGATGCATTCTGCATTACATTTTTCAAAGACTTGGTATGGAACAAAAAGACTCTAACAATTCTACTCACTCTTTTGAAGGCAGTTCTCAAGCACATCTCTTTCTTGTGAGACCTGTTAGCAGTTGTTTTCAGCTGAGGTCTAGATTCTGGAGCTTAAACAAGGAAGTGTGAGGAAAATTCAAGTTAGTGTAGGCAAACAGTTTTTTGTCTTCTGTGAGGGAAACTGTGGTTTAGTAGTACAGGACCCATTTATTAATTTCAAAACATTTGACAAAAAACTTTACATTTGTCTAGTTTCTTCTTGTAGTTTGAGACTCCAATCTAGATGACACTATTCTTCATTCTTTTCCACCCTTTCACTTCCTCCAAACAATACAGAAATTTTAGGACAGCAGTGTGGTATAATAAATATTCTTCAAATGGGTTTAGGGTTTTCTCTCTGTATGGAAAGCCTTTTTAAAGTAAGCTAAATAAGCACAGCTGCAAACTCAGCTACTCTCTTCTGCACTCCAGTGAAAGCTTTGTACCAGCTCTTGGTGTGAATATTCTTGGCTGGTGCTGAGTGCCTTTGTGCAGGAAAATTTATTGCATTGGCAGAGTATCGAAATACGATGGCATTGCTAACTCTGGACAATGCTGCAATGATTGCCCAGTGTAGACAGACTGTAAAACGAAATACGTCTTGGAAGCTACCATATTTTCCTGTGCAACTGGTGTGGATGGACTGCTGAAGAGAGAATTCATCATATACAGTTCGTATTTAGAACTTTTTAAAAGAAGGATGAAAACAGATTTATTTGCCCTTAAAGCCCATAGGTAATGACAAGAATAAATTTAGCAATTTTTTTTCTTGTAGCACTTAACAGAAACATAGATCCTGCAGTTACTTTTGTGAGACTAACAATTAATCATCAGTAGAATTGAGATTAAAACTTTGGGGGGAAAAGTACATTAAAAATAATATGAAAATGAACATTACAAGGAATGGTATTCTGCAGTTGTAGGAACACAAAAATGCATCCAGTATAATGAATACTATTTTTATATATCCCTATGTATCCCTAACACTAAACCAGGAAATTAATTTCCTGTAATGTTTCTATTAAAATGATGTAGAAGATTAGATCTTGGCTTAATTAAAGTTTTCCAGCACATGTTTTTGGACCTGCACATAGGTTTGTCAGAAATTTCAAATACCATTTTTGTTTTGTATGCACCCATCCAGATTGTAAACTGTCTTAGACCCTGTCAATCAATAGCCAGGAATTTGGATTCTCTGGGAACTTAGATCAGGTTCTTCAGTTTTGTTAGAGAGCTTCTCCTTGATTCCTGCTTGAATGGAGATAAAATGCAAAACTCCTTTGGATATTGCTAGGTGCCTCAACTTCTCTCACAGGTCTTAGACTGAAACTCCTAACACGTTTGCTTATCTTCCAGTCATGGTAAGGCTAAATTGTATTTGTAAGACGCTTCGAAGCACTTGCATAAAAAGCAGTGCAGTGATTATCAGCATAAAATCAGTAATTCTCCATAGTTATTGCATTGTGCTGTCTTGGAGACTGCTATATTACCCTGTTTCTAAAATAGGAAATGACTGTGGTATTTCAGAGGTTGTGGTTTTGGAACTGTTGATAAGTCCTGATAAGCAGTATATATAAAAATCCAAAATCTCTGGACCAGATTTTTGAGTGTCCTGTGTTCTGTTTTGGCTTGATGACTGGGGAAAATTTTTAAAATTTTATCTTTACAATATTAATTTTATACAGATGAAAAATAAAAAACAAGTCTATAAAATTAAAACAAAAAATTGGGCATTCTAGTTAATAGATCCACAAAAGTGGATGAAGTTGTGTTATCGTGTAAATAATAAAATCTTTATTTTTAGGAGCTTCATTGTCAAAATATGAGTCCAGTTTTATAACTTCAGATTTGTGTCCTCAATTATGCCTAAAATCTCATAATCTCACACATTGTCAGCTTGAGGGAGCTGGAGGGAAAAAAGGCTTCTGTTGTGTCCAAAAATGAGTTTGCATTTCTGAGTAAAGCACTGATGTGTCACTCTGTGAGAACAAAGTCCAGCTACTTTATTGCACAGATAGAGGGGAAGAATGATCCCACAACGAGTAGTATAGTTTAACAGTTGGCAGTAGTGCCATATCTGGCACTGATGGGAGTTTTGGTTTGGCTTAATCACAGTGAGCTACACTGCTTTTAAAAATAATTTTGGCAGCCAGCACTAGAAATATACACTCTGTTGGTATAATCTGTAATCGAGCGTTATTTAGAACAGAAACAAAGTGTAGTTGAAGGGACAATGCATGTGGCCACTACTTATCTAGAGGTGGTGGAATGGTTTACAGTGTCTCCTTGTCTTTGGTAGTGAAGGGTGCTGCATCAAAGGAAAAATATATGAAAATATGAACAACCCCCCCGAACAACCACAAATTTCAAAACTCAAGCCCCCCAAACTTATTTTTTCCCCCTGTTTAGTCTGTGCTGGTGCTGGATGCCCCCTTGTCTCCTGTCCTGCAGTTCAGAGGGGGTCTGTGGTAGGGTTGTCTGCTGCAGTGTTCTTTCCAGGCGCTGCTGTGTTTGGAGCACACACTAATTGATGATGTTGAACATGGACAAATTTCAGTCTGAAAATGGTAAAAACTGGACTCAAGAGACTGGGAGCTGCTACTGTGATTAATCAGTAAAAGTTGGGAATAAAAGTGTTGTCAGAAGCGTCTGCTGAAGAATGTGGTCTTACTCGGCTAAAAGACTGAGGATTTAGTCTTGTTTCTGGTGAACTTGTGACTGTTTTATAGAAAAGCATCACTGAAATGGTTGGTGATCTCAGCAGAGAAACCCGAGAATGAATAGGCATGGTTTACTGAGCAGTTGTTGCTCTCTTTCATGTGGTTGCTCTAGAAAATCATTAAGGCACATTGATAGATCTGTGAGAGGAAACCACTGTCCCTGTTTATATGTGACTTGCTCTGTAGTTGGGGGATTTGAGCCCATTAGCAGGCCAGTTTTATGTGCTACTTTTACTTATGTTTTACACCCCTCCTCCCCCTCCAAACCTAAACAAGTGAAACACATAGTGTATCCTGCCCTTTCTTACAAAATCAAAACTGTCATAGGAGGGTTACAATATTGGAATATCTATATACAAGTTCTATGATGGATATCTGCAGAGAAGTAAAAGTTTGCAGTACCATCTCTGGTTCTTCACTTTCAAAGTTAATTACAGTTCAGAAATGAAGGATGGATGCACAAATGAAATAAAGTAATTTGGTACTATTCACACAAGTTGTGTTAGTTACAAAAGGCTGGAGAATTAAGCCTTTCAGGATAAACCATTTTGCATATCCAAAGTGGCATGCTCAGTAAAAATGTATCTACATGAAGGAGGAGGAGAGCATTTATAAAATTAGCAGAAATAGTGCAGAACACCTTTATCAAGAAAAAATTGAAGATGAAGAAACAATCCGAGGACTCTTTTCTTAGTTTTGATCAGTTGTGTGCTGCTGTGATTTTTTTTGTGTGTGTGTGTGTTTTGTTTTTGTTTCCTGCTTGTTGCACAAAATGTCAGTCCTTGTCCATATAAGCACTTTCTTGATCAGACATTTTTGTGCCTTCAGATATGATCTGGAATTCCTTGTCTTATCTCGTTAATGCCATTGGAGGTGAAAAAAAGGCTGTTTCCCTCTTACTAATTATGGTGAAGTGACACGTTATGTTGTATTGTAGTTAACAACTTCAGGGGCGCCGAGAACCTTTAGTTTTGCCCCTGGGGAGTGTGACTTTTCCTCTTTTGCTCAGCTCCAGGAAACTCGAACATTTGTATTTTCAAGACCACGTACCATTGGGAAGGAAGCAGGGGTGGAGATGTGGGCAGAGATTATGAGAAGCAGTAGGCTTTGTAAAGATCTAGGAACTGCAAAATTTAGAGAAATATGCGCTCTAACTGCTGTGTCCTTTGGCATTTTTAAGAGTTCAATGACAATGTTTTTAGATCTACCAACCTGTCAGAAAACCCTTTGTAGAATTGTTTTTCATATGTAGTTATCACAGATCACACTTTTTTGCATAATGTTCCCTTCATGCACTTTAGCATACATAATGTGTATGCAGTGCATGTGTCTATGTGTGGGTGCACAAGCTTTCGTGCTCTAGCTGCGTTTTTCTGGAATACATATTTATCATTCATCACGGTAAAGAAATTCCATAACTGTGGGGACTAGTTATGAAAAAATAACTTTAAAAATACTTAGACCAGTTTAGCATAAACTCTTTCTACTTGGAAATTGCATTTTCAAACAGTAGTCTGGATTTAGAGTCTGCATTCTACATCTCTACTTACTTTAATTTCCGATGAGATGATATTTTGGGAAAAATGCGTAGAGCCTTCTGATGAAATTTAGGTTTACTAGGTAATATCACTCAAACTTTGGTCATGTGCATTGTTGTAGATTCAGTTAGCAATGTACCAGCTGAGAAAAAAATTTCCTTTTCTTTCCTGTTAGAACTCCCTAAACATATTAGCTCAAGGCCAGATCCAGTGTGGTTTATAGCTACGCTTAAGTGCTTCTGCAGGGCAACATGTCCTAGAGCAATATATAATTTTTGTGTTCTTACAGTAAGAATAGAAGCAGTACACTCCTGCAAATTGAATTACCCATACTTTTATCAGTGAATAAAAACTGTATATCCTTTTTATCAAATAATCCATTAAACTAAAGTCAGTGAGAATCCTGAAAGCACCATGTTCTTCCTTGCTTTATTTCTTCACTGTTTTCCTGCTGTTTTCTGTGAAGGAGCAATCTGTGCCTATGGATCAGGCAGGGCAGGAACAGGTTGTGGGGAGGGCACTGCAAACGGTTCTGTGCCAGGGAGTATGAGCATAGCAGGGAGGAGCACAGTAATTTTTCTGCCTACAGACCGAATCATAATGTGGAGAAAGCCATAGGTTTCAATATCAACACATCAAATCCAGTTTAAAGATAATTTTTCCATAACTGGAGCTTTTGAGAAGACAGAATCTAAGGCTCATCGTAGCAGGCATAAAAATCTGTGCAGAACAGCCTGTCTATGTGATTAATATATTTCCTGTTTCTTCTTTATTCTGATTTTACAGCACTGACACATTCAAGTGATAGTAATTTATTTTCTAGGATACGTAGCAGTCTTATTTGGCAAAGGCAAAGCTGGGACTTCCTCTTTAGTATTTACTTTCTTTTAATGCCTCTCAACTTTGGGCTAGAAGAAAAACTTGAATAAATCAACCAAAATTTTCCTTCAAGTAGCAAAAATAATTAACTAAAACCAAATAAAAATGAATAGTTAAAAAGAGGTTTTGACTTGGTTTTCCCAGTAATTTGCATAGATATTACTTGAAAAATATGAAGAGGCCAGACAACCAGTATCATCTTGTCTAAAACTAATTCTACAACATTTTTTCACCAGAAATAATGCAGGAGATCTTTGCATTATTTGCAAAATTTGAAATTACTTGCAAAGGGTGGTATTTGCTACTACACAGTAAAAAATACACACTAATGGGAGAAATAGTGTAGGTGAAGAGGATCTGTAGCAAGTAATTTCCTATCTACTTTTCAGATTGTGTTTTGTGACTGACTTACAAAATGTTTTTTATTTCTGTAACTGATTAAAAATCCCTGCCTGTGATAGAAATATTTTGTGAAGGTATGCTTTTTGTAACAGAAAAGTTATTCAGCAACTCTGTGTCCTATTCTGGAGGAAGTACTGTGAATTTACAGTGAATCAGTTGGGACTAATACAAGACAAAACACTTTCCTAAGACTAATGTATTTACTGCCCAATATATTTTTATTCACTGAACTAAAACACATGATATATGAATGTAATACTGGTTTGTTTTACCTATCACCTGATTTTGGTAAAAGTCTGAGAATTATTTAAAACTAGCTAGCCATCAGTTGCAGTTTGCTTTTAAGAATCACTTTTCAGACTGAAGTACAGGGTGAAGGCTGTGTCTTTCACAGTGAAAAGTTGTTATGATTTCCAGAAAAGTGTTGCAAAATGCAGGATAGGATACCTTTTTTGTGAATGCTGGAGACATTTAGAAGTGTAGCAAGCAAATGTATGGTTTAAACATTTTACTTGAGTTCATACCTGAATTTGAAAGAAAGGAACTTATTATCTGCGTGAATTGTGGCAAAGTGATCCAATAGCTTCAGTAATCAAATTAGTAGGCAACGTGTGCATACGAAGTGTGGCAATGTTTCATCCTTTACAGTCTGAACTAAGTGAAATCTGGTTTGCAGATATTTGACTTTTTTGAGTATTTTATTTCTTTTGCTATTTTCTAAATAGTTAAAGCTTGGCTGATATATTAGACTGCTTTTTCCCCCACAGAATTTTCCTTACTCTAGCCCTCATTAAGCCTGAAAATATCTTTACTTAAGATATGTGTGTTACATTTGGAGTAACTGAATTGGGGAGGCAAAGATGAGATAAGAATTACCAGCCTACTATGAAATCTTATGGAAACAAGATTTCTCACAAAACATGCAGATTTACAATCCTTCTGTGAAGAGCAATCTGTTAATATGTTTTTCTTCTTTTTTTGATAAAGCCCACACAGAGGGGTAGAGATATGTTCTGCAGGAAAGTTCTAGCCACTCCTATCCTCTCTCCTTCGGTTTTTGTCTTTGGGCAGTTAGTAAGGCACATTTTTAATAACTGAATTGTGGAAGGTTAGATTTTTTTCTTCCTGGACTATTTCCACCCTCTCCCCTCCCCCCCTCCCCAATATATTTCCCTCCTCTAATGTGGAGTGTTTTTATTTCTACGTGTGACAAGTCTGCAGTCATGTGCTCTTTCTGAGTTATAATGACTCAGATGTCATAATTAATTTGATGAGCAGGTGGGGGTTATTAGCCTTGTGCTTCACTTGCTAATAGCTGCACAGCTTTTCTAAAGTACTCTTTCAACTAAGGAGGCATTTCTTCACATAGAATAAACAGTGCAGCACAAAAGCCTCAGTTAGATAACTATCCATGGGTTTGAAAAGCTGCCAAGCAGATGTTGTTATTGGAGCGGGCCCAGACGAGATTGGGCAAGGCAGATGCGAGATGGGGGAGGGAGGAGGTTAAACACAGCCCAGGCGCTTTCGCTGCGGTGGCTGCAGAATGGGAGGCTGGGAGGTGTCTTCCCATAAACCAAATCCATTCTTCACTGGCCTCGTGCTCATTCCTCAAGACCCACCCTTTAACTGTAAATAAATGGGGAGGAAGCCCCCTCCCTCTGCTTTGTCTTAATATCCATGTGGGAATGAAACTGAATGTTCATCCAGCAGTCAGTGACTTCTGGTTTGCATTAAATCGGCTGTGTGCAATTTTTGAAGGGCCTACAGAGACTTTGCTTCATACCTATCAACATATGTAATGAACATGACTGCCCTGACATTTACCAGAACTCTTAGGTTCTGCTTTATTACTATAAATTAGGTCGTGCAAATTTAAGACAAA
>VWZS01004650.1:0-72335 GCA_013397075.1 Rhabdornis inornatus
CTTATCCCCCACCCCCTACAAGGTAAAAACGATTGCTATTAAGGTGTAGCCACAAATACTTAGCATAACAAATGGAGAAAATTCCACAGAAAGAAAAAGGGAACAATTCAACCCCCAACAGGAGACTTCCAGAGCCTTCAAATTTTAGAGCAGAGCAGGGATCTGATTTTGTGCACTCTGTGTAAGATCCATGGCTGAAAATAGGCAACAAAGTAGAACATTGTTGTACCATTCCCTCCAGGAGGAAGATTGCACTGCACATCAATAATCTTGCAAATCAGTGTGGCGCAACTGGATAGAGATCATATTCGATAAATGAACAATAGAAATGCATGTAAGAGACAGTCATGTTGTTTTCCATTATTTCATCCCTTAGAATAGATTTGTAGTTAGTTGCAGAAAATGTTTTACACACTTTTGTATTTTTGTCCTGGTCCACCATGGAAAACATCTCAAATAGTTCTTCTCAACTGCATTAAATCACTTTGTCAATGTATTACAAATATAATAAAAGCTTTCCCAATGCATTTGGCTTCCAAAGAAGGATGTATAGAAAAATAATCCAAAACATCAAAAATCTTAAAAAATTAGGTGGTTGGAAACAGAGAAAAGAATATGCAAGTCAATAAAGACTCAGTGTAGTAGCTAAAAATGCAAACAACCTGCCTTGCCTTTAGGAATCCCAGTTTTAATGTAGCCACACAATTCACACACAACACTAAAGAAGAGTCCTGTGAAAGCAGAGCCATTTCACTGAGGGCTTATCCAGCAGTTTCAGAGGTTAGTCATGAACAGACCTACATTGTTATCTCACTTGTCCCCTTTCACCTTTTGGAGCTAACATGTAATCCAATTTAAGATAGCAAGGAGTATACACTTGGGAAAACACAACAAAAATCATGTGGAATTAGTGCATGCATAGTCTGACTCTGGCTAGTCTTTGCTCATTTTCTTTCTTTCCATCACTTTTAATATATTTCAGTAATTTTATTCCCACTCCTCATAACAAATTCTCCATCTAGAAGCAGCTAGAAGTGATGAAAATGAGCACTTGGAAGCAGGCAACTCCTTTCCCTATAGCAGGATACCACAGAAAGTTGATGCTTTGCCTGTAAACTTGAAGCCTCTGATGTAATTTCACAGGGATAAATAACTGCTGTCAGATTCTGTGACCTCACGTTTTCCCAACTCAATGCAGGAGCACAGAATGTTTTTCCAGACTTTGAAAGCATATATATTAAACTAATCTTTTAATGAAAATCAAGTTTATAAACCAGCAAATCAGATTTCTTCAAGAAGTCACTTTATAACACACTGACCCACAGCTATGAGTTAACATTTTAATATGTAGTAATGTGATTAAAAAGTCAGATATCCTATTGATGCTGGTATTTACCAGGGGGAATACAAGGAAATTGATTGTTTCAAGATCAGTAATAATAAGCATATGGGTATGCTTATTGGCACCACAGTGTTCAGGGTTTTTCTCTCTTGAAGCCAAGAGAAACCTGTGATTAGGAATCTGTCCTCTGTTTTAGACTTCTGAGGAAACTGCTTTGAAAGCATAGGGGAGAATTAATATCCTAACTGGCAAGATTGGGAGCTGTACAAGGAGTTGAATATAGATAATGAAATGATACTTTGTCATACAAAAAATGTTTTTACAATGAGAGTAGAATTGTATTGCAGTGCTGTAATTTTAAAAGCTTATTTTGGACTTTTTCAAGAAAGAGCGAGAAAGTACACAAATCTGTGAGGACTGTGTTTTCAGGTGCCTTTTTTGTCTATCCAAATACCTGCTTAGTTCAACTAAACACAGAAACAAAGCTAAATTCTTTTTCTGTAAAGAAAGCAGAAAGGCTCAGTCAATATGAAAATATGCATTTCAGACATGACTCCTACAACAGCCTTTCCATGCTCTGTGGTTGTCTGAAAAATTAACATTTGGAAGGTAGACATTCTGTGACTGCATCGGGTAGGTAGTATGTGTATTTTCCTGTTTGCATTGTGAACGCACTTCTTTCCCAAGGGATGAGATATATATATACATCTAAGTGCATCTGGATTTTTTTAAGCTTATATTAAATTATTCCTAAAGCAAAGGTATTTTCAGCCAAATGTGGAAGAACTCCCGAGGTATGTCGCAACACTAATATGATATTTAGCATAATTTGATAACATCAGTTAGTGAGAATTCACCCAGACTGAAGACATAACACTTTTTCTTTTCAACAAGGAAACAGACTTTCTCACTCCAAAATGCAAGAAGTATTTACTGTATGTTAAAGACCTTGAACACAGACCAGTAATGCCTTTAACTTCAAAAACGATACTGTATCCTTGACTCTTTATTTAGTGCTCTACTGTCTTGTAATTGAATCATATTAATTACCAGGTGTCAATATCATCAAAAAGTACCATAGTGTTTTACTTAACCCAGGGTAATTGCTTGCAAAGAATCATTAAGATTTAATATCTCTAGAGTATTGGAAATAGGGAAGAAGATTTTTAAATTTACATAAACCAAGTAGGATTTTTATGGGTTGGAGTGGAAAGGGATCCACTTTCAGTGTACAACAGAGAAAGTTTAATTCTCTTCCCAAAATTCAAGATATTTTCTGTGAAGCAAATTGGGCAGAAGTAGTCTCACTTTAAACATTGTTCAAGTATCAATTTGGAAATATTTTAACTCACAAACTAAGTAAGTGGTGTATTTTTTGAATACTGGATTACAAGTTTCTACTCCAAAAATAGATGTATTTACATGGTGAGGTTAGAATAAGTTAGCCCCTTGTTCTTGCTGTGGGTTTGGTGACACAAAGCAGCTGTAAAGCTGGAAGATCTGAGAATTGCTCCTGCTTTGTAAATTAAATCTCTATTCATTAAGAATGCTAAGTACTTCCGACACTAGTTAAAGCCTACAGTAAGGTCCCACTGAGGGTCGTTGTTATTAACACACTCAGGCAAAAGCTGGCACTAGCTTTGCTACTGCTGTTTTCATTTCCAGGGGTGATTTATTAAATATCACATACATTATGTTGGATTAGATATTTGTATGCATTTACTGTAAAAGATGAGGATCCAGTCACTCTGCTCCTGGTTATTTTTCATTGTGGTTCTGGAATGAAATGTAACATAGATGGGTATGGCTGCTGAATTCAATCTTCTCTTGACTCGTCCTCTAATGCTACGCACTATACTGCTTCCACTCTAGTTCAGAGTATGGAAATGTCAATGGAGTTTTAGAAACCTTTCAATGGAATTAGCTCAAATGTTAGGTTCTGTGATTTGGAGCATGTCACAATGCTGATCCCAGACAGGCAGTAAAAAACATAAAGATGGTGATATAAGCCAGCAAAGCAAGCCAGCTCCAGTTTAGCTTGGCAAAGTCTTCCTTATGCATTCCATTTCTCTTTCTGTTTCAGTGCTCTCACACCCGTGTGTGAAGTTACGTATTGTAGATGTCTGCAAATGTATTGTTCGGCATTATGAAATTATGCCAGTTTTGTCTTCAGAGTGCCTTTCCCTGTCCTCATGCCCCTGTTAGGCTTTCATTAAGAAAGACCAAGCCAGAACAGATATTATTTTTTCAGGACTAGATTAACACTACCATAATAAAACCATTAGGAATGGTGATTAATAGAAATCTGGGCTTTGGACAAGGCCACTGAACTACCAGGTTTGATGGATTTTCTGTCCTCACTGGGGTCCATTTATGTAGTTTCTGCAATGCCCCTTCCACAGCAGTCTGAAGTATGCGCCAGAGGAAGAATTTCCCACCGTCCTCACTCTGTGTATTTGCAGTTGAATGTGTTTTGTTTGCATAGTTGATTTACAGAGACTGCAGTTTACACAGGAGCAGTTCCACCTTTTCATAATCAGTAAAGTGTTATAAGATTTCCAGAAAAAATCATTACAAAAATACCCCATGACACGTGTTGTTGGAAATATGTTGTACATGTTTGTTTGTGTTTTCCAACTTGTTGAATAAAAAATGCAGTTATCAGTGTTAGAAGTTGCTTTTTGTATATTCCAATATATCTAAGGCAGATTTATACCTTGTAAACTTCTCTCTTCAACCACTGTAAATACTCAACTGACTACTTGTTTGTTTCTGGAAAATTAGTGTTTCAGAAGGGCCGAGCCATAGACACAGGAGAAGTAGAGATTGGAGCACAAGTTATGCAGACCATCCCACCTGGTTTGTTCTGGCGCTTCCAAATTACCATACATCACCCCGTGTACCTAAAATTTAACATTTCACTGGCGAAGGATTCTCTGCTGGGAATTTATGGCAGAAGAAACATCCCACCTACTCACACTCAGGTAATTGGAAATGATCCTGATTCTATCACATTTATATTTTCAAACAGCAGTGGACGGGATGGGAGTGTTCACAACACACTTTAAAGAGAGGGAGGAAGGGACTGGCTGTAACCACAATCTGGTTATCCTTTTCTTTTACTGAGCTCTAGCAATACCTCAAACCATGCTCTCTCAGAGGAAGAGACAGTGTCATAACAGACAGGTCAGCAGCTGTGACCTCAGGGATGTGACTGTCTGGGAGGCTGAACAGGTACACACTGTCCTGCTGCATAGATCCAGCATATTCTATGCAAGAGATGAAATTCCAGTTCACTTGAAAATGCTTCATTTTTTTTATGATTCCCTTAAAACAAACAGATT
Organism: Rhabdornis inornatus; assembly: GCA_013397075.1. Lineage (NCBI taxonomy): Eukaryota > Metazoa > Chordata > Aves > Passeriformes > Rhabdornithidae > Rhabdornis > Rhabdornis inornatus. The sequence goes on from VWZS01004650.1 coordinate 4,687, forward strand.
GTACAGTCAGTATTAAGAGTTAATAGAAAAGAAAGAAGCTATCTCTGTTTTCTAAGATCAAGATTATTTTTGAATGCTTACTCCTGGGGATTTTGCAAGAGAAAAACTAAGCTAAAGCTAAAACCTAAGCTAAAGCTAAGCAGTCATATGCAATATTGCTAGTCACATTCAACTTTTCTGTTTAGGCTTAATGTATTTGGCATATGAAGTTGTCATTTCTATGGATAATAAATTTTTCATCTTTCTTTATAGCAGGATCACACTCCACAGAGTGTGATAAACATATGTAGAATCATAGGAAGATTGTTTATAATGTACCACTGGAGATCATCTACTCTAACCTCAAGAATTTTTTACTAGAGTTTTGATATTAGAAATAAGCACTCTCAGTGCTTGTCACTGACTTTAATTGAAGCTGGATCTTCAGTTAAGCTGACAATGAGCTTTACTGAAAATCAGAATGCCTAAAAAACCTAGAGAAATACATATATTTCTTGAATATGGATTCATTGAAATCTCTGGTGCTTTGAAGTTAACAGACATTAAAATTGTCAGCATCCACCTGTTTAGGTATTAAGAACTTACCTGTAAAAAATACATACTTATTTGCATTACTAAAATTAAATATAAAGAAAAAGTATAATTAGGTTTTGATATCTGATAGTAATATTAAGGGGCAAGGATTTAAAAATCTGGTATAGAACAACAGGTTTTTAATCTGCTCTTGGCATTTGAGATGAATAGCTGCATAGCACAGGCACTATATCTTGGGAATTTTGGAATTATTCCCATTAAAGAGATGTAATTTTTGGAGTAAATGTGCTGTATCTAGTGCAGCAAGTCTGATTTTACCCTGCCATACCAAACAGCTATGCCATCTTTGATGCCACATTTCTGACCTGTGATAATGCTTTTTCTGTATAAACTGAAGCTAAATTGACTGGGTTATGCGATTGCTGTCTACATTGGTGAGTACTTAGGCAATTCCTCTAAAGATTTCAACTGTTTATTCATGTTTGAAGGAGACATGCAGAGTAGATTCATGAATATTTGCTAGATGGTTAATTCTTGCTCATTATTATTTCAGTTTGATTTTGTAAAACTGATGGATGGAAAACAGTTAATTAAACAGGAACCAAAAAACTCAGAGGAGCCTCAGCAAGCTCCCAGGAACCTGATTTTAACTTCACTGCAAGAGACAGGTTTCATCGAATACATGGATCAAGGAGCTTGGCATATGGCATTCTACAATGATGGAAAGAAAGTAGAGCAAGTGTTTGTACTAACTACAGCTATTGGTAAGAGCACTCACAATATTGTTATTCTGATTATTACTTTGCAAAAATGTATTTGATGTGTTCCAGCTCAAGTATTCTCTTAAATATGTTTTATTTCAGCTTAGTTTAATTAACCTCAGTGAAGCAACATCATGTTTAAGCCAATATTAGACAAATAGCAATATATATATATATTAAAGATGGATGTTACCAAATTAATTAACTGTGAAGTTTTCATGTGTTAAGATTTTTATATGATAACTTAAATACTTGAATGATTTTTGGTGTTATCTTTTCCCAAGTAAAAGAGATTATATCTGCGCTCTCTACTTAGGTGGGCCATAAATCCTACAAAAATTATCCAGGCTTTAAGTTCTTATTTCCAGTATTTTAGTCAGTTGAAAGTTGGAAAGTCTTTTGTGGATTTGTTTGTGAGTGTTGTTTGATGGACGGATGCTGTTGTTTTATGGAGTTACTGAAATGCACCATTTTGTTTGGAATACAGAGGACAAATACAGGAGACAGCGTTCTGGTTGCATATGAGATTCCTCCTGCCTTTTTAACACGTATAGGTGGGCAAGTGTTTGTAGGGCGTAGGTGTTGTGAGTGAGCAGTCCTCACACATAGGGCTTTTTTAGAATTTAAATTTAGGTAAAGTGTTACATTGATGACAGTCTTGGTTTGCTGCAAGACTTTAACCACTATACCCTTTAGTTAACCTGTTCTACCATATGTTTAGCAAGATGTCTTTACTAGTAATGGACGTGCCATCTGCTCTTCAGAACAAGTGGATGCTATTTTTACTTTGTGGTAAACACCTTGCAGAGTAGGACAGTATGATTGAAGTATCAGGATTCTCAAGGACTTGCATAAAACAAAAAAGTTAGAAATTGAGATAGAGTTGTAACAACTGGTTCTGGTCTAAAATTTCATATTTGCTCTGTTGAACCTCTGCAAGAAAATATGTCATTATTCGATTCCGTCTGAGAAAATAAGATTCAAGCAATTTATGAAGCATCTCTGCAGATGTTCTACAAGGACCATAAAACCTGGCCATACTCCAGTCCAGCCCAGTATTCAAATTCCTGATCCGTTATTTATTTTTATTGTAAGACAGCAGAGTTTATACAGGAGGGTTTAAATAATATTTCATTTAGTAGCATAACTTCTAGTCCTCCCCTTCCCCCCAACCCCTACCAAAAATGACATTTATTGCTAGACTTTAATTCATGTTGCATGTGGTAAAAAAGTTGTTGTCCATCCCTTCTCTGGCCAATAAGCAGAAGAGACTACGAAAGAGGGAAGTGTATGAGCCACAGTGCAGGCAGGAATCCTTGTATTTCATCTTCAAAATGGCTGCAAGAAGATATTTTTGGGGAAAAGTCTGTTCATGTTGCTGCAGGTATCTACTGCTGGTGCATTTGAAAATACTGCCAGCTATTGTGTTTTCATAACCTGTGTATCTTTTTCTCCTAGTTTTCTGTGCATCTTAACTTGATTGTTTCTTTGGGAGTTTCCACGGAAAAAAAAAAAAATTAATCCTCCAGGCATTCTTCTTGTTCTTATCCAGACTGGTCTAGAGTCATATTTTACATCTCTGGAACAAAGGAATCAGCCAGGACTAGACCAGAAACCCTGAGAACAGAGCAAGAGCTTGGATGCATCTCTGCCAAATGCTCCTGTGAACTAGCCACGCCCCTCATCAGCATCTGTTAGATTGTATTTCAAGATGTTCCATGTTAGTTATGTACAAAATCGATTTTTTTTCTGACACTTTACTGATTTTCTGATCAGGCTTTCCCGAGGAGGGTGAATTGCATGCAAAACATGGCATACTTCATGTACTTCCGTTAACTAAATAACTGGCAGCCCAAACATGGACATGGCACTGGGGGGAAGTAACTTCTCAAACCATTCATTCTTCATTTCAGTCAGTATAGGGATTATTTGCCATGTGATTCTAGGAAAACTGAGAGGAGGCAGGCAAGCACACACATAGAGCAATAGAACAGTTGATAATGAACAGTAATGTAAAAAATTAATAACGAGCAGCAGTCCTGTTAAAAAAAAATCCTTCTAAAAATGAGCTTTTTTTTTAACTTCGAAACAGACATCTGTGTACAGGTTGTGGATATCTGATGAACAGATGCATATCAAATATCTGTTCTTTAGTATAAACTGATAGCCTGAAAAGAATGTATTCATATAACCATAGGAGTTTTCAAGAGGAACCAATCCTTATCTAAGTGCCCATAATTAAGATCAAAATACACTTATATCAGTTATTTTTATTAATTGTAGGATCTGAGCTTTCTTTTTCCCCAATTAGTTTGTGGGAAAGGCATCAAGTTTCCCATTTTCCTATAGCGAGAGGTACTTTGCCACATCTGTTAGTGGATGTGGCCATTGGACAGTCCCAGTTTCCCTGGCTTCAGAGCCTCTCTCCCATCCAGCACCTGCATGGGCTGCAGAGCCCCTCAGTCCTGGAGCTGGTCTGACAGTGACCTACTCCACACAGGATCATCTTAGCTTGAATTTGCTTCATATTCTTTACAGAAAATCCATATAAATCAGTGAATCCACTGCATTCCTGTAGGAAATATATGTGTAAATTGGAACCAGCTAATCCATGTAGAGATAGGAGCCTATCCTCAGATGTGTGAGGTTAAGTGGCTTAATATCCAAAGCTGTGTGATAAAACATGGGCAATTTTAAGATCAGAACTGAAGGTGGGTTTTTTTCCTTCAAATCTAGTTCCTAGTTCTTTTTCACATTGAATTTCATTACTGTACAAAAGATTATTTTTTTGTTTATCTGATTGTATAGAAGTGGAAATCCTGCCTTTCTCCAAGGGATTCAATTCACATGGTTCAAATGAACACGATATAAGGCAATTTACTCTATAAACAGATTTCAAACAAATTACTTCAGCAAGAAAGAAAGTGTTTAAGGTGGACATTTTCAGTAAATACTCAGGTTCCTGCAGTGCTTTTAATGGTGGTAAATTTTACATGAACACTTACTTTAAAAGCTTCTTGGTGTAATATAAATGATGCAGCTGTTATCTCAAAGCTGTCAAGAAAAAATCTAATAAATATTTGTGAGCTTCTTGAACAGGAATTTTGTTTTATGCTCCCTATGAATGAAAATGGGTTTTTTACTGCTTCTGCACCTATTTGTATGTTGAGATGTGTCCTGCAGAGTGAGGTGAAGATGCCATTCATTTCAAATTCAAGCAATTTATGTTTTTCTTTGTGCACAATTGCCTGAATAAACAGAAATCCTGGATGACTGCTCAACTAATTGCAATGGGAATGGAGAATGTATCTCAGGCCACTGCCACTGCTTCCCAGGATTCCTTGGTCCTGATTGTGCAAAAGGTAATCTTGTATTAACTGACCCATGGTGCATGACAGGGATCGTGATTATGGTGTGTGACTGCTGGGCTTGTGAAGATTCAAAGTGATTAAAGGAGATTAAATTCCTTTTTCCAGCCAGATGGCAGATACAGCACAAGCACACATGTGGAGAGTTTCTTTATGCTGTACTTGGGTTAACATAGATCAACCACTTCTCCCTCCCTGACTTTCAAATTTAATAGGTTTCTCCATCCACCTTTGCATCCTGTCTGTAATTGTAAAATACATTTTTACTAGGTGTGTTAGCATAGCATAATGTTTTCTGGTATTTAAAAGTGATAAACAGTTTCACTTTGGAGAAAATGTAAGTAAATCAAATGCTTCTGTGGTCTTAACTTGAATAGGGTGTAGATAAGAAACCTGAAGCAGCTTAGAGATGGTTTTCCAGCATTAAGGCAAAAAAACATGTTAAGTGAGTTTGCTTCTGTTTCAGATATTTCTGTCAGTGTTATCCATTATCCGCTGCATGTGATGTCCAGAAGTTCTCATGATTTCCCAATGTCTCCTCAAATGTAGGGTTTATTTTTTTAGGACTCAATTGGCTCAGAAATTGATACTGGATTGTAAAAGCAAGCTTCCACGATGTGTGCTGGTTTACATACAGATCAGTAATGGCTACAATTTCAATGATATTATGTCTTCTTAGAAGAAAAAAAGGCAGGATCTTGCTTCAGTTCACAGGAAAGAAATATTAATCTTACTGAAAATACAGGCATCCCTGCAAATTTTCCACAGAGGCCAATCAAGGAGAGCGTTGGCTTTATCTTCTAAGATATCCCATGTCTGGTCAAAATTAAGGTATACAAGAGAGGCGGACTGAGGAGAAAAGGACATTGTATTACTGCTGCACTACCTAGTTCAAAGATTTCAGTCTGTTACAACCCTTAAACCAAATGAAGAATTGAGGATCTGGAGTGGAAAAGCAATTTTACAGAACGATAAATGCAATAAATGTTAATCTATGTAAGTATGTAAATACATTTAAAAGGTCAATCTGCCTTCTTCAGATTCCTGTCCAGTGCTGTGCAGCGGAAATGGAGAATATGAGAAAGGTCACTGTGTGTGTCGAAATGGCTGGAAAGGACCAGAGTGTGATGTTCCAGAAGAGCAGTGTATTGATCCAACCTGCTTTGGCCATGGTACCTGCATCATGGGCGTCTGCATCTGTGTCCCTGGATACAAAGGAGAGATTTGTGAGGAAGGTTTGTGAAGTTTCCTTCTCTGCAGTCAGGGGGGTTGATTTTTATATTTAATTTCCACCTGTTTTAAGGCAGTTAAAAACTCACAAAGAAGTAATCAGCTTTCTGTGAAGCAGAACTATTTTGCTCAAAGCTACCTTTACTGTCTCACAGAAAGTAATGTAAAGATAGAAAATTTTCGAAGGTAAGTGTATTCAGGTCTTGGTAATAGTCCAGTGGACTGATCATTATTTTCATTTGGCCAAAAGCTCAGGGTAAGGCAGTTGGAAGATCATTTAAACAAAACATGATGTGGTAGTTCTCCAAAGCAATGAGATGATTGTAATCAGCTTTTCCCTTTTCCATTCTGTTACATCTTAGATTTTTCTGACAATATAAAGCCAAAAGGGCATCAAACAGGTTAGTTTATCAGAACATATTGTGTAATTCTGTTCTCATATATCATTTTTACTGGGAGCCTTTGCTCACGGCACTAAACTGTCATCCTCTAGGCTTGGCTAACAAAAAGTGGGAAATTCTTTGAGAAGAAGCTATTGTATTTTTCCTGGTTATGGTACTCATGTGTCTCTGCCTTCAACTGTAAACAGAAGTAGTTTTTGTTTCCCTCAGCATGTCTGAGATAGCTCATCAGCTTTGACTTTCTTCCCGTGTGCATAGCCTCAGAAAGCAGAACTCTTCCTCATGCTTTCCCTGATTTGATGATTTTTCACTAGTCCCCTTAGCCTGGAGCTACTTGACAGCATACTTTGTGCTTCCTGCTAGAGAGATTTTCAGTAATTCTTTTGAGTAGCACACACAGGAGGCTTTTTATGTTGCTTGAATTCTCTAGTCAGAAAAATGTCCAGAATGAATTTGATAGATTTGACATACCTGGAATGGTTTTTAAAGGGAGGATCAAGAGAATGCTTCTGACATAGTCAATTGTTGGTGGTTTCAGAAACCAAGAAAACCCAAGTGGGAAAAAGCAAGTAATACAAAGATTTCTTCAGCGAGGCCATGATGCTGAACAAGCCTGTAGCTGATGAGAGGCTGACTGCTGTTTTTAGTTGCTTTGTTTCTTGCCATAATGAGATCCTGCAAAATGATTGGGGGAAAAAATGACATAAATGTACTCAGACAGATATTGAAACCAAGAGTGGAAAAACATTAGATTTTTATAGTAAGAAACTTTTTTAAATTTTAAAAAGACCCATGAAATTATGTAGAAATGCAGAAATATGGTGGATTAAACAAACCTATGTAACCAAGTATTTTGAGGTTTTATTGTAACGGTATGTCCTTGACATGACTGTTCATTTTGTATTGTAAAACATAACTTGTGCAGTAGTTAGGGAATTCTGTCAGGAATTAAGATTATTTTATTGCATGTAGGCAAAATTTAGTCTTATAGCAGTGCTGTTAACAGACATAGCAACAGATGTACTATCCAGGAAGCACCAGTAACTGCATGTATTCATTATTATGGGGGTCCTTTGAATTTGTCCTGCCAGATTATCATTCCTGAAATTGAGTCACTCAATTTTAAAATATCAGCAAAATAAAGAGCTGTCTCAGGATGAGAGAACATTGCTGTGTATTTCTGTTCTATGCTTAGCAAGATGTGCATTGTCCAGAAACACTGATTCCCTCCCTGAGAATTACACTGTGCTGTGCACAAGCCTGGAAGGCTGAAGAAGACACAAAATAAATCTGGAAATAAGATGTTGAATTGGTGGCAAAGCAGTTCAAAAGATAAAACTTTACTTCTTTATTTTTAGGTTGAAAGGTCGTGTAAACTGGAAGCCATTAATTTCTATGTCTGAAGTATTTAGCCTTCCCTTCCTGAAGCAGAAAACATTTCTTCATTCCCATAGCACAGGACACTGTTTGTTAAGTTTACAGTTTAATTATTAAAACAGTACTTGTGCTGATACTTGAGAAATACATAGCAGAACTTTCACAGTGTCTCTTTAACATCAGTCTGAAGCATGATATAACATCGATAGGCTTCTGGCTAATTGTTTCCCATGCTCACACCCCACAGATCCTTCAGCTCCGCAGTCTTCCTGCAGCCTCCAGGGAAGGCTGGCTGCTTCCTGCTTAAAACCTGTCTTGTTAAAGCAGTGCTGGGGCTTTGTGAAAGAATATGTTGCTCATACAGCACTAACCAGCTGATTTAAATTCCTCTACAGAGCTCCTTAATTGTTCACTAGGAATAGTTTAATCCAAATTGAGAACAAATTTAGTTCTTTGTTTGCAAATTGTTCATCAGTACATTATGACTTTTAAGAAGCTGTTCATTACCTGCAATTGCCCAGCACATATTTTTTATGTGTATGGGAATTATTTTTTTTTACAGCAAGCATTGAGTCAGAGATTCATTACTTAGTCTTAGTAGAAAAGAATAACCTTTTTTTCATAGCAAATTTTCAGCTATAGAGATAGCTTTTCACAGGAAGGTGAAAAAATAAATCTTCCTTTTCCCAGACATAAATAAAACACAGTGTACAAATACTCAAATGGAAATACGAAGCACAATTACAGAAGTAACCCTTAATTCCTCCAGCTGTTTCCCAGCCCTACTGCTGAAGCACAGACTACACCAACTTAGACCAATAGATCTGTCCTGGGAAACTGTGTTTTAAAAATAAGACAAAATCCATGTCAAGAGATTCATATGGCCTCTAACAGTCTACATGCTTGCTTTTTTTATTGTTTTCGACTTATGCTTTTGCACAGATGTTAACAGACTGTTTTTTGCCTTGTGTTTGTAAACATTGTTTCAGTTAGGTATTTGTACAAAAAAATCATCAAATTAATCTAAATCCATGATGTATTTCCCTAGTAAATAACTGTAAAGGTGTGAGTTTTGTGCTCTAAGTTGTATATTCTCTGCTTTCCAGAGGACTGCCTGGATCCAATGTGCTCTGGCCATGGTGTGTGTGTCCAAGGGGAATGTCACTGCTCCACAGGCTGGGGAGGGGTGAACTGTGAGTCTGCGCTGCCCGTGTGCCAGGAGCAGTGCTCAGGACACGGCACCTTCCTCCTGGACACGGGACTCTGCAGCTGTGAGCCACAATGGACGGGTCCAGACTGTTCCACAGGTATGATGGAGACTTCACTTTATCAGCATTGTCTGTGCTTTCTGCTGGAGTCATGAAAGAAAGTAGTTGCTGTTACTGTGCTAATAGGAATTTAAAAAACAAGATAGGGATGAACCATGAGTACTGTGGCATGGCACTTCATGAGCTTGTCAGCAACTGGCTTTCAGTTGCCACGGATAAGAAATGCATTTTGTCTGTGGCAAGAATTTTTCTGCCTGGTGGTTTGACATTGAGACCAGTAGACCTGCAAGAGGACAGATGCCTCCTGGCATGCACTGGAGACAAGTATGACTTTCACCTGAGCTGATGAGCATCTGTCAGGCTCATGCAGTCAGGGAATCCACAGTTCCGAGAGAGACTGGGAAGATATATTAATTAAAAAAAAATCCAAACACAATGACTGATGAGTAAGAAAGCTCTGAAAATCTTGAAACAAAAAAGACCATAATTCTCTCACACTGGGATAAAAATTCTGTTCCTCCTTAGAGGACCATCAAGTTTTGATTCCCCCTAAGACTGAGAGCTGAAATGGATTTCCTAAGTGTTTTATAAATTTACATTTTGTTTTCTTGAAATGAATGCACTGTGCACATTTTGCTCTGTAATGGAGCATGTCATTACCAATGTATGCACTACTACTTTTTCCCCTGTAGAGGCCACAGAGCCAGAATTTCAGATGATAAGTAGCACATCCCAGTAGAGAATAGATGCAAGTGACAGATCTGCTGAGTACTGTGGAATACAGCCAGTGGTCTAAGTCACCAATTTTTCTTAGAAGTCATCATTCAGAAGAGCACTTGAAACAGTATGAATTTCTACTCAGATCTTCAAAGTGTGTGCTTGTGATCTTTAAGTAGGGACTTTTAAAATGTTCCTCTACATGATGAATTTTTAAGCAACAAAATATTGACCTGCTAATAATTTTCAGTGTTTGTTACAAGGACCTTGCATTCATTCTACACTCCAAAATTATTGCATGCAATTTTAGTCTGACACTATCAGGTATGGCACCTGCTTTGATAAGAATTGCTTGCATTTTTGTCCTGTATTTTATTATATATTAAAAATATTCTCTGAAGCTTAGTATTATAGAAGTATATCCATTAATGAAGCATATAATTAGGAGAGGTCTTCGCTATGTATTATTTTTTTACTCACAAAATATTGCAAACTAATTCTCTTTTGATACAATGTTATTGTAGATCAAAAAGCAATGTTAGTCTCCGTTGGGTCTGTTGTGCCAGCTGCATGGGGCAGTTAGATATTAAGTAAGGAATCAAAACGCTAATAAATAACTTTCAAAGCTGTTTTGAACATTTTTGGAAGGAAACCTCTTTACCTGCATCAGTAGAGAAAACACCTCTCTTCATCCCTAGTGTATCCTGAGTTATCAAAAGATGTTTTTACAACTACCAACAGGCAGCATGGCCAGATGCTTCAGACTTCTCCTTTCAAATATATGTTTCTTCTTAGGTGTTAGACTAGATTCAGGATGCTCTTGGCAATACACTGAGTGTTAGACTGAAGTATAGATGTTCATTTGTGCCTGAGATGTTCTTCCTAGGATCAGTAATTGCTGTGCATGTTGGAAATAAAGCTTGATTTTAGTGAGTAAGGAAACCATCAAATGAATAAGTAAGGAAACATAAGAGGAGTAACAAGGTCACAATAAATGAATTTTCAAATGTGAATGGAGAAAGTCACAAGGTTCTGTACAATGAAGAGGATGAAATGGGTAAAGCACAGACTGCTTATTTGGAGTCAGACAACAGCAGAGCTTTGCAACTGAGAGAACAGCAGTGTCTCAGCCTGCCTCAAACCCTTTCACTTTGCCATCTCTGTACCACATCATTCTCAGTGCTGTGAAAATTCAGCTTTCTATAGCACCTTGAAGACTCTTGTCCTGAGAATTTCTGTGTTCCCCAGCAAATTCCAAATACTTTCAAAATACAAGGATACATTATGTTAAGTTTTTTGATATTTTTTAAATAGAAGTTAGTATATCTTGGCAGACTTAAAAAGGGAGAAATAGCAAAGGTTTTGACAGCGATCAACAAAGAGCTGGGACCCCCACTTGCATAACGAAGAGACAAGACCCCTGTTTGATGCAAGCATGAAGCCGATTTATTGATTTCACACATCAATATATATACCTTTTCAACTATAGCTAAAAATAGCACAATCACACAATTGGTGTTTCTAAGTAACATTACTTAATCAGAGCTCTGCACAGACCCTCTGCACAGACCTGTACAGACCAGCATAGGCACGGACAGTCTTGCATGATTCATCTTAAACAAAGCACGCCAAGCAAACCTTCTGCTTCCCCATTCAGGGTTCTGTCTCGGCTTGCCAGGGCTTGTGGCCTGCCAAACCTGGTACATCCACTTCAGTCATGAGTTGAGCAGTGCTCTGAGCCCTGCTCTCCAACTGTATTGCTACAAGGTTCTAGACTGTTTTTGAATGTATTGTTCCAGATACAATGTGGCCCAACCTGAAGAGGAATGAGCCACCTTTATGATACCTTCCCCTACCTGCCCATCTCTAGCTCTTCAAACAAGATAAACTTCCATTTTAAAAGTGGCATCCTGAGGAAAGACAAGAAAAAGTATGGGTGGAAGAAGACAGATGAAGGGTGACTGTGACCCATGCATTTCCTTAAGAATTGCCAATGTTTGGAGGCCCAGCCCAAGCTCTGGAATAATTCATGGATTTTTTGAGGCTGAAAAAGACCATGTTGTTCATGTTGCTTGATTTTCTATAGAACATTACCAAAAAATTACAATCATCCCTTGGTTTTTGCTTGACACTCATAGTTTGTTTAGTTTTTTGAAACTGAAGCTTCACAGAGACTGAGAATTAAAGGTAGTCCTTCATTTCCTAGATAAATTGTTTCAATTATGTCTGGCCCTCTCTGCTAAAAAGTGCACCTTCCACTCCTAGTTTGAATAGGTGCAAAGTCTTGCAATCATGTTTCTTTCTGTGAAGTGAAAGACTGGCAAATTATTTGAAGTCCTTTCCAGTGTCCAGCCTGATCTCTGCTCTGCCCTGTGGACTGGCATAACCCAATATCACTGCACCACCCCAGATAATCTTTCTATTTCCAAAGTTATTGCTGGACAATTGCCATCCCTTGAGGGCCAGAAGATCCTCTTGCAGAATTCCAAAGCAGCTATCAGGATGTGTTTTCATTGTGTTTAAATTGGTCCTCAATAAAAGCAGCTCAATATGGCTTGAAAGTTGTTCAGACTTAGTATTCCTAATCCTATACTACTTGTAGGATAGAACTTAGGCTGGTTTTTTGTTCAGCTAAGATCCATCCTTTCAATAGCCTTAGCTGGATATCTGTTTCAGATATATTTGGCCTCTTTCTACCCTACGATATTGAACTTTCATGAAAAGTAATTTTCCTTTGTTAGCTCAGATTTCAATTTACCTCTCCCAGAGATGACACGGTTTTCATTTAAGCTTTGCCTTGCTGCTTATGAGCATCTTTGTAAAGGTTCTTCCTATCAGCTAACTACAAACATACAGATAATACACCTCTGATTCTTCTACCTTCTTTAGGCAGCATCAACTGAATTTCACCCTGAAAAATTCTGGCAGATTTTTAGCTACACCAATCACAGCAATATTTTTGTGCCTTTTCTACAGCCATATGTGATTAGGAGAAGAAATTTTAAAAGTACTTTCTGTCTGTCTTTGGTTTATTATATGGACAAGATTAAAGTGTTCTAACTGTTCTATATGGTTATAGATTAACATGTATTTACCGTGAGGGAGATGGATTAGCCTGTTCTGCCAGTTTGCCAATTGGCCTGAATGCTGGAGGTCAAAAACAAACTATGGCTTTCACTGCTTCAAAATTACACCAGTGTCAGAAATTTGTAGAGAAGCCTTATAGAGTTCCTATAGAGAACTCTGGCAGAGTTCTTTTAAGTGCTGTACCTGGGACATAGCTGCTACAATTCCAGTTGCAAGAATCCCAAGCCTGCAGTCATCATGCAAGTAATACAGTTGATTCTTCCATTCCTACTGACCTGGGCAGACATTGCTTGCTACCTTTACCTGTGGTGTAGTCCATGTTGAAATACACAGAAATCCAGCATCTTTTACAGGAACTTTATTTCTTTAGTTTTACTTGCTGTCCCTTGAACAGTCATCTGTCCTGCTTTCTGCAGGACTGCTTTTCTTTGGACTGTGCAAGGAATAAGGGGGATTATGTCCATTTGCCTGAATGGAGGCACAGGCATCAGGGAAGCTAAGCTGATCACAGGCAGAGATCCACAGACGTCTCTGAGAAGAGCTGTGTTTCACCACTTTGATTCTCAAGGTGTTTCCTAGACAAAAAGAAACATCACCAGCAGTGCTACAGTTCTACATTGTCCAAGGTGTTGTTCCCAGCAATGACACCAACCATACAGCAAACAGGTCATCTTCAAGCATTGAAATGGCTTTAGCTCATGCTAAAAAAGAAAATGTTATTTCATCTCTTTAATAATTAGCCTGTGAAAAAACAAATGCTTCTCTGATATAAAGCACTGAAAATTAAAAATCCATGATAATGCTCACACCACAAATTAACATATTCTATTTTGGAATTAATTCCTTGCTATCTTGTTTATCACTTTGCCCATTTAATTTTAGTTTTTTCCCAGTTTGGTCATCCTTTGGCAAATCACACCAAAGTGCTCAAAGACATTTAGCCATTACGAATTTAGCCATCTGACAGTAGATGTGCCCAAGAGAAATGCACAAGAGACTGAGTTCCATTTCTCGTTTGGTCTTCCCCTGCCTCTACAAGATGTGGAGAACAGAAATTTCATACTTTGTCCCAAGTCAGATTAGATAATATTATTTGTGAAAACCCTCTGTACTGAAAAAGGTCATCCTTGGAGTATTTCAGAGTCTCAGCATCTTTACACTGTGCTGAACCTGTTATGATAGTATGTAAAAATTCATTATCAGTCAGGCCTTCAGCATACATCTCGGTGACCTGTGTAGTTAGGGGTGTGATCTACCAATACATAACACAGTCAGTAGGATGGAAGACTGATATTACACTCTTTTAATGTCACCAGGACTTCAGTATATTCATATCTCTACTTACTGTCTATGGATCATTGTTGCTTTATTTATAGGCTGTCACCCGAAATGCCTTGATGTTAATGAGTCATCTCCCCTTGAGGCATCTAGGGAGTGCTTTTCAGAAAAAGAAAATCAAAAGCATGAGTACTGACTGCTCCTGTCAGATGGAAGGGAAGCTCTGGCTAATTGAAGGTGCAGCATCAACTGAACAAAAAAACTCATCTTCTGTTCTCAGATTGACACCTTTAACATGGAGCCTTGAGATTAACGGAGAGAAATATCAAGAAAAAATGGATGACAGAGTTGTTCAGGGGGGCAGAGCCTTGTATAAATTAGTGTAACTGCAGTGATACCAGCAGTGCAGTCCCAGTGTGTTTCAGGTGGGAATCCAGCCCTGAGTTACTAATTAATTGTAGCACTGTGCCTAAAATGTTATAGACTGAGCAATCTGTGACAGAGCTGCTGCCTCTGACATCCTGTCCTGCCTTCATTTCTTTAGACTCTATTCAGACAAAGTAGGCCAGTTTCTGTCCTCTTACTCCAGGACATTTGTCATAATTCCACTGAATCCATTTATATCACTGAAGCAACCTAATTATGATTGGGAAAAGAATACTGGCAGTTCTTAGTCACAAAAACATTCATCCTAAAATGATTATATGGAGATGGTATATATTTAGCATGTCTATTTTTGGTTAAGCTATCCTAGCAAGATTGGTTGTAATTTTACAAAGGGTAAAATGAATCAGCAGCCTCTTCCTTCAATATCTTCTGAAGCAAAAAACCTCTTTAAAACTGAAGGGCTTTGAAAAATGCAAAAATGTTGTAATTGTTGTAAATTGATATGTGCAGAGTGGAATAATTTAAAAATCATTAGAAGTCTGCATTTTTTACAGTAAAGTATTTCAAAAAGAAATGAGGGCATAATACAGTATATTAATATAGTTCAAGATATCTCAAATAGGTTTCAAAATTAAACATCAAACACCGCAACTTGAAAAAATAATTAGGTGAACCCATTTCATCGTAATCAGAAACTCTTCAGGTTTAGGGAATTGCAATGTATGGGTGTCAGTCATTCTCATTTATCAAGGACAAGGATGTTCACTACAAAGAGCTTGCAGTAGTGAAAATAGCCTTGAAATTTCCTTAGTACATGATGTAATGTCGTGCATTTTCTAAAGGCTGCTCAGTTGCACATTGGGGCTTCCACTCTGTTCCCTATTTTAGACAAGTCTCAAGAACTTTCTGATTATTCTAGAAACATCCTTCACTGTTTTGTTCTTAAGAAATGACGGACTTGCTTAATTTCATCTTACTGTCCTGTTTCTGTAATTTGCCTATTACTGCTCTGCTAATTAAAAGGATGATTGAAGTTCTCCTGCTGTACATTGTCTGACATTGTAGAGAGACTCTTCCCTACTACTGTATATTTCATTGAAAAGAAAAAAACATTGTGTGACTAGTTTTATTTGTATCTTCTGTAGAGTTGCAAGAGTTTGAAAAATGTATATGGTGAGCAAGGTTTCTATTAAAAACATACAGTTAAAGATTGGAATACTTAATATTTGTTGCTGCAGAATTTAAAACATGAGAAATTTAAGGCAGTGAAGAAACACTCCAATAAAAATTAATTATCTACATGTTTAAATTAGTCCAGAGGGAACCAAAAATACCTGACGTAGTAATGTATTGATTTAAGAAATAGGATAAGTCAAGGGTATGAGATACACAATGAGGAAACACAGGGTGTTTTTCAACTGATTGCTGCTTATTTTGCAGATATGCCAAAAATAATGGCCCTTTTCTTTTCTTTTTCTTCCTGAAAATTAAGATTCTTAATCTATTTCTGTCTGCACCTCATTCAGCAATTAATGGAAATATTGCTTATTCGAATGTAAATGCAATTTAATTAAGTCAGCTTCTGTAAATCCTAGCCTTATGCACAGCAGGGTATTACTTTTTCCACAGGGTGGAATCCACAGACCCAGTTTTGGATGCTTCTATCTCAGCAACTATTGTCTTACCCAGGGGGGAGATACCCAAATTGCTCTGGTGGTGACAAAAGGGTTCTGTTTACCCTCCACTCTGGGTAGCTGACAGAGCCTTTCCTCTCTGTCTGCATGGCATCGTGCCTCTACAGGGAGCCCATCCTGTCAGGAATGTCCCCCTCACTGTGCTTCGTTCTAGGCCAGCCTTAGGAAAGTGATGCTCCTTAGGATCCTTCGGCAACACTGGTGCAAGGTCCTGCAGATTGCAAAACTAGAACTCTTAACATAAAGCTGCTGTCATTATCTAGTAGCAAAACCTGGCAAGTAAGTGGGATTTTAGTAGCAGCTCAGGTGCCAAAGTGGTTCAAGGACCTTTGAATTAGGTATGGTAAGCAAGGGGTTTAGAGGTGTATATTTGTAGTTAAATGCCTGAATCCCTCTTTTACATCTCAACCTTACCACCTACACAGGAGTCAATCTACTGAACAGGGATTAAGAACCATGCTAAAACAAATGACAGGATATAGGATAGAAAGGTCTTTCATGAACAGTCTGTGTTCAAGAAAATGTCAAGATAGGAATTCTGACTATGGAAGGCTTGTACTCCACAATAACCCTTTGTAAAAGAGACTCTGAAGTAGAGAAGCTGTGGGAATGTTCTGCTGCTCACAAATTATCCATACCACTCTCTTTTAAAGGAGGGTTCTTGTGTTAGAGTGAGCTTCTGGTTTTTCACAGCTGGAAAAGCACAAATGGGAATTGCTAGAGCAAGCATACAAAAGAGCACTAGAACAACTAGAGGTTTTGTCTTTCAGTGAATTTCGGAACATCTATTGTGCAAAATGTGCTGCATCAGTCCCTAAAAAGCTGATATTTATATTTTTTGTTGTCACGGTAAGTGTTGTACAAAAATAGCTATCATTTCAACATATTTATGCAGCAGAGTTTGTGATTTTAACTTCCTCTCAAAATAGGCAATTGCTATTGGTAAAAGTCAAACCCATGAGAACTTCCCTACATACTACATTTCTAAGCATTTCAGTTGTCTATATTGTTGCAAGGATAATATCTGTAGACATGTAAGGATTTCCCAGTCTCTGCCCTCCTTAAGGACATTTGCTTAAATGTTTTGGCTTGAGTAATGTGCTTTAAAAAAATAAATTTATAATAATTATCCAAGAATATTTTAATGTCAATGGGGCAAAAATTCCTTGTGTATTGTAGCCACAGTGTACATTTGGGTATGTCGCTCTTCAGTCCAGGAAGCCTTGGCTATTTTATTAACTGATTGTTAAAATAGTGTCTATCACCTTGGGGTCCAAAATCATTTTCTGATGGAGTTCAGAGAGCTGATTGTTCACATAGCATATAATTGTTCAATTCCTGCTCTGGTCTCCCATATGCTGAATTCAAAAACACCCTGAAGAAGGGTGGCCAGCCTGGTGGTGCCTCTGCCAGCTCTGAGGAGCTGGTACCAGGCTCTGCAGAAAAATGCAAGTCATGATCTGCACCTTTGGTTTGGCAGCAGTCAGGCAGAGCAGCAGCTGCCAGATGCATACTGCTATTTCTGTTTGTGCTGCTGACACAGAGGAAGTTATGGTTTATTTACTGGGAGCTGCTTTGTGTCTGCACTCACCTGCACAGGCTCAGCTGTGAACACAGGGATGTTTGCTCCCTGCATGTGGATGGACACAGTGTTTGTAGGCAGATGCTGAGTGCTGTGGAACTTGTGCTAATTGAGGCCACGCTCCTTGGTTTTGTGCAAGAGCTTGTTATGCCTCACTGCTGAGTTTGTCCAAGGAGCTGTTTATTTGTGCTAAAATGGGAGGAAGCAAGGCTAGCTTCTTCATCTACTTTTGCTTTTGCCTGTGAACCTGCGATGTTACTTAGAAGCTGGTAATGACTTTTGATTTCTCACAGTATTTTTTCCTGTAATACAGCTTGATTGTTGGGAACACACGGACCAAGGCCTTATTTTAGCTGATTCACTGTTTCTTTGAATCATAGAATGATTTGGGTTTAAAGGCACCCTCCAACTTCCCTGCTATGAATAGGGACATCTTCAACTAGATCAGGTTGCTCAGAGCCTCATCCACCCTGGTGTTGAACACTTCCAGGGATGAGGCACCCACAACTTCTCTGGACAGCCTGTGTCTGTGACTCACCACCCTCAGAGTTAAGAATTTCTTCTTAATACCTAATCTAAACCTACCCTCTTTCAGTTTAAAGCCATTTCCCTGTGTCCTATCACCACATGCCCTTGTCCACTGTTCCTCTCCCTCTTCCTTGCTCCCTTCAGGTACTGGGAGTCCACAGTTAGGTCACCCTGAAGCTTCTCTTCTCCAGGCTTAACAGATTTCCATTTGTCCATGTAGACTGGCTCTTCAGTGAACAAAAGAATAAAATAAAAATCACATTATTTTAATAGCATCCATTCCTAGCATGTAGATGTACATTCCACAAATCATTAACCCCTTTCCTTCTGAGTGCCAGGTCTGATTTGGGCAGCAATGGCATCTCTGTTACTTGTGGGCTGCCATTGCTCTTACATAGATGAATTGAATAGCTGTTCCTGTAATACATTGAGAAGTAATGCCAATGCTCACCTTTTCAGCATTTTGAGCTCTTTCAAAATAGGATAAGTAAAATATATCTTCATTACTGAAGTCAGCAGGTACATCCAACATTCAGAGCACAGACAGCACAATTTTTGTGAGTGGACCCATATACAAAGGTCATCCTGTAAGCCGGTGAATTAAAGATGGTGCCCACTTGTTGCAAATAATGCTTGAATAAATCATTACTTCTTTACTGGGTATCACTAATCAAACTTAGTAATTAAATAATTGTGGAAAGCTTTACCTTCTGAGCAGAGCCAAATCAGTGTTAACAATAGTTGTTCTGTATACCACAGAAGATTTAGTGCTTATATAGATATATCCTGATCCCCTCAGACAATCTGGTGAACTTTTGCTGAAAATGGGTGTCTCAAAATCTTTATCTTCTTTTGATGCTGTATTAGTTCAGGCTGTACCTGTGAAACAGCTATATTGAATGAACCTACTGAGCCATCTCTGCCTATTTCCCTTTTCCCCACAAAGCTATCACAAAGCTGTGGTTGTTCTCCATGTTTTTCATCATTATCACAGGTCTCATGCCTTCCCCAGTTCTTGTGGTCTGTCACTTGCTCAACAGGTTTCCCATTTTTCCTGCACAACTGGCTTTTCAGTCCAAGGAACTGTGAATTGCATTTTCCCCTCTGTGAGTGAGCACAAAGGCATTGCTTTCATCTCACTCATTACAGCTCATGACAGATTGTTCTGGACTACTTTCATACCAGTCTCCTGATCAAACAAAGTATTGAACACAGAAGAGGTTGCACAGCACTTCCTTTTGTGGTTCTTGGAGTGTTGCAGAGGATTTCAGAGCTTGTTAGTCAGAGTATAAGTCTCCAGTGATGACTGACATCTCACTGCTTTGCTACAAGTACAACTTGAAATGAAACAGTGAAGACAAATTATGAAACAGGACCAAATTTGACTAGGAAACTCCACATTTACTTGGGCAACAATATTTTTAAAATGTCCTGGTCAGATTTCTGTGTGCTTCTCCTTGCCCTTGTGTCAGTCTAATCTTCCTTGCTATTACGTTACACTTTTGCTCATTTATTTTAAACATTGCCCATACAGCCTTATCCAACCTGCCAACCTGTATCAGATCTCTAGGAAAGAGACAAGTTCTGCAGCTGAAGTCTCTTGGGTAGCAAGCCCAGCATAGTTGTATTCTCCTTTACACCAGTGCTATGGCTGGGTAAACAGAGATGTTCCCAGTGCCAAATGAGGAATCTTTTGCAGTAGTATCAATTTTCAGTGCTTTGGCTGCCTGAAATGAAATATCTGTTAGTATGTTTACCATTACCAGTCCAGCTTCTTCAGGCTGTATTGATTAAATTTTTGTACTGTAAAAATACCATTTTGAACCACAGTGAAATCGATATAGAGTGAGATTTTATATATATATAAATTGGATTTGGATCAGGAAGAAAATCTTCATCAGATGAAAAATAAAGCTGGATGAAAAAAGTGTTATAAAATATTTCAGAAGGAGAAAAAGTTACTGTCATTTCCCCAACCTCTGTTGTATTTTCCCTCTAGACCTCTCTGTCTGTCCACTGATTACTTTTCTACACAAATAAATTTTCAAGTAAAGTGAGGCTTCCAGTTTCGAAAAGATACTTGTAAATAGATGTAGTATTATCAGAAACTACCTTACAGAGCTTTTTAAACACAATTGCATTCATATATTTTGTGATACACAGTAGTGCTAATGGCAACCTTCCTACTGGAGGCCAGAAGAGTTATTTATAGAGTACCTAGTGCATCAAGAATAAGTTCAATGAGATGATGGTAGGATAATTTCCAGAAAGCAATTAAAACCACTGCTGTGTGGATAGTGAAACATTCTGAGTAACAAATAGTGCAGATACAGCATTTAGTTCCAGTGGGTTTATTTTGTATGTTGTGGCCTGTGGTAAGAAGGTAAGAAAGGTAGTTAGCTAACTGCAAGGCAAGACACCAGAAAGGTTTTCTACATAGAACTTACAGTAGGAGGGTTTAAAATAAAGTAATGTTTGGGGAATTAAGTAGTTGATAGTTGTCCAATAATTGTGTTTGACTTATCCTAAATAATAGTCAGGGCTGTGTGAAGTTTAGGTCCCTCCCATGTATTTTCCAAACTTACTGGCTAGTTAGTAGTTCCTTTCAGCAACTCTTGTCTCTCTAAGGAAGACCCAACCTCCTGAAGTACTTCTTTGCCTCCTGGTAGAACAGCTCCTGAGATGATACTGAGCAAAAGATGAAGAGTGCCTGGGCCAGTCCGCTACTGAGATTTCAGCTGTGCTGGTTTTGTTGGTTTTTTTTTAATGCTAGTGAGACCACACAAAAGCTTATTTTCTGAAATCACTAATTCATTTCATAACAAAACCCAGAGATCTACTGAAGAGAAAATAGAAACAGGTTATCAGTCATTTAATAATGCAGGAAAGGGGGTACTTAATATGAGTTTAAGTATTAGAAGATGTCGAGAAGACACATGAAAAAAATGGTATTTGAGGGGGCTAAGGCATGTCTATGTTTGTGTAATTCATGGAAAACTGTAAATAGCTGGAATATGTTATGAGCCTCTCTAACATCATTCAGAGCCAGAAATGAGGGCAGACGCAATTTAGAGTTGGACTTGTTTTCTCCTTAAGATTTTTTCCAAATAATTCTTCTTTGGCTCAACATAGCTTTATATGCATGCTACAGTCTTGCTTCGTGACAGTGTCAGAAAGGATAAATATCAATAGCTGAATAAATTTAAGCATTCTAGTCTGATAACAGACTGTAATAGAAAAGTGTTTCAGACAAATATTTCAGTTCAGGTGAGATGAATCTCACTCTTTGAGTCTTTTGTTGGGATGGGCCATCATGTCCCACTTTGGGCAAGGGCAGAATCTTTGGAAATTGCTGTGAAAATTATTTTGGAAAGATAGATGATAATAAATTCAATGCAACAGTTTTGCAGAAAGAGTTGTTTTGAATTTATTCACCTAACTGTAGCACATTGTTGTGGTATTGTGAGGTGACCTTTAATATATTTCAGTGTCAGATATTAGCATGTAATGCATGAAGAGAAGGATAAGGAATGTTGCAGCAAGAGAAATTTAGATTGAGAGAATATTTGTCTGTGAAGATGGTCTGATAGTGGTAAGAATTGCCTGTCATAGTATAGTCCTGTTCTCTGTTACTGGGAGCTTTTCAAGGATGCCAGGTATGATTTATTTTGAAACTAATAGATGATCCTGGGAAGTCCTTTGCAGCTCTATTCTTTATAAATTTATGTTAAAATAGATCAGTCATATGGTGATGATCTATCATATTGATTTATTTCTGATTGTTCTAAATTTCACATTAAGTTCTGTGGCAAGTTCCCATCAAGTGTTCCTCAGTGGTGTGGAGGCTAGGGAAGAGACAGGCAATGCACCATTGCTGCCTTTCCACACAGGAACCTGATTTCAGTTTCCAAAGGAAAACATATTCACAAAACCTGGCAGCTGACAGAGAAGGACTTCAGCGTGAATGTTTTGAAGACATTTGCAAATCCCTTTGATTTCTATCTCGAGCTTGAAGAGCTACTGGACACTGGTATAACCCATGTAGTACTATTGTGTTACCCCTAAAAAAGCTGTCCCTTGCTTGATCATAGATCACAGAATGGTTTGGGTACTTTAAGATCTATGGGATCTTAAAGATCATCCAATTTCAACTCCCCTGCTATGGGCAGGGGCATCTTCCACAAGACCGGGATGCTCCAAGCCCTATCCAGCCTGGCCTTGAATACTTCCAAGGAAGGTTTATTGGCATAGCTGTGGTTGACTAAAAATGTAAAAACTTACACATCTAAATAACATACTGTGACACTGCTGGAAAAGCTGAGATCAGATGCAGTTAACATCCAGATTACCAAATAAGTTTATGTAAATTGGGAAGATAAGCTGTACTATAAAAATAACATCTCTTCTACTACAGATATGTACAACTTGATGTCTGCGTGAAACCTCTACAGTGCACTCCTAGTTAACCTTGTTAAGGGGATCAAATTTCCATTAGGTTTCACAGGAAAAAAAAAAAAGCTGAAGTGCTTTTCAAACTCCTAAAACTTTACATTTTTGAACCTTTTTGTGGTGTAAAAAATTATATTAATAAAGTCAGTTACTGAAAATGAAAGCTAGAACAGAGTTGTCTCCAGGACACAGCAGGAAAGTAATTTAAAAAGCTCAGAAACATTGTTGAAATTATCATGCAAACTTATTAAATGCAATGTATATTTAAATTGGAAAAACTTCTTTATTAGGTCTAGATAGGTGATTTTTTTGCTGCCTCTAGCAGTTAAGCTTATTGGGTGAAAGTCAGGGTAGGTTAATTTCTAATCTTTATGGAAAACCACTTATTAAAAAATGGATAGCAAAATTATTAATACAATACTGAAAGTTTAGACTATCTGTAGACTCACCACTGAACAAAAGTATAATGAGTGTTTCGCAGTATTTGGCCACTTTTGTTTATACATATAGTTACGTATTCTTAGTATGATTTTCTAGGAGTTATTTCTGACACATGTTGAATTAACATTAAAATCTTCCCTTATCATTACAAATTATAAAATATTTAGCTTTAATTTCCCTTTTCATAACACATAAGTAGGAACTTATTATAAAAACATATTTGAAAGAACTCATTGTTGACTTAGGTAATTAAAATGAAGAGTGTGGAGTGAATTTCTAATGCTTTTTAGATTAGCTCAGGAATAATCAACTATTTGACTCCTCAAGAATATGTGCAAATAATGGTTCACAGCTTACATTTGCCTTTTTCCAAGAAATTAATGAGCATTCAGAATTAAGGACATGTCAGTAAAAATTCTAGACTGAGTTGAACATTTTTTAAGTCTCTTCTTCATTAATTGGTGTGAGTCTAAAGACTCAGAATTTTAGATTTGATGCAAACACTATTTGATGAAAGGCTGAGAGAAGCTGCTGGGGTCAGCTGAGGCCAGCCCCCGGCACTCTGCCAGCACGATGCTCGCAGTGACTCTGCATGGCTGGGCTTTTTTCAAAAACAAAATTAACTTTCCAGGCCTACATTTAGAGAACCTTGTTTGGATTTCAAAGTGTACAGGTACAAAAACTGATGCACAGCCATGAATTACTGTGAATTTGGGTGACTTGGTTTCCTGGGAATCATGAAAATTCACGTGTACTGAGGAGTGGGTCAGCCACAGACCAGCCTGCAACCCAGCTTGCTGCACAAGGTCTGCCCAGAGCTCAGGCAGGCAGGTCTATATCCCACTAAGCCGTGACACAGAGGAGTGGCAGGGAAGAGATGGGTTTATGTAAGCCTACAAGCCTAAACACCAACATGGTCAAGGAACTTAAGGAATTGTGAGCATGGCACTGTACATTGTAAGAATGAATGGCATTAATGGAATAGCACAAGTAAAGGCTTGTGATGTAATATCCCTGACTCAACTAATCCAAACTGTACCTCTTATCACCTGCCTCCCTTGTTACCTTACATAAGTCATCTCTTTGGTCTTGTCCTTTGCAGTCAGATGATGGCCCAGCTTGTGACTCCTCAGCAGGACAGTCTCTGTCCAGGCTGGGATTTGCATCTCCTCCCTCGTCCTGCCTGCTTTGATCTCTCCTTGCACTGATTTAGCTCAGCTAGCTGTCAGGTATTAACCCAGAAAAATAAACTGAATAATTGTCTGACAGTTCCATGATCTGAATCAGCTCACCAGTTTCACATGCTAAGCAATAGGCAGGGGTCACAGAGCCAGGAGATGGATAGAGAGGAGGAGTGGAATAGCTGTTTCAATCAGAGAAGATATTTTTGGCTGTCTCAACTGCTGCACTGACCCACAGCTCAAAGTCCTTCCCTCCTGTGCTGGCTCTGCTGCATTTTGTGATGCTTCTATACCCTGTGGGACCAACTGCTTTGGAAGGAGGAAGATGCTCCAGTGAGGTGAACAGTTGCATCATGTCTGACTTGCTGTCCAACTTCACTTCTATGTGAATTTTTTGCCACATCAGCTTTATTTGAAGGTATTTACTTAGTTAAACTTACTGTCTAATTTCCCGTTGCTGTTGGTCGCTGAGCACTCACTGTAGTATCTCATTTTGTCCGGTCTCTGGTGGAAACCCTCAATACAAACACAAATGCTGATGTGGCTCCCTGCTACACAGAGGTTTCTGGGCTTGTTTATCTGCAGGAGAAGTTAAGAAATAGTTTTGCATTTAAAAAGAGGACAGCCTGAACTGATAATCCTTTTTCTGATCTTAGTTGTTTGAATTAGTTGTGGCTTAAAGCTGCATATTCTACCACAGCATTAAGAGGATGACATTAGGCTTGATTTCCCTTGCTTTTCATGACAAGTCTGTGGAGAATCTTGGATTTTCTTGGCAGAAGAATACATTATCATGGTAAACAGTGTTTCTGAAGCCTTATGAAATCACCAAAAAGAATGTAAGTCTCAAGGCTGCCTCAGTGAAGACAAAGTGTGAATTGGCTGAACTGCAGGTCAGCTAGGGTAGCTGAGGAAAGTGTCTGGTGGTTACTAACTAGACTGAAAAACCTCATTTCATTACATCTAGTGCTTACAAAATTGGGTTTGGTTTTCATTAAAGAACATTCAGACTCATTATTTTTGGGGAAAAATTCATTTTTAGATGGAAATGCAAGAACTAGGTCCATTCATTTTAAGTATGATCTTATGTTGGAAAATAGACCAAAAAAAAGAAGCCTTATGAGAGAAGACTCGTTAAAGATTAGGAGCTTAAGTTGTGTTTAAAATTTTTATTCCATGTGTAGGGAAAACAGTGGAAAATTTCCTGACATTTTAAGGTTTGTTTAATTTTTTGGTTTTAAAAGGGGAACGTGCGCAACATCTATCCCTGTCCCTGTGGTAGGAATGTGCCTACATTGCCTTCAGCTCCATGCTGTTATTTCTTTTTTTTGTTTGGAAGATGAGTTTGTCATAATTAGATTCTGTGGGGTAGACAGACGGGGGATGCAGCCATGCATGCCATGTGTGGGAATGTGTTCAAGGTTTTCCACAGCTGGTTCTTCGGTCTATTTACAGATAGAGAAGTGGCAGGAGCTGCTAGTGCTGCTGCCAGGGTCAGAAGCTCTATGTATTCCTTTATTTCCCCATTTCAGCCATTGCCACTTCTGTATTCAAATACAATCTTCCCTGAAGTTTTGGAATCAGTTGAACTAAGTCAGTCCCACTGCAAAAACCTGTGTAGTAGAATATCAATCCAGAGGATCAAAAAGACCATCTGTTCCGCTTACCTCAGTATATTGTAAACTACACAATATTTCTTAATATCCTCTTAACAATCTTTGCCACTTGAAGTAAAATAACAAAAGCAATAATTATAATGAACTAGAGGGAGATCAGCGGAGATCAAACACATCTAGCAGCCTAAATTCTTAAAGTATGTGCTAGATTTAATTCTCAGGAGTAGGCCAATGCCCAAGCTTCCAGAAAGATAGGTTCAAATAAAACCAGTGATCCTCTGCCAGTCTGCTTGGGGGTGATGCTTTTGTGATCTGGTGGGATCAATTTACTTCCTAAACATAGGAGCAAGTGTTTGGACAGCTTCAGTACTAATGGAATAAGAAAGCAAGTCCTCCTATAATCTCCCCAGGTTTGTTCCAGGAACAAACAAGTAACAAAATGAAAGAGCCAAGACAAATTATGCAGCAAGGAGGAAGAAATCTTTTCCAGTACCTGCAGCCAGGCAGTCCAAGGCATGAAGCAGTAGATTAATATATGATCAGCAGGCAACAATCAAGACTTTCTAAGATATAATGCCCCAGACTCAGCACAGTTTTTCATTTGAATATAACAGTCTATTTTCTTGTCTTACATACTGTTTTTTCATTAATATCGTAGAATCATATAATCAGATAATTATTTTTGTCTTGTAATCCAGTATAACACAACTCTCTGTCGGAATAGTAAATTTAATTATTTTTATATAGCTGATTTTGACTTCCTAAGGATAGTACTTTGCAGTTAATTTTACTGAATTTTGCGTAATGCTCTTTACCATGCCTTCTGCTTCTGAATTTGAGTTGGACAGTGCTCTTGCAGTTTGTAACTCAGCCATCCTTTTGATTGTGCACTGCGCTCTCATCCTGGCTACTAAGAAAAATAAGGGCTAAGCTCTCACTCAAGACAGAGCCCAGCACGTCTTTGATGTCACTGTGCTGTTCCAGTTCTGAGCTGCTTTTTTCTTTGTGTTAAAATGATTGCAAGATAAGATTTCAATTTAAACTTTAAAAACTTTTCTTGGTATGTAAGTGACAGTATTTGTCACTACAAATGCTTTTAAGGATGTTTATATACAATAGTTCCACGATCTAAATGATCATTGTTTAAAATCTGTCAAGGGAAAAATCCTGCCACAACTAAATATGTAGCATTGATATTTGAAATCAGAACAGACATGAGTGTTTGACTTTTCCTTTAAGTGCTATCAGCTGCTTTCTGAGAGGAAGAAGGAGGAGGCATTTCTGTAGCAGGTTAATTACAGGATAAAAAGCAAATCCTGTGTCTTTACAATAATTATTCTAAATAAATTCAAGCTACATGGAACCTTTCTATAGTGAAACCATTCTTTTCACAGAACAACTTTAGTATACATGGAAGTAGAAGTGCAGTTAGCATATGGTGATGTATTGAAACAATTCAGGACTTTCATACCACTTCACAATTCCCGGGTGTTCTACAGTGCCCAGGTAGACAAATTGTCCTGAGGGCAGTGAAGGAGGTATTACTTCAAACAGCTTTCCTGGTTTCTTAGCAGTTGAAGGTCAGGAAGGAAAAAAAAGTCTGAATCCTCAAAAGCCATTTTAGAACTAGAGGGATCTGAATGGCCTGTAGGTCATGTAATATTGCACACTGCTGTCAGAGGTGCTTGCCTCATCTCTTACTCCCTTTCTGGTGGCTCTCTGTACTGCAAGTGAAGGCCATTTTGTCATCACTACAAACATTTGAATATCTAGAAGATTGGTTTGCTTATACGTATTTTATGTGCCACTCTATCCTTTAATTCAGCCCACAATATTTGAGTTTGTAAGAGATTTTAGAATTGAGTCTCAGAAGAATTAGTCAAAAGGACTAATACGGATTTTTTCATGTCATTGTTTGTCTGGTTCACACCAGACTCTACCCTCTGCAAAGCCATCATTTCCAGTCCCCACCCCAAACAAATAAATTATCTGAAAAGTAACTGCTAAAGAAGGAGGCAGCCAGATTGCATAAGGTCTGTTAGGTGTGGTCTGGTAGGTAAAGTACTTGTAGGTGTAGAAGAGATTACAGGGGGTCTCGCCCCTGATAAGTCATAGCTGTACTAATTACCAAAGAAGAGGAACAGCCTTGCTCTTAATGGGTCGCAGCTGTGACTAATAAAGATAAGCGTGATAAAAGAGGTGGGGTGGCTGCTCAGGGAGGATCTCAGAGGAAGAGAATCTTGAAGAAGGGGAGGAGCCCTGGGGAAAAGGGAATGATCCCGAGAGACATGAAGACTGAAATAAGGAAGAGAGTTGCTGCTGTAAAAGACTTGCTATGAGGTCTGTCTGGGTCTGATGGAGTTAGAGCATGCTGGTGGAGCCTGCAGTCAGAGCCTACAAACCATTACTTGCAGTTATGGCCCAGCAGGGAAATAGCCAGCATTTAGAGTCTGCAGTTGGACCCTACATTAGGAGCTTGCTGTAGTCGAAGTCAGGATGGCTAAGCTGTAAAGAATAATAAACCAGGACCCTTTTTATGTTGTTAAATGAGAGTCTTTGTCTTGGCTCGTTTCTACCCCTTTTGAGAGGTCTACTGCAACGTGTACTGAGTGATAAAATCCCACATTTGATCCAGCTGATGAGTGATATTCATACAGAAGTGAATTAGTCTTGATGTACGGTCTAATTGCAGTATGAAAGTGCTGTTCCACATGGTGTACTTTTTGTTTTTCTGTGCAGAGCTGTGTACCCTGGACTGTGGCAGCCACGGTGTCTGCTCCAGAGGAATATGCCAGTGTGAAGAGGGCTGGGTGGGACCCAGCTGCGAAGAACGGACCTGCCACTCCCACTGTGCTGAGCACGGGCAGTGCAAGGATGGGAAGTGTGAGTGCAGCCCCGGATGGGAAGGGGACCACTGCACCATTGGTAAGGGGGTTTTGTTTCAAGAAATGAAATATGGAAAATCTTAATCCAGTTCTACACACATTGCCATCATTCTGATTGGAATCTGTTTGGAAAAGCAGAGTCTCAGAATCCAGACAGGTGTAAAAAAAGGTGCCTCTGCACTTTGTTTGTCCCACAAAATAGCAACTTGGCACAGCTCTCTGTATAGAGGAAATAACAGGTTAATTAATTTAAAAAAAAAAGTAGAAAGAAAGGTAGTTCAGTCCTAACATAGCTTTGGGATGTGTTCATATATGAATTTGGTAATCAGGGAGGAAAAAAAATGCTTAAAAATACAAGGTGTGAGGAGCCAAAGCTATTATGTACCTTATGTAATTCTTGCAATAAATC
The DNA here is from genome assembly GCA_013397075.1 of Rhabdornis inornatus. Classification (NCBI taxonomy): domain Eukaryota; kingdom Metazoa; phylum Chordata; class Aves; order Passeriformes; family Rhabdornithidae; genus Rhabdornis; species Rhabdornis inornatus. The sequence goes on from VWZS01004650.1 coordinate 33,880, forward strand.
TCTTGCCTTTCTGTTTGAGGATTTACATACTTTACTTACTGCTAAAGGTGTTTTGCCTAGAGCTGACCTGTAACAATATTCTTAATAAGGTAAAGATGTTTTTAGAAGTCATTAGTCTACTATAAAAATGTAGCAGTTATATTTTTAATGAAGTTTGACAGTTTTTTGCAGTCTGTGTTTGTCCCTGAAATGTCCCAAAATGAGATTATTATTTAATTTTCAGATGAGCAGCATAAGGTCTCACATTTGTTTCTTGAAAAAAATCTAGAATGTGTTATCATTATCTTGAGTGTTCTAAGATAATTCATTCCCTAGCTCTAGAATTTGCTAAATCGATAATTAGGTTTGCAATGGGGGAACAGTCTTGTTTTCTGAAGATTGTTTTGAGCAAATCCAGAAAGGAACCAAAATACTCAAAAAGATAAAAAGACCTGCTGTTCCCATTGTAGGTAGTGCCAGGTGTGGCCCCTGCACGCTTGTCATCAAATGGAGAATGATCACAAACACAATGTTCTGGTCACAGCAGCAGGAATAGGTCTGCCTGCAGGAAGAGGGAGACATTTTATATCTAACCCCCAGGTGTCAAGCCATAAGCAAATGTATTTTCATTTGGTACAGAAGTTTGATCTATCTCAGTTTTGTTCTTTTCTTTTTTAAGCTCACTACTTAGATGCTGTTCAAGGTAAGCTTTTCATATCAACATTACCAAAAAAAAAATGAGAAAGTATTGGGAATGGAGAGTTCTCTGTTACTCATTTTGTTTGAGCTTCTGCACTGCTAGGTTCCCAGAATAGATGACACATTTGTTTATGGAGGTATATGTAAATATATATGCACACACGGAGACAGATTTACAGCAGAAAATGCAGTTTTTAATAAATAATGTGCTCAACTCATTTGCAAAGTTGTAGCAATGTGAGCATGTTTTACAGGGCCATCTGATGTGCTGTGTTAGGCAAATCCATTTTTTTGCTCGTTTACCATCCAAAGTAATGCTAGAGCTGAGGACTTGCTAAAAAGCTTGTGTTGATGCTGTCTCCCATGAAAAGTAAAAAAAAAAATATTCTTTTGTCATTTATGCTTGAAGTAAGTTTCTTTTGATAGAGAAGTACTCTTGTTTTCTAAAGGTGTCTGTGATCTAGTTCTCTTCAAATCATTTGATACAAGAGTTAAATTTGACATTGCTTTGTCTGGTGCTGCTCATGTGATTCCCATGCCTTGCCTCAGACCCTGCTCATTCATGTCAGTGCAAGAACCTTCCCCCCCGTGTGACAGCAGTCCCTCTGCCTGGTATGTGCTGAGCAGAGCAATGATGCACAGCCCCTTCCAAAAACACTTCTCACTGAAATATCAGACTAACCATTAGTACAGAAAGATCTCAGTGCCTATTTTCTGTTTCTTATTTTATTTCTTTGGAATTAGATAATAATAAAAGCACATAAGCATTCATTTTATTGCATTTGTAGACTTAGAGGGTAACCATACACAGTAGCAGAATATAATCATGTACAAGAAACTACTGAACTCAGCAGGACAGTGATTGAAAGTGGAGAAACATCCACATTACCCAAAAGAGCTCTCACATCCTGCCCTTCCCCTCAACTCACTGAAAGAGGCTTTTATAGTATATTTGGTGGTTGCCAAGTTCATGTTGCTTTGGAATAGCATCTTCCATAACAGTGTAAGAATATGGTACCACCCATCTCCAGTTTTTCTTAGCAAAAGGGTCAGACTCTGATACCTCTGTTTGCAGATGTGATTGATAAACTGTGAGAAGGAGGGAGATCGTGTGTCTCATGTAGTTACCAGGAAATGTGAATCACAACCTGACAGACCAGAATCTGACTGGCTCCTCCAAAGTTCATTTGGAGCATCTTGGGGCTATCAGGCACTGTCTCTTCTTTCCTCCTTAATAAAACCCTCTCTCTGATAACAGCTATGTGTTGATGATCAGATGCACAGGGGCTTTCAGACCCTGTATGTCCATGCTGGCAAAAAGAAAGGAGCCATCTTGGTGATGCCACTCACTCTGTCAAACTTACTGCTAAGCTTTATCCATTGTCCTTTAGCTCCATGTGTGACGTGGTGAGGATCTGACAAATGTCTGAGCTGGCACTATGCTATGCAAGCAGATGGATGTGAATGTACATATCCAAGAGACAATTCCTCTCTCACTCTTAGAGGCAAGAACTCCAGGTGTGAATGTCTAAGCTACTATTGATTCAGAGCTAGCAAGTATATAATTGAGAGGATGCTACAGTCCTTGGTCCAGTTATGATCTAAAATCAGCACCACCAAAGGGCATGTGTTGGTCCTGTTGGAATCAGCTATAAGGGAAGAAAGTAGAACAGGAAGGCAATGCTCCCTCGATTGTCTTCTGTGGAAAGAGTGTGTTGTAGCATAAAGCAAATTGGCTTTTTCTCAGTCAGGTAAGTATTTATGAACAGAATAAAAAGGTCACTTCCACTCCCTGCAATGCGTAGGATTATGTCCACAGATGCCAGTTTGTCATTTAGGCAACATTTTTTTGTGTATCTTTGATATGAGTCTTGATTACATGTGTGATGTTGTTAGTGAACTACAGTTTATTTTTCAATAGAGAAAGAGATGGACATGACTTTAGAACTTTATAGTGTGACTTTGCTCACTTTTTTCCTTTACACAAAATACTAAACACTAAAAAAATCTTCATTCCTCACAGAGAAACTACTTTTGGGCAAGCAAAGAGAAGCACCAAGTTGGGGGTTTTTCCATATTCGGCCAGAAATGGGACTTCCAAGCTGTGATCATTTGAAGACAGCAAGTATAGTGCTGGCTAGAAGTAGGGATGTTAATGAATAATTGCAACTGCAAAATAAGAGAAAATATCCCTCCATGAAGGCTTTTTTCTTTTTTTTTTTTTTACACTTTCTATTTTAGATGGTTGCCCAGGTCTCTGTTATGGAAATGGGAGGTGCACTCTTGATCAGAATGGGTGGCACTGTGTTTGTCAAGTAGGCTGGAGTGGCTCAGGATGTAACGTTGTCATGGAGATGATGTGTGCTGATAACCTGGACAATGATGGAGGTATGATACATAATTCATGTGTTTCTGTTTATCTGTCACATCCTTGACTGCCATTTAAGTCCATAGTTTTGGTGTATGCTTTCCTTTTTATCACAAAGTGTCAATGTTTGTCTGTTTGCTCAAGACAGTTGTTCCACTGACTTTATCTGAAGCAGTACAGTGAGGGAACAGACCCTTGTGCTGGATGCTACTGCAGGCAGAAAGTATCTGTGGCTCTACCATCCCACTACTTACTTTTTTTCTTATAAAACGCAGAACAAAACGAAAGCGTAATAAGTAATTTCCTGTACCTCCTTTCTAGTCTTCCTCATAATTGTCAATCTTTCAGAAGAAACAGCCAAGAGAGACATTTTGACAGACACAGAGTTTTTCACTTGGGTATCCAGTTAGTTTTCCATTATTATTAATTTAATGTATTTGCAAGCATAAAATCCACATTTACAGTTGCTTTTAACGTAGTCTTTTAATATTTCTACTGAGACACAGCACAATCCTTGCAATTATGTGGAACTACTTTTGAAGGACTGTTGAGGAACCTAGTGTAGAAAGCATGCAGAAGAGATTTTGGAAAGTACGGTAAACAGAGCCCTGTAGTGAAATAATTATTTGCTCCTTTTTATTGGTTGAAAAGGGCATTTGGGGCACTAGGTGCTCTCTACCTCAGTCCTCTGTGATCTTGATTTCTCTCTAAGGTTGCTTAAGTTTTAGGTTTGCCGGGGAAAACGTAGTTCTTTCATACGATGGTCTCTGCTTCCTTTCCAATAGTTTGTTCTAATACATGAGTTGGAGCACTTTTTTTTAAGAAAAGACATCCAACTCTGTTTCAAACTTGCCAGTGGGAGAGAAGCCACAATGTTCCTGGCTGGTTGCTCTCAGAGTTAATTATTTTTCCTACCTGTTTTAGGAATACTCATTTGCTGAGCAGTCAAGGGCTATTGCTTTTTTCTCTTTCACCTACTACCAGTCTTTACAGTGTGCTTGTCCCATCCACAGAGCTGTGCAGCTTTCTCATTCAGAGAGTGGATTCAAGGCCAGGTTGGATGAGGCTTTGAGAAGCCTGGTTTGCTGCAAGATGTCCCCCCCCATGGTGGGGGGGTGGAACAAGGTGATCTTTAAGGTCCTTTCCAACCCATACAGTTCTATGATTTTATGAACAGCCCCAAACATGGTTAATTTTTTTCTTTTGATTGCACACTGAGATGTATGAAAGTACATATTATCCTATTATGTCACACCTAAAGACTTTACCAGTGTCCAGGATGAGAGCTTATATGCAACTTTTTAGGGGCAAACCTTGCTATGATGATTTTGTTTTCTTCTAGGTCATTGATAAATTAAGCTTGATGTAGGTCCAAGAACTGAGGTCACTGTGGGACCTCAGTAGAAACACTCTGACTCAGTGATGATTCTCATTTACAAATATATTTTGAGACCTTCTGATTTTGTATCCTGTGGGCTCTAAGACCCTGCTGTCCTTTGGCAAAGGCTTTCTCATTTCTGAACCCTGTTCAAAATTGCCTTATTCCTCGCATATCCTTCCTTTTCCACTTTATTTCCAAGAGGTCCAAGAACCCTGTCTCTGCCCACTGTCTGTGCTTTCCTGTACTAGTGTGTATCCCTGTCACACAAGATCCCACAGCTGGCATCCGTGCCCCCTGTGCTCTCCCATCTGTCACTGCTCTTCCCTGCTGTCCGAGCCATGACTCACCCACCTGCGCTCTTAAATCTGCCCACTAAAACTCTATTTAGCCTGTAATGTATGGAAAGCATTTTCTGATACACTCTGTGAACTGGCTCTGTGTAAACTGTCCTGTACTGTGATTTTGGGTGCTTTATATTCTGCAATAACAGTGAGTTATTGGAAGAGTTGGCACTTTTAACTCTAAATCTCCTTGAACTTGTCAGTTTAAGGCAGACACTTCATGTCATTTCACTGCAGATTTTAAAAGCAATTTTCTTTTCCCTTTTTAATGGGAACATAACATGGACTAGGACAGCTCTGTTGACATTAAAATTAGAGATAAGTGGAGAGAGAAATATTTAATTAATCTGACTACAGATGGGCTAAATGTAATTAAGTTTTCCTCACAATCAACTTAATATAAGAAAAGAAAATTATATCTGCTTGTTTTAACCACTTTTCTTTATATATATATGAAGTTCATAGGACCTGATTTGGCATAAGCATCAATTAGAAAAGTTCCCTTAAAGTCATTGGAGTTATACCAGTGTTCAATGAATATGAAATCAGAAGCTGTGTGTTTCAGGGTTTGTGTACCAACACAACAGGAAAATCAGGAATTGGGAAGGAGGCGTGACATTACCTCTTAAGTCCCGTTTGCTGGGAGGTTGAGCCTTAGGCTGAGAATATTATGGTGGCATAGCAAGTTTCCATCCATCAAGCTACACAGCTGGAATAGGTTAATCAGGATGGAAGTTATTAGCATTTTCACCTGCAGCTGAGGTAAGAGCTTTCACTCAGGTGAGTTAAAGAAACACAGCTGACAGGTGGTAACTTCCTAAGACCTTAAGATGTGATCATAGTGACACATAGCCCAAGAGATAATTTAGTGCCCTTGTATTAGCCAAATCATGGAATTCTCACCTAGCAAAGGTCTTAACCATTCCAGTTGTGTTTAAATCAAACTTAAATCTCAGTCCTATTTTGCTTCAAGTTCATGAGGAGGAGGTCACCACCAAAGAACAAAGCTGTAGTAAAGTTGAGCAATTTTAATTTCAAACCAACTCTAATTTTAGTACTTAGATAAGGGGATAATTTTGTGTAGTTTTACGTTACTTTTTCAGTTAATTTGTCACATGGTACTTTCAGGAATGGAAAAAAAGAAATTTTTATCATTTAAAACTACATTCAGAGACATGCTACAAAAAAACAGGCTAGTCCCAACCTTAAGGATTCAATAATGTCATTTAATTGGCATGAGGAAGTGTTAGGGGTGTTGTTTGCCCCGTATTAAGAGCACGAAAGTTAAGGGAGAGGGAAGTCTTGAATTTTTTTAAGGACTGATGCAATCTTATAAGGAAAAGGCATAAGCATATTCACAGGCATCCTTGTCCTGCAACCACTGAAGCACCAAGATCCCTTCAGTGCAGTTACTGCTGGTAAGATAAAACACATGTGGGGCTATTCTTGAGGGCAGGGAAAGTCCAATTTCTTCTAGAGCCCCATTAGCATTCGCTATACTTGTTCCCTGGCTGTACCATAACTGCCTTTCCCATTCCAGCTCATAACTCTCTGTTAGCTTTTTTCCTGCTCGCAGACTTAAGGGCATGTTTACCTGTTCAAATATCAGTGAAAAGGTCTTAGCATTATAACAGATGCATGATGGCATGGTTTGCACTTGCCCTCATGGAGTGCTTCTGCAGTCTGTTAGCAGTGTGATGTCCATTTAAAAGTGCCAAGGAGTCAAGCAGGTGTTCTTTGCAGTGGGTCCTTTCCCTCACTGTGTCTTCCCTCAGTGTAATTCTCCTTCTTTCAGTTATGAATGACATGATTTTGGTTTATAAGATGACCATTCAGCTCATCTGAGCAGGTCATTTCCTCTTGCTCTGCTGCTGACTTAGACTCACGGGAAGCTCCAGAAGATCTCTAGAAAGCTCTGCTGAGCTTTTTGCAGGCAAAGTGCCTGTGTCTTGGAGCAGGAGGCAGAACACATTGCTGAGGTGTGGGGACACAAAGGGCATTCATGGGTTACACCCCACTCAATTGTAGCCAAGCTACAATTTGCCTGGTTTTTGGACATATATTTACCCAGCTGCTGCACAGACAGGTCATTGTCTCCAGCTGAAACTTGCAGCCTGTCACTCCCATTAGTTTCTTTGATACAGATCTCTCTTTTAAATTTGCCTGCATCTCTTTTTATTGTTTTTCTTTCATGAATCAATCTTGCCTGTTTGTTTTTAGGGAAAATGCTTTTTACTACAAGCTTTGAGTTCTTTTCCAAATATGCCTTCAGTCATTTCAGACAGTTATTGTAGCTTTCTCCAAGCTTTTCCAAGCACAAGGAAATATGACTCAGCATAGCCTTGGGTTGATAACAGTGCTGCTAAAATATTGATGTATTTCTGACCTGTCCATTGGCATTTTAATAACCTATCCATCACAGAGCTATTGAGTCCATATATAAGTAATATGCTATTATTACCCTATATAAATAATACCAATGGGAATGGTTATCATTGTTGCTGAGCAGCGATGACTCCCTAGAGATACTTAGACTTTCTGAAAACCCTGATATATTCATATTGTCCCAAGTGTGGAAGGCCAAACACTACTGGTACTCACTGAGTAAAACACTCACAGCCTTTCCATAGGTACACTGATGGGTTTCCTTATATAAACACCAGTGATCCTAGTTAACATCATGTCTTGGTTTGAAAGCCCCACCTGGTCTCAACAGGTGGTGATAGAATACATAGTTTTGGTCACATCCTGCATTACAACCCAAGACACAGCCTTGCTGTCTGCTGCATGCTATGTATTATGGATAAAATTTGGGCACTTTGAATTAATGCATATGAATAATCATTAGAGACTCTTGACAGTTGCTGCTGCTTAGTCTCTTCTGGGGTTATTCTTTGATTCTGTTTGCTTAGATTCCTGGCAACACTAATTAGACTGAACTGAGCCTGTTGTGAATAAAGTCAGCACAGGCAATATTTAAGGAGACACTTAAATCCAGTTTTTACATTTTGTGAAAATGTTCCAGGCATAGATGTCACAGCTCCATCTCTGGCTTGTGCTCCCTGGGATCAGTATAGATAGAGCAGGAGTGCATTGACACACGCCTCTCTGGGTTGCTCTGCAGCAGTGAAAATGAAAGTCATTGGTACTTAGAGAATTACAGAATATCTTGAGTTGAACAGTACCCACAAGAATTACCAAAGTGCAACTCCTGACCCTACACAGGACAGCCCCAAAAATTGCACCATGTATCTGAGAGTGTTATCCAAATACTTCTTGAACTCTGACAGGTTTCATGCTGTGACAGCTTTCCAGGGGAGCCTGTTCCAGTGCCCAACCACCCTATGGGTGAAGAACCTTTTCCTAATATTCAACCTAAACCTCCACTTCATGGTGTTCCAAGTTTTGTCACTCTTGGCCAGAGAGGAGAGATCAGTGCCTGTCCCTCTGCAGGTGTTGAAGACCACAATGAGGTCTTCCTCAGTCTCCTCCAGGCTGAAGAACCCAAACGATCTCTGTTTCTCTTAGGGCTTCCGGTAGAGGTCTTTCACCATCTTTGTAGCTCTGCTTTGGATTTTTTCTCGTAGCTTTATATCTTTCTTGTGTCATGGTGCCTAAAGCTAAGCACAATATATTGCTTAGAGATTGGATTTTCATGTTGCTGAGCGAGTACATCATTAGGATGTGTTTGTGAGAATATCTGCATACAGGTACATGCACCATGTAAGCATCTACACCATTTCTTGTAGTATTCTGGGTTTGACATTACCATAAAACTTTAAATCTATTAGTTTGCATTAACCAGGTAGTTAACTTCAGTACCTCTGCATGTGTGGAAAAAGATTGGAAGGGTGAGAGCTCTGCTTATTAAATGAACTTTGAAGCAGAAGAATAGCAATTTTAAGTTTCATTGCTGATTAGTTGCATTTTCCTCACCAGAACTTAGTGATAGCGGATGGGTTATTAAAATAACTAATGTCAGCAATATGGGAGGGAGAGTCTGATTGAATTTTTCATTTTTGTAGCCAGGTAATAGTGTTTCAGTGGTTTAATATGAAAGAAGCTGCTGTGCAAGTTGTGACTGCAAGTTGTGCACTGGTGAGGTGGGGAAGCCACCACTGCTAGTGTGAACCACTTTGTTCTTTGTCCCCTTATTAGTGTTCCCATGCAGTGCCTCTTTACTGTCTTTGGGTGCTTCTGAAATTGTATCTAGACAATTTGTGCCAATTGTGAACACAGATCCATTTTCAAGAGCATGAGTTATTGTGATTTTTCCCATGTTTGTGCTCATGAATTGCAAGTACAACAAGGGTAGATGCAAGAATAAAGATGCTGGGAATTGAAAAGTAGGTGACAGAGGTGTTCATATCAGGCACAAGAAACATGACTTGTTCAGTGTTCTTGCAATTAACTTAGAGCTGACAAAATGCCTTTTTTGTTTCCAACTTTTATTTTGATGAGAGCTTAACACAAGTGTTCTGCAGCACATGGAAAGCTCAAATACAAAACATACAGAATGCATTCACTGTGCAACATTTTCCCAGACATAGAAAGTAGAGAGATATATATTGCTGGAAAGTGGCCAGTGGAGAAGTAGGTCCATGGCCACAGGTCCATTGCCAATTTTTCTGTCTGCTGAGGGTGATCAGGCCTGTAGAAGAGAGATTGCTGCCCGATGTGTACATCAGAAAATGTGCTGTACCAAGCACAGTGTGAGCCTTCTATGACTGCAGCAGAAGCATAGCTGAGGAAGTAATTTTAGAACACTTGTGACATCTCTCCCATCATATGGAATAAGAAATATATATATAAATGTATAAGCAAGAAAATATATTTTGTTTGATGGAAAACTTTGTGTGATTCCATTGATACATGCTCCTGACCCAATAAATATTAATATCATTACTTATAGAAGGCTTCCTGAAAAAATCTATTCCCCAGAAAAGGAATAGGAAAATCTTGTCCTAGTTCTGTGATCTATTGCAATGCAGATAGGAGTGCTGTGACTGAAAACAAGAGCAACTTGTTTTGGCATGCTCTGCCTTCTCTTTGAGGTTGTTTAAATTATTGAATAGCACTATGAAGTGCTTTCCATCATGAAGTTGGTCTTTGTGAATTCTGTTTTAGCAGTAATATTAAACATATTTTAATTTTCTAATTCACTTTCAAAACAAAAATCCCAGTTCATCATTATCCTTGCATACAAAAGAAGGTACCTGGAGGATGGGAAGCCATAATCTCAGACTTATTAAAATGTAAATCACTTTACTATATAATCTGTAGTGTACTGTGAATGTACCTGACTGTCTTCCATATTAAATAAATTTTAAAATGGTAATAACAAACCAAAACCATTCATACATCTGTAATACATTTTAGTCTGCACCTACACTGTTATGTACTTTGGGGTAATTGACAGTAAAAACTTCAGTGTACAGGATCCCCTGCTGTATGAATTAGTGTTTACTGTTTGTAGTAGTTTGTTCATACTCCTGACTGTCTCCTGAGATTTAAAAGAAACCCTGCTGATATTCTAACACAGTGAGCTTTTTAATAGTTGGTTCCTGATATGAAAATTTAACTAAAATTGTGACCATTGGTTGAGAAATGATTCATGTATTTGTAGCATTTTCAAGTGAATGAATTTGACAATATAGTTTATAAACAAGATCTATTTGGCATTTTTTTCTGGGTTATTCTCCTGCATTAAAAGCCTAATTTCAAGTAGGATTGGCTTGTTGAAAATTTTATCCTCACATGCACTTACTAATGTAATTTGCATTATCAAAACCTGCCTCTGTATGTAGCTTGTGAGTAGCAGCTTGGCTTACCTGGTTCATCTTGATGTGCTAAATTACGGGAGTTTTCTTAGGTCTTAATTTGGATTTTCTCCCTTTTTTTTTTCTTTTAAATTGTTTAATTTAAAACCAATGTCTTGAATGAGCCTAAAGTGGAACAAAGATTTTATTCTGGCCTAAGAGTTCCCAGTTTGCCCTGAAAAAGGTGTTTTACTATTTTACTTCTTCACAAAATGAGAAAAAATATTTTTCAGTTCTATGCAAGTCAGTGTCTCATCTAAATTTTGGTTGATTGTTTGGAGAAAAGCTGGAAGCTGCATTATTCAGACGATTATAATTAGTTATCCTAAAATACACGCGACAGTCTGAGCCAAATACATGGTTTTAGGAGTCCACAGAGAAGCTGGAGCTTCTGCATCTCCTGCCTCACTGCCCATGAGGCATCTTCTCTGAGCCTGTTTTCTCTTTCATTCTGCATGGTTGTGAGGGGAGATTGAAATAAATTCTCATCTGTTTAATCAAAATACTTTTTAAAAAATATACCGTGAGAAAGAAAGAATCCATGAATGATAGTTTGTGACCTAGAATGACCCATAGTCTGTGACACTTCTCCTTTGCATTGATGGTACTTTGGGTGGCAGTTTCTTTCTCTGATGACTTTGTAGCCTTTGTTGCCTGTAAGCTGTTCCTGCTGAATCCAGTACTTCATATATTTATGTTGCTGTTAGGACACACCAGTCTTAAAATTACTTGTTCAGATGTGCTTCTGGGACTTCACACCCTCCTAGTGCAAAACCCACCTTGTTGTAGTCCTGGAAGGCTGAAGAGGCAAATGAAAGCAGGTGCAAGTAATTCAAACCAAAAATAACTCCATTAGCAGAACCTGGAAGAGTTTTATAAACTCTTGCAGTCATGTTGCTGACAAGTAAGCTGCAAAGAAAAGAGGAAAATTGAGTCTGACTGGAAGAAGCAAAACTGCTTTCCTTTGCCTTGGTTTCTTTTTGTGTAGAGCATGAATGCACTGTATTGGTCACCAGGTATGTAAACTATTGACCAAAGCAGAGGAAAATTAGGAGTCTATTAGAAAAAGCAGAAGAGTTGTGTTATTTTGGTAGCTATTTCTTTCTTAGGCAGATCTTCATATTCTATTATTTCTATGACCTTTCACTTTTATTTCTTATATAAATGTGAGAGAATCAGGTCAGCTCAGTTCCCACATTTAATGGCTAGTTGACAAGGAAAAAATTACTCAGAATTGCTAGCGCGGAATAAATTATTCCAAAGTAGCTTCCCTATGGATACTGTTATTCTGAAATAAGTGTTCCTTTTTTCTGATTAGCACATCATCTGCTGGACCAATGTTTGTCACGTTTCTCAGGTGGACAGTGGTGAGCTTGTAGAAGTTGGTATCTTCCAGAAAATCCCTTGATTCCTCGAACAAAGTTTGTCATTGCCATAACCCTTCCACTGGCAGGGCCCAGCCCTAAATGGCCTGACCACGTCAGCGCCTTCTGCAGGCATCAGTATAAACAGCAAGAGATTTCAATGTCTTTGTGACATTTTCAAATCTACTAGAATCCTTTAATTTGTAGTCTTCGATGATCTGCTGAAAAGCATCTGTAACCTGATGCTTTTCAATTCACTAATTAATACAGAGAGCTTCATTCCTTGGATAAAAAATAGATGAAACATTTTTTTTCCTTGCAGTTCCAAGCATGCTCTTCAAGTTTCAACCCAAAACACTCTTTTTTTTTTCTTTCTTTTTTTTTTCTGCAGAACACACTGCAAATGACTCTGGTTCATGTTGTTGTCTTAGTTTGAAAGACAGGTGGCTGCTAGGGAAAGCAGGGCCCTCCCTTGAAATGGAGAAAGTAAACCCCGTCTGGAGGGAAAGAAAAACAAAACCAACCCCTAACATTATCCACCCCGAATTTTTTCCCATAGCAACATGCTACATCAAATTTAAACTTTTAAATTATATACATACATGCAGTACCTTAATTATATACATATATACATGCAGATATGGATACAGGCACAGTATCATGGGTAGTTTTCTCTAAAACAAGGTCTCCTTGGGCTATGCATCAGGTCTCACTGTCCTTTTGCATCACCCACCAGGTGCAACCTGGCTCCTGAGCAAAGACAATGCCACGAATGTGGTTGTCTTTGCTGGAGGCAGAATTAACCCAAACAGTTTTTTTTCCTAGCATAGTTCTCATGTGTACCACTGGAACCTCCTCTCCATCTGTTGATCCCAAGTGCTCAGATTGGGCAGGTTAGTGGAATCTCATGTGTTCACTAACCATGTGGCCTCTGTGAAATTAATCTCTCAGTTCTTGAAAGTCCCCCCACCCAGTGCCTTCAAGGTGGTTTTAAGCAGGCCATTGCACCCATTTAACTTTCCCAGCCACTGGTGCATGGGAGGGGATATGGTACACCCACTCAATGCTGTGTTCTCTAGCCCAGGTGTTGATAAGGCTGTTCTTGAAATGAGTCCAGTTGTCTGACTCAGTTCTCTCAGAGGTACCATGCCTCCCAAGGACTTGTTTTTCAAGGCCCAAGATGGTGTTCTGAGCAGTGGCATGAGGCACAGGGTAGGTCTCCAACCATCCCGTGGTGGCTACCACCATGGTCAGCACATAGCACTTGCCTTGGTGGGTTTGAGGCAGTGTGATGTAGTCAATCTGCCAGGCCTCCCCATACTTATATTTGGACCATCACCCCCCATACCGGAGGGGCTTCACCCGCTTGGCCTGCTTGATGGCAGCACACGCCTCACAGTCATGGATAACTTGAGAAATACTGTTCGTGGTTAAATCCACCCCTCGGTCTCGTGCCTAGCTGGGGGTGTTGGGCTCTGACTTTGGGGCCCGTGACTTGCACTGGTGCCATATGGGAACTCCTCCTCACCTCCTCCCTCATTTGTCTCATCTCCTCTTGGAGGCTCTGACTTACAGCAGAGACATGAGCCTGCATCAGGCTATTGATCATACTCTCGTAATTCCTAAGCTTGTTGGCAACAGAACCCACTGTCTCTTGGTTGTTATCAGCATTAGTTGTCACAATGAAGGTGGTGTACTGAGATGGCTCTAGCTTTGCCAGATTCCATAATATTTGCCCTGTACACCTGACTTTGTTGGGGTCATTGTCATGCTGTCTGCCCCTCCCAAAGAGCACCTCCAGTACTGCCACTTCTCTCAGCTGTTGGATCCCTTCCTCAAGGGTCTTCCAACACATTCTATGGTGGTACTCCTGCATTCTCTCTCTGTGGACAAACCTCTCTCTTACACTCATCAAAAGCCACTCCCAGAGGGAAAGGAGGCCTGGCTCCCTTACAAATACTTGATCCACACCTGAGTCCTGGGTCAAGGATCCCAAATTCCTTGCCTCAGTACCATCCAGTTGCACACCTGTACCCATAAGGTCCCAGACCCGCAGTAACCAGGTTGTAAAAGCCTCACAGCCCTGTCATACAATGTCTTTTCACGGATTACGGAGACTCATATGACAGGGACTCAGTGATGATCTCAACCTCTGGCTCTCCTGCTAGTTGTGAGGGCCCTCCTTTCTTATCCTTATTAACTAGGTGCTTTGATTTCATCTTAAACTTCTTTGTTTCCACAGGGGTGACAGCTGCTGGCTGTGAGTGCCCTTGCAGTTCAGCTGGAACCTGGACGGTTGTAACGTTTGTGGGTTTCACTGCTGCACTATCAGACTCTTCTTTGAGGCAGGGGGAGTGTTTCTCCAGAGCTGGGGAGATGTATTCCTTCAGCATCTGGCTCATCTCACCATATCTCCTTCACCAGAACCCCCACCCCATCTGAGTGGTTCATTCCTGAGGTGGGCTGTGGGGCAAGGTCAGGTTCTGGGGTAACATCCCTAGTCTCTGGAACAGGGTCAGGCTCTGTGGCAGTATCTGTGTTTTCTGGGGTATCAGGGTGGTTATCGAAGTCAATCTCCTCTGATCTCTGAATGCTAAATAGGACAGGCATATCAGCAACACCAGCTATTGTATGATATCCTTAGCATTTAGAGAAGGTTTGAACCCTTTGAAAACTGCTGGGGTAGATCCAAAAAGCTAGGTGAAGGGTTGGGAGAAAATTTGCCCTGTTGTTACTTCCTCATAGTAGGTATTATTATTGAAGTAACCCCAAAAACATGTAGTTAGCATGCAATAGCTCTGAATCCATGTACTTTTCTTCCACAGGAAGTTAAATATCCACAAATTCTTCACCTTATCAACCCAAAAAATAAACTGGATAACAGCCACAGTAGCCTTATTTATAGGACCCATGTTTAGATAAAGGCTTGCAAATGGGAGAAATATAGCTGTGACCACGTGCCACCCAAACCAGGGTAGGCTAGACAACATGGTGCCACCTAACAAGGCTTCTAAATTTAGCACACAAAAAATTAGGTTACTTAGCTGTTACTCCTTTTTCACCTTTATCTCTCGATGCCCTTAGGCCCCACATTGGGCACCTAAATCTCTCTCGGTTTGAAAGACAGGTGTCTCCTAGGGAAAGCAGAGCCCTCCCTTGAAATGGAGAAAGTAAACCCCCTTCCTCTGAATTAGTATAATTTTGAAATTAAGGGGCTCTCAGGCAAAGATGCAGGGATAGGAACAGCAGTTCTTTACTAGTATGTATAACGAGGCAAACAAAACAACAACTATGGAATTAATAACAAATAGAACAGGGACCCAGTAACACTCCTCTCGGCCGCAGGCGCTTTCCCTTTGGTGCAGTTCCAGTCACGGCCAGCAGGGGCGCTGGTGGCTCCCGGTGGGCAGGGCAGGTGCCATCATGCCCGCGCGGCTGCAGGGGGCGCTGTGGCGCAAGGTCGGGGAGCACGCGGTAATGGCGGCATGGCCGAGATGGGAAGGGGTGGAAGAGCGAGGCTTTGCTTCAGGAATCCCGGGGCAGTGTCGGTCCCAGTGCTCCAGCAGGACTCTTGGAAACAGCAAACTGAAATGGCAGGGTGGGGGTGTGGGGTCCAGCAGCAGAAGAAGAAGATGAAGAAGGCAGCTCCCAGCTGGGTTATGGCAGTGGTAGCAGCAACGCTTCTCCTGTGAAGCTGAGAGTGAGTGGGAGATCTAGCAACTGCCCCCTGCTCTCCTTTTACCTACTTCTGAATGTTGTGGTGTCCCCCTCCCTCCTTCCTTCCTCTGAGAGAAACGCCCAAAAAACAGAGAGGTTCCCCTCTCCCCTGTCTCAAGGACCTAGCCTTCAGTGCTTCTTAGCATATCAATAGGAAAAATTCCACAGGCAAAGAGGAGAGGGGAAAAAAAAAAAACAACCCCCAACAGTTGTGAACTCCTCCATCTGCTTCCTGTGTGTTTTTGTTTAAACTGGCGGCCCCTTATTGGTTTAGATTACTGACTTCCTAGCAGATTTCAGTTCCTTCCTGGGCTTTCCTTAGTATAAAGTGGTTGCTAGACTCAAACGCAATAAAGTCAACATTGCCCTGTGAAATTCTTCCACTGCTGGCAAATGCCTGTTGTCTTCAGGATTCGGGGAATGTGGAAAGAACTTAGAGTGCATATGGACCTATAGCCATGACAGCTTTGCTGGAGCTGAGGGTCCTAGCCGAAGGTGCTATATTTAGTTGCCCTTGGCTCGTTTTCACAAAAACTAGCCTGGTCTATGTGATTTCCCAGCTGCAGAGGATAGATTTGTTAATATTTTTTGCTTAGCCAAGCAATAATCTTGCTCAAGGTCAGGCAAGGATTTTCAGATGCCAGGAAAGCCCATTTCATTATATGTGTTTGTTCTGTAGAAGGGCTTTTGCTTTCTTTTTAAAGTGAATGTTTTATGCTGCTGCTTACTGAGCATTCACACAGAGCTCTGTTGAGAAAGTAGTAGGGTTGGCTGGAGATTGGTCTTGCACCCATTAAAGTCAGTGACAAAACTTTAGAAGCTCCCCTGCTTTCACAGTTTGCCTGGAGGAGGTGCAGTTTGATAGACTTTGTTGGTACCCACAGAACATGGAAAGTCAAAGCATGAAGTGAAAATATCTGACAGCATCTTGATCCTGTAACATTCCAAATTCAACACAAGGGAGATCCATGCAGTGATATGATGACTGTGCGCTTATTCAGACCAACCTTGTTAGAAATATGAAGGGGTGTCTTTATTGAAGGATAAAACACCTTTATTTTGCTTTAAATGCAAGCAACACAGCTGCTAAGTCATAAAGTGGATGTTGAAGAAGATTGTTGGTTATTTTACCATCTATTAAACCTGTTTCTGGTTGAGTATGTAATTTTGGGAATTTGGACATCTAAGCTGTTGATAGAAGCAATTAAATGCCAATAGCCCAATTTTAAGTTTTATTTAGGTGCTTAATTTAGATAGGCTTCAGTGCTTCAATTTTCATCATAAGTTTTAGATATTTAGGTAACTTAATTTCACCCACAAATGTTGCTGCAAGTTTGTCCATGAAGAAATGTCGATTTCTGAAAAAATCTATTATTTCTTCTGTTTTTCATACTTGAAAATGGACAGAGGAGGAATAGCTTTATTTTCCCGTTCCAAATTTGCTTTTGTGGTGCAAACGTCTACAGAGAAGACTGTAACTGTCTGGTCACTGGGATAGAGCCTGAATCAAAGTGTGTATTCATGTATCAACTGCCAGAGTGTACTTAAGATTATGCCCTTTCTGGATCATTCTGGTATTGCAACAATAAATGAAAAGTAAATATACTAAACCACTTGTAAAACAATTATAGGGCTTAAAACAGAAGTCAGATAACCATAACAAGTACATTTTTTTACTACTGCAGGGGGGATACTTAAGAGAGTTGGGTATATTTCAGACCTCGTTGTTGGGGACTGGTTAGTGAGTGTATGTCCCACCTGGAGTGACCAGTGCTGACAATATAGGGCTGTTAGAGGGAGCAGCTGCACAGTGTGGATCACATTGCACTGACAAGTGAAGTGTAGTGACTTTCTTCTGCCTATTCTGCAGGGAAGACTGTCCTGCTCTTCCCTATTCACTTAGTTTGTAGGTTCTGTTTTCTCATTAAGTGAGGATTGGTGAGGTGATACAGTGTTAATGGCTGAGACAAATACCCCTCCTGGAGTAAGCATGTACATTAATGCTTTTTGGAATTTGACTGTGTCATAGTCAGCATGCCGTCACATTGATTACATCCCTCCTGTGCTCTCTGGTAATAAATGTGGTGCTTTATTCTCAGAACAGCTCCGTTTCCTGAAGTTTCCATTCTTTCCATTTTAGATGGCTTGACAGACTGTGTAGACCCTGACTGTTGTCAACAAAGCAATTGTTATTCAAGTCCTCTCTGCCAGGGTTCACCTGATCCCCTTGACCTTATTCAGCACAGCCAACCACCTTTCTCTCAGCATCCTCCAAGGCTCTTTTATGATCGAATCAGATTCCTTATTGGGAAGGAAAGCACTCATGTAATCCCAGGAGATATCTCCTTTGAAAGCAGGTGAGTCTTCTTTTAAATGAAAGACTTTTCTGAATGTTGAGAACTGCAATTAAATTATTTAACCAGGAAAAAATAAGGATACCTGGATAGCTGAGAATTCTTCACCAGTGCTCATAAAATACTTAAGAGGATAGCAAACTTTAAAGTCCCAACAGCTGAGGATCTTGGTAATCAGATTGTTGTTGCTACCTGTCTGGTTGGTGGAAATGTCACAGCAGCAAACTTTACTGGTTTTATTAACAAGATTCACTGTTGTGGAAGGTAAGTTGTCTCGTACTTGTAAAACCAGCAGAGGAAGTTCAGCCCTTCACACTGTACATACGGAATTGCAGGATGCAGAAGGACAAGTTGGATTCACATCTGCTGTCTTCAGTCATGTTTCTGCCCGATACATTTTGATTGGTATTTACAGTGTAATGAATTTAGTATGTGTCACTTGCACATAATCTAGGCACATAATTTAAAAACTTCCTTGCTTTTGCTACATCTTGATAAAGTAGTGTAGAGTTTACTATTTTGTGCTACAGATTATCTCACAAAGAATAGAGTGATCCCTAAGTGTTTGTGAGATTGGCTTTGCCCTTTAACAGGAAAGAGCTATGCAGTAAAAGGGCACTTATTTGATCAGAAAACCTGGTAACATATTTTCTTGAACATTTGAAATAGAGGGGCACATAAGTTTTTATGCTGCAGTTCACTTGGGAAGTTGCAACTTTCATGCTGACAAAGAGATCCACAAATCATCCACATCACCTGACTATTACCCTGTCAACTAGGCCTATGCATTAGATAAACCATGTTCCAGTAATAAGCACATAAGAATTTTTTATTTTCACAGTACATAGCACTTAGATTACAACCTCAACACAATCCTGCACACAAATCCAGTGCACTTTTTTCTTCAGCATTAATTTTTAATAAAGTACGTTTGTAAACAGTCATTATTGATCTGAAATACCTAAACATTTAATCACTATTAATAATGTAACAGGATGTTATAAATATGTAGAACAATAGGCTATGAAGATGAACTCCATGAGAAGCACCCGCCTGCCACTGCTGAATCTCTTGGAGTGTTGATCTTATGAATGAGGCCACTGTACTTGGGGCAGGGTCCTTGACTGGGTCTGTGTGCACTTTAAACCAAAAGTCACGACTGAAAAATTTTCCTCATCAAAATGCCGCACAGTGAGGAGTTTCCAGAGAGGAGGTGAGTGCTCAAGTTGCCTGTACAGTGTTCTGTGACACTGCAAATGTTAGCAGCCAGATTGCACATAATCCCATCCAACGTGCTTTTATAGGTATAAGGAATTGATCTTTTAAAGCGATCATTGATGGGATTTAACTTGGATTTAAAAGCTTTTTCTGAGTATTTCGTTTCTTTAACCTGATACCTGCAGTGCCTTTGAAGACTGAAGAGCAGTGAAGTTCTGTGTGGGAGCAGCAGCCCACCTTCACCATGGCTTCTAACTTCCTGCCACTGAGGAGTAGGACTTTACTGGCATTGATGTATCACTAACACCCCAGATATCATTTCCTCTCACTATAGACAAATTCATAGTTAGTTTGGTGAGAAGATCATTGGGATTCAGATGAGGGTGGCTACATGTTTGTAGTCAGGGCAGTACCTAGAGACTCATGCTGTGCCGTGTCTCCTGGAGTTTGTCAACAGTAATTTGCAATGTACTGGGTGCTCCAAAGGGTTCCTCAGTCCACCCTTTGCTTAATCCTTGAGTCTTCCAGGCTGTTGAAATATTTTTCACCCATAAGCCAAGTATTATTAAAAGCTGCCAGAATTTTATTTGGATGAGAGATAAGCAGGGTCTCTGAAAGAGGCAATAGCTAAACTGTGCTGCCCCTGTTCAGAAATCTCCCTCTGACATTGCCAATCTGACTGTCATCTTGCATTTGTTCTTCTCCTGGGAATTAAGATTGCTGAAAAAAATAGCGAAAGACAACTGCTGCTACAGTAAAAAAAATCAAAAATCTGTGATCCAGCCTGTGTGGTAAAAAAACAAAGAATGCCTGGGGGGGGTTTTAATCTCCTTTGGGCTATTGCTAAAAAGGATGTGTCTGGGCAGATGATATTAACTCGTGGCTGCCTGCAACACCACTGATTTTATAGCATTGGTGGTTCAACATGAAATGTCGGAAGGATTGGATGTAATAGTAGCATGCATTTATTTCACAGCACTAGCATCCATTCCCACTGGTGCTCCAGTTTGGAAAAGCCCTATCTGCCTTTTTTTGTTTTTTAATTTCCCTTTACAAGAAATCTCTGAGACCATTAGGAGGACTAAGGAAGAGACATCTATCCAGTGTTTTCAGTCTACTGATTCAAATGACATTGTGCAGTGTTTTACTATACCCACAGGTCAGTGGAACTCTAGTATGGGTGATGTTTGCGTGAATCTCACTGGAGACAAAAGGATGTTGATTAGATCTTGGAAAGTTATCAAAAATGGTGAAGTTTCTCTGTCCTTCAGACTGGAAGTGTTCGGTCTCTGCCATATCCTGGGATTTTCCAAATAATCTGAAATACTAAAAGTAGTTGTTCTGACAGCTGCTGAGACATCTATCCCTCTGCATTTGCATATTGGACTTTAGCTCAGGTCTAATATTTAAACATTGTGGCTTATACAGTACAGTCAGGATGTTGCATGAGCCATGGATAAATATTGCACCAAAAATAATATTAAGGGACTACATGTTTGCAAACCATTTTACTTTTTGTTATGTCAAAGCCATGTCATATACACTGGGTTTTTACAAACTCCCACTTAAACTGTGACATGCTCAAAGGCAGCTTAGAGACATTCTGGATAAATGGAAATGTGCTTGCTTACATCAGGCACGGTTTTAACCTACTGCATGTAGCAGGGTATAGCAGATTATAATGTTTTTGTCAGCTTCTGTTCTCAGGAAGGTTTTTAGCTTGTTTCTTTGCTGAGATTTTTTTTTAATGCATGCTGCTGGCAAGTTATTTGACTCACTGCAAATTGCCCACAAAAAGGGTCCAGTGTATGGTACTGAATTAATTATCCTTCAAATGCTGCTTACAGCAACATTGTCAGCAGGAAGAAATGAATTTACCTCACTACCCTTCAGCTTAATTTCTCTCATTGAAGATTTTAATCAGAAATGTAATACAGTGAATGACATCTTCTGGTAATGTGACACTTGCAAATTCACAAGCTGCTTGACAGAATTCCGTATGTGAGTCTAATGTCTCAGCCTGAGGTGCTTATTGGAAACTTAACATGCAAAACAAAAGCAAAAAAATAGCAGGTAAGTAGCAGCAGGGCAGGGCACAATGGTGGTAAAATAATAAAATGCTTTACAAGTACTGAAAGAATAAATCTAAAAATTAAACTTCCGTTCATATTTTCAATTAGAGATGTCAAACAAACTGCTTCACAGCAGAGACCTGAGATCCACAGAATAGTGAATTCTTCAGTTGCTTGTGGAATGACCCATGAAGCATTGACAGAGGAATCCTACTTCTTTCAGGCCACCTGCAACCTGTGGGAATCTCAGCTTTCTCTCAAAAAGCCAACTGCTCCCTCTGGAGTTGCAGATTTAGTACAGCTTGCCAGGGGACTGGGAACATTTTTAATGCATTTGAAAACAGTAAGGCAGCTTATCAAGGGCATGTTCCTGCCTAGCTTCACCAAATTAGAAAAGACATTTTTGCACATACTTTAAAGTTAAAACAACTTGGAAAGCCTTAGGTCTGAGATTATGCAATCATCACAAATAGGTGGCTGTTGGACAGATAGTACAAGTTATCCCCCGTGAGAAAGCAAAGCAGGGCAGTCACGAGAGCGTGGAATAAGTCTTAGAGGCAGAAAGTACAGTGCATTGAGGAGACATCAAGATCTTCAGAGGTTTCTCTGCTCAAATGAAGAGAAGCAGTGAGTGGTAGCAAGGCCTCCAGCTCATCTGGGAAGAGGATGAATGTTGAAGCAAGGAAGCATGAAGTGGCAGTTGACTATGAAGGGACATCACTGCAGGGAACATGCTCTAAAAGCTCTGGTAAGGGAAGGAATTAAGTGAGGTGTTCTCTAAGCAGCAGAGCCACAGGGAGCCTGCGTGCCATCATGCCTGGGGACATGGGGTCTGCTCTGTGAGCTGCCAGGGCACTGGGAAACAAAGGAGAACTGGCTGCAAGCTGGGGCTCTTGGTTATCTCCTGAGCCTTGGAGACTCGTACTGATCATAAAATAACTGAAAATGTTTTCATAGGTGCAGTAAATGCCAGAATTAAGGCTAATTCTGATCAAATGCTTAGTCAAAGATTTGGTAGGTTCTGCTAATTCAAAAGGAGGCCAGAGAAGACTCTTCAACTTAGAGTAGGTCATAAAGAGACATTAAATAATGATGACAAATGTAGGAACACAGAGGCAGACTTAGCACATTCAAAATCTAAAAGATTATAAAGACAATTCAGTACGGATAAATGTAGAATAATGAGGTTTATGTGTGTTTATCACATACCATAAATATATGTGGCTTCTAAAATATGATGAATAAAAAAGGAGAATGTTGAAAGATAAGTCTCTTAGTATTACTTATGGAGAATGGGAAGTGAATGAGTAAAGGAAAGAAAGACGATGGATGAAATAATGGAGATTTTTGATGAGCTGTTATCCTACAAATCTGTGTGCTTGATAACATATGAGGACAGAGTAGTGTCAGAAGACAGGTCTGTGTGGAATGAACAAACAGGAGTGCAAGAATATAGCACATTATAGAGTAATGATTACTCCCAGGGGTCTCACTCTCACACCAATGTGTGTTGTAAATATATGGAGTGCACTAATGAAGGTACTGGAAAAGAAAATGCATGTCTGTTAATGTTAGAAATATGGGGAAATAATAGAAACAAGTATTTTCTGCTCCAACAAATCAACAAGTAATTGGAACTGGCTGTTCTGTTGAGTGAGTCTTGTTAGTCTGTTGAGACAAACAGGAACTCAATTGCCTTCAGTGGAGCAGATTTTGGGCCACAAATAGGGCCACAACCAATTTATTTCAGAAAACAAAACAGGTGGTAAATCAGAGCTTGTTTTGCATACTGGCAGTAATGCAGTGTCTCCCATTCCTCTAGGATTTGTCAGCATTTTTCCATGGCCTGGGAGCATGGAATTCCTATTAGCAGCTGTGGTGAATAGTGTACTTGCAGAGAGGTTAATTTTTTACCAGTTGCTTTTTCTCAAGTCATAGTCAGACAGGTTTGATGATATCATGGTGATAAATAAGTGTCCTATTAGTGGCTTGGGAGAATGGGATCTTAAGAAGCATGTCAGAATTTTCAGAAATTTGTGTTCAGTTTCTGCATATGATTTCATTGGATCATGGTCAATTAATCTCTCTAGGGATATTTTTTAAATTCATATGTAGGCTCCTAAATAACTTTTGTCTGAGGAGCTATTAAGTTTTTTTTTCCTTTAGATCACATATTCACTGTGCAGTGAATGTGTCTGTTGAGGTTTGCCACAAATTTTCAAATGGAGAAAGAAACATAACAATGCCTAAATTTATGCTTGTCATTTATATTGAGTAATTAATGCCAGTTCGTTTTATAAGTATTCTATTGGTTTTGACCCTAAATGTCTTAATGCTACTAAAAGACTTCTGCATACACTGTTCACTTTATTATCTCAAACCACAGTTCCAGGAAATAGGTGCAGTAGTATCATGACTTTCCAAGACCTGGGTTGGTTCAGCTAGTGGAGGTGTGTTAATGTGATGTGCTGACAGCCTGGGGCAAAAATACTGAGAGGAATCTCAGTGGAATATAGCTGTGTAAGCCCTTAGAAAATCCCACTAACCATAAGGATATTTAATGTCTTACTCCTCATCCTTAGGAGACCTGATTCCTTTGTGTTTCTTTATTCAGATAGGTAAAAGGCTAAAGCCAAGACAAAGAGTAATTTCTTCCCCATTTCTGTGATTAAGTTGAAAGCAGTGGTCTGAAGGGACAACAGTGGAAGTTCAAATTGGACAGTAGGAAGAACTTGCCATGAGTAGAGTACTCATACGGAGGCACTGAAATGGGTTACTTGGTGAGCTTATAGAGTTAGACAAGCGTCTGTCTGGACTGATGTAGGCATAGTTGATCTAACCCGAGGCGAAGGAATGGGCAAGATAAAGGCTTGTATTTCCTTTCAGCTTTCGTTTTCTGTGATCCTGTTAGCCTCCGATTAGATGCACTTAGTAATGAGTTCACTTTCCTGTCCATTGACTTTGATGTGTTCTGCTGTGCTGCCATGTTCCAACCCCTTTACTGGAATATGAGGATAAAGTGGAAAGTGGGTGCAAGTCTGACACATCCCAGAGGGAATTTAGAAGGGCATCACATGTGGTGGGCGATTGAGAAAAATGTATGTTACACTTGATTAGGCACCCTGTGAATTTACCTGTATAACTTTCTGAAGTTTGGTGAAGCTTGTGTATCTCACTGCTGCCTTATCACATTAGTTCAGCTTTTTTCTACTAGACAGCAATGCCCTATACCTAGCAGCAGAGAATGAGGTTTCATTCTCTCCTTTCGCAAACCATCACTCTCTAGAGCTGTGGCAAGTTAAATCACACTATCAGTGAAACCTTTACAGTGCCATTCAGTGGCAGAGCAAATAGTACCCTAAAATATGTCAGGAAACAGGAATATATTCTCCCTATACCAACAGTTCATGGGAAAGAGAGTCTGTGTGTCATCCTTATGAGAGAATGCTTTTTCAAATCAATCTTTTGGGCTTATATGACTTTTCTTCCAAAAATCAGTAGTCACTCTGATATCCAAGTGGTTCTGTCTGTCTGGGACCAAAGCACAGCCCAGTTTCTGAAATCAATGCCCTTCTCACCCTCCTCATGTTTGTAACGTTGTCTTCTACTCTTGTTACAGACGGGCATGTGTCATCCGAGGCCAGGTTGTAGCAGTTGACGGAACACCTTTGGTTGGAGTGAACGTCAGTTTCCTGCACCACAATGAGTATGGATACACCATCAGTCGACAGGATGGAAGGTCAGGCTTTCATGTATGATCCTCCACTTGTTTAGGTTTGTGTAGTTAAGTCCATCTGCCAACTTCTATTCATGTACAAAATTGTCATAGACATCACAGTTCACAGTATGGCTTGAGGATGACGTCTGGCCTTCTGCTCTGGGAGCACAATTGATTGGAGCTCTCTGTAGTGAAGGGACCAAAGAAGAAAGACAAGAAAAAAAATCAACTGCAACAAAATTACAGTGATATTCAAACTCCTGGAGTTAAAATGTGCCATATCTGCTGTAACAGTACCTTCTTGACATTGGACTATTTTCACGAGTCAGGTTTTCCAGGAAATATCCTGTCCTCCTGCATTTTTTTTTGTTGTTAAGTGTGAATTATCCAAGTAGTTTATTGAGGTGTCAATGAAGTCAAGTCCTTTAGCTGATCACCTGAGATACACAAGGAAAAGTGGGAACAGACTTTCCAAAGACAAATGGTTAATTGCTGGTCCATACCCAGCCCTAGCTACCCCTTCTTCCCCAGCCTTGCAGGTCTGAGTTCATTTATCAAAGACAGGTGAGGTTTCAATATAGTCTATATTGCATTCCAGGGCTGGCCAAGCATTTGCAATAAGGTAATGACTTGCTCCTGAACTTCAATTAATCTGTTAAGGGCAGTTTAAGACTTCATCTTCCTTGGCTGGATTGTGAGTTATAAGAAGTCTGAAGCTGTCTTCCAGCAGAGAAAAGTGGTGCAATTTGTCACTGTTTCCACAAATTTTTTTTTTTGTTTGGCTTTGCCAATTTGTAAAAGTAAGGAATGTGCATATTTATTTCACCTTAGTTTATTGACTTTCAAATCACACTACTGAAAGTTAGTAATTATCATTTCCTCCTTATGCTAGCCTGGATAAAGTTGTTGCATTAAAATATGCTACTTGTATTTTGCTGTGAATGTAATCGGTGTCATTTGGGAAATGTGATGAGGTATGCATAATTAAGTCTGACTTCTTATCACAATTTGTTACCATCAAAAACCTCCATAGTAGATGCATTCAGTAATACAGAGAGTGAAGTAGCTATTTACATATTACCTTGTGTTGCCTGACTGTGGATGTCAGAAACTCTGGAAACTGAGATTGTACATCATGCCTTCTATGTCCTACTGTTTTGCAGCCCAGATGTGCCACAGGTTTTTCACAATAGCTCCCAGAGGATCACCTTCTTTGTATTCAAAAGCTGACTCAGTTCTCAGTGCAATTAATTGCCATCTTTCCCAAAAAATTCATATCCTGTGCAGGGAGGTCATATGCTCAGTGTACTCAACCTTTTCCTCCTGCTGCTTTTAGAAAAAGAGAAAGGGTTGTGTTAATAGAGCTAAGGCCTAACAGGCTTTAAGCCTTCTTATTCTGCATGCTCTTCTGCATAGATGATGAGTGGCATCCTTTTCTGGGATCGGAATTTCTTTTCACATAAACCAAAGCAACTGGGTTCACACCTTTGTTACAGATGGCTTGTTAGTATTGATGCTAGTTGATAAATAGAGGGGAGAGAGGCCAAGTAACAGTGAAATTCTGTGCCTTGGTGTTGATGCATACAGAGAGAAAGCACACAGCGGTAAAGCTTCTTTGCAGATACCAAGGTGATGCAAGGAATGTACACTTGAATGATTTCACATACTAAATTAAGAGCTGTAATAATGAAAATAAAGTTTTTGTTTGTGGTGCATTGAAGTATGTGGTAATGTGACAAAAAAAACAAAAAGAAACTAAAAAAAATTGTTTTTTCTTTTCCAGTTTTGACCTTGTGGCTGTTGGAGGAATCTCTGTCAGTCTAGTTTTTGACAGATCTCCTTTCATATCTGAAAAAAGAACACTTTGGTTGCCTTGGAATAGATTTATCATTGTAGACAAAGTTGTAATGCAAAGAACAGAGTCGGACACACCATCTTGTGACATCGGTAGTTTTATCAGTCCAAATCCAATTGTACTCCCATCCCCCTTGACAGCGTTTGGAGGGTTCTGTCCTGAAAGAGGAACTGTTATTCCAGAACTACAGGTAATGAAAAGACTTTTAATTTAATAGTTGGTTCTGTTGCAGAACCAACCAGAACAATCTTCAAAGATAGTGAGCAAATAAGTGCTGTAATATCATTTACTTGGCAGAATAGCACCAATGCATATCTATTTAGTACAGTTCAACAAGATTCTGTTGTCTTTATTCTTTCTTTACTTTTTAGTATTTAAAAGTGCTTTATTCCTTACCTTCAAGTAGAAGAAAGTGGGGAATGCTAACATGGATTATTACTGAAACCCTGATTTGTTGATAGCGATGCACAAAACCATTCCTAGTTACAGATGAACAGTACAGCTTCCCAAACATCAATGTGGGACATGATGCTTTGAACATTCCTAGGAGTGTTTCATCCATTCACAGCTTTATGTCAGATGCTTGGGTTTTATTATTGGGTCTTTCTTTCCAAGGTAGAGCAATTTTTACATGATCTTTAGGACTCCTTTTTTAATTTAAATGTGTATTTTCTTGACACTCCCTTAAGTGTTTAAAGTAATTTCTAATTAACCTTGTAGTTAACTTTTGTTGTTTTACTTGGGACTTAAAGGAGGTTGTGAGAGTTGAACACACAACAAAACACAGCTCAGGTCATATTAATGCCCTTAATTTTTAGTATGTTGTTTGAGCAGTTAGATTTTAAAGCATAAGACCTCTTTTGGATTCTCTTTTAATTTCACTGAGCAAGCCTGGAAGGTATTTTGGAGGGGACCTGTAGCCTCAAAAAAGTGTTGCTACTTTGTTCTACATGTGAAGACTTGAACTGAATTATGTCTAAACACCTCCATAACTATTATCATGCTTCATCCTGTTGATGGTCATAGCATTGCTTCACAGAATGTACTAAGTGAAACTAATGAACATACATTAAGAATAACTGCTGCATGCCAGTAAGAAAAACCTGGGTCACAGTGCTCCACATGAGGTATGTCTGTGTCTTCTTTGAAGAATGGGGCACTCAAAAATGCAGCCTACTCAGAAGCCACCATTGGAGGTTTCTTAGAGGGTTGAGTTTCATTGTATGTTCTGGGAACTGAGCAAAAATTAACTGACAATAATAGGTAACAGAGATACATTAGCTTGTATTAATGCATGAATATTTTTTCCTGCTTTTCCATGAAAAAATGAAAAGGAATGTCAGGTGTATGACAGAGAGGGCAGCTGGGATGTCAGCAGGAAAGAAGGGGAACACTGCAAATCAGGAGCAATAAAGGGAGCAGGATTTCCCTGGCAGCACTACATTTCATATGTTGAAACGACAGGTACTGGCAGGCCTCCAGCTGTATTGCAGCAATGCTGTGACAGTGATACTGTTGCAGTGTGTAAATAAAATTGGTTGAAACTGAAGTCATCTATTGTTAAATAAGGAAAATTTGAAAACTGGAAAATATAAACAAAACAGTTTGTCTTTTTCAAAGCATGATGAATTTAGCCTTGTGACAGGTTGGTTCCTTAGTACAGAAATGCACTAACATCATTGACCTTGTTAAGCACAGTCTAGTTTTTAGGTGGCTTCTGAGTGGCTGTGGTAGCATCCTCCAAGAAGCCATTCTTGTCTCTTGTGTGCTCTTCCCCACAGTCTGTCCCAGAACAGCTCTTTTCTCTGGGGGGCTAATCCCTGTCTGTAGCTCCGAGGCCCACATCATTCAAAAGGTCATGGCCAAATTTCTTTGTTCCCCTGACAAGCTCAGAGCCTTTGCAGTCCTTCTGGTTGCTGAGGGCTCATCTCCATTGCAGTGGGAATTGATACCAGACCGCAGTGGGCATATCCAAGCTTGCTTTAATCCAAGTAGCTCAGACAGCAGCACTGACAGCAGGGCCCTGGGATTTGAGTTCGCTTGCACTCCCGAAGGGACTTACCTGTGAGTGAGATGACTCTAATGTTCAGGCTGTTTCATCCTCACTGATGTGTGTCCCCAGTTGGCTTGCTGGGTTCCTGATGCTACTCCTTCGTACAGCATGCCCCTTCTTGCTGGAGCTTGGCCTAACTGCACAGATAGTTTAGCAGGAAGGTTTTTTCTTTCTTTCTTAACACTCCCCAGGTTAAAGTTATTGTCTCCAAAGCACAATAGTATCTTAACATCACAATACATATGATAGGAGGTGTGTGTATATTTTTTTTATATTAATTGTATTCCAGTTAAGAGTACTTACTAAGTAAACCAAGTGATAAAGACAAAGTAAAGCTGTACAGCTTGTATGTAAGAATATCTGCACGAATGCAGTATTTGCTCCCCAGTAGATACAAGTAAAGCATCCGAGGAAGAGGCTCTTTATCAAACAGACAGGCTGCCATCCAGTAAGTTGACCAGCAATGTCTGATGTTGGACAATTTGTCATGTGCCTGACTACTGCATTGCTGAAATAAACCCAGTTGTTTCAGTGGTGCTGTGCTCATGTCGTAATTGTGAAACATAAAATAATCAGCTATTCTTACTATTATAATTTTGCATTTTTCTTGGCTAGAGATATAATGATGTGGTTTTTTTCCAAGGTGGTCCAAGAGGAAATCACAATTCCTTCAAGTTTTGTGAAGCTCAGTTATCTCAGTAGTCGGACACCAGGGTATAAAACTTTGCTGCGCATTATTTTGACACACACAACCATCCCTTCTGGAATGGCAAAAGTCCATCTGATAGTTGCTGTTGAAGGTCGTCTGCTTCAGAAATGGTTTCCTGCTGCAGCCAACTTGGTATACACATTTGCCTGGAATAAGACAGATATATATGGACAGAAGGTTTCTGGTCTGGCTGAAGCAATGGGTATGTAGAATCACCTTGATGTAAGCAGAAGCACTCACGTCAAGCAAGGAAAATATGGCTAATAAATTTTGTTGCTGCTCCTACATTCTTTTAAATCAAATGCCTCTTTAGCTAAAGTCACTGAAGTGACTTGTATGATTTCCCAAGAGCATTTGTTTTCTTTTTCTTCCAATGTCATCTTTCTAACTTAATCAATTTTAAAATTCCCTTTTCCTTCAGAGAATGGTTATGTACTAACGGCATTATATTCAGCTGTCTCTGTTTTTGAATGTTACTCTGAATATGACCTTTGGTGTGTCATTGTTTCTGTCATTTTTTTTGCTGTGACATTTAAAATGTCATTTCCACTTAGGGTTTGAAAATTCTAACTTTTTGGTATCCTTTCTTACTACATTCCATGTCCCCAACAGTTAAAACTAATTGATTTGTTGTTTAAAAGTGTTTACCCAAAAATCATCGTGTTTCATGGGCTTTGTTCAGCAAGCAGCACAGGCTGTTCTGAGAATTGCTACAGAAGTGCTGTCTGTGCAAACGCATTTTATTTAGCCAGCATTTTTTTTCATTAATTTCATGATATGTGTTTTTAAGGGATTTCTGTTTTTTAATTTAATTCGATGTTATGTTATTCAATGGATGTCGTACAATAGATGCTTTGTATTAGAATTACTTTACAAGCAAAGCTTAGTACTGTGAATCAGCCCCATTCACTTCTGTAGCAGTTCTGTTTGCTTTTTATGTCTGGGCAATTATAACCAGAAGCACTGACAGATCAGTCTGAGTAAGAGTAGCAGGGGCGACAGAGCCATGCACCCTCACAAGGAATATGCTTCGTTCCATATAAGAATATGTTGGTCTGAGGGACAACCAGGAGCTTCCTTCAGGATCTCTTGTGTTGTCCATACAGGCAGAGTGCCTACAGAGTGGCCTGTGCAGAGCCAAAAGGTGCCAGGCAGGCTCTGCAGCTCCCAGGGTGTCTGGTGCCTGACAGTGTTACTGTGTGCTCCCAGACAGGTGGTCTGGGAGGTGGCTCTGTGGGGAGGCAATGGGGAAAAGGAGGATAATAGCATTTTCCTTGTCATTGCTTCCGTGAGAATGATGCAGGCATAGACAGATAGGGATGTCCATGAATGATTGTGAGACCAAAATGTGGGGTATGATTACATAATGCGATATGCAAGGGGAAAGGTCAGACAAAGGTTTTCCCAGAGTGGTGGTCCTGCTGTCTCCTTGAACATACCCAACACTGGCTGCTGCCTGCAGGGACATTCCCACGTTCTTTCCTTAGTGTGGGTCACCACTCACATTCGTTTGATCATGAAATGAGCCAGATCAGGAACAAATTCAGCTGAAAACTGAAGCAACCAAGGAATAAGTGATACCTTTTTTGTTTCATTGGTTTCCTGATCTGCTACGAATGCTCATGCAGAAGTTCAGGTCCTCTCATTCCAGCTGTAGCTCACACATTGCATTGGACTTAGGGAATCCGAACTCCAGCCTTGGGTGCAAGGTCTCCAGAACTGCTGCATCATCTCTCCTATGTGAAATTGATCTTCCACTTCCGGCTTACATCTGCAGAAGGGTGGGCAACTTTTTTCTGGGGTCAGTCAGGTGCTGGCACGGACATTAAGGTTCTGAACATCCCAGGTGTGGTGTGTGGCAAGGAGCAGCAGTGTCCTTCTCAGCCTCTTAAGATACAGGAGGCTATGTGAGGGGGCAGATCCAGCCTTGTCCCATTTCTGATACCAGTTCCTGTTTGTTTTTGCAGTGAAGGAAGGTATCAGGTGAGTTGTTGGCACATATTTGTACAAATCCAGAAATAAAAACATATTCCAGCTTGTCCTTCAGCACTCCCATGGGTGATCAGGCAGGAGCAGGCAGGTCACAGGAGCTGCCTGGGGCTTTCCTCAGCGTGGTTACGTGTGCCCTGTGTCCAGAGGCTGTCAATGTCCCATGTTTGAGAAGGAACAGTTGACTACACTGCTCCCACTGCATCATTTAAGAGTCCTCTAATGATTGTGAAGTCCAGTACATACCCAGACTTTAAAACATTTTAATTCACATCCCATGAAATGATACTGTAGTTAGTTTCCCAAATTAGGGGTAGACGAGCTTTATTTGTTTAAATATTAATAAAGCTTATACAATAGTGCTGGATAACAACTTTTAAATTATTTAATTGGTGCTGAATTTTTTTCTCTTTCCCCTAAAGTTTAGGTTAATTATTATGCTTCTTAGGTTAATAATTAGGCTTCTTTCAAAATAGGAGCACAAATCATGATATTTTAAATGCATTACTAGCATGCTTTGTTAGATTCCAATAAAACTTTATTTAATTTGACACGTTGTAGTTACTCAGGGACTTTTATCTGTATCCATTATATGATTTTTTTGTCAAAATAATTTCTTCTGCCAGTATATTACGAATATTTAATAATGCATTCTGTTCAGTTTTTATTTAAATTAAATTGGAGCAGGTTGAAGTCCTGGAACTCAGGATTGTAACCATCTGCTTTTGGTTTTCTAAATACTATAAGCATCTGTATTTTTCTTCAGGATTATTGACAGCAGTCACATAACCAGTTACGGAAGGCAAGGCTTTCTGAGCATATTTCCACATGCAAATGGTTCTGTTTAAACTTATTGAAGAAATGTTTGCTGGCATGTGTCCAGTCCCCAAGCTCCTCACAAAGAGGCCATTTTCTCAGAGTAACAGCTGAGATGACAAAGCAGCATTTTTTGTTCTGAATAAATAAGCATCATGTGGATGTTGACACACAAAAGCTTGGGGGTAAAGTCTATGTCCCCTTGTAATCTATCACAAGAAAAGGATATCAGTTAAATCCTCAATAAATGCTTCTGTGTAACTCCATACAGACTGATTCAAGTCCCTGCATCCCACACAGCAGCACTGAGGGGTCTGCAAGGATGAACCCTCTTTGGGGTGGGTATAAACGAGCTCTCCAGCAGCCCTACCTGGTGCTGTGGTTGAGTACGTTTTGTTCATTGTTCAAAGAAGTTGGATGCAGATAGGTACAAATATTTCAGAGGAGGTTGAAATAGAGGTTACTGTCCTGGTTAATTGTGTCTTTTATTTCTTACCTGTATTTTGGTAACAGCCCTTAAGCTGTAGGACTGGCACCGATTTATTCTTCTCAGTAGTTATATGAAAAGGATTGGGTTTTGATACAGATGATCAGTAGATCTTTTGAAATCCATTTTGAGACTGCAAAGAGCACTACTTGCTGACTCTTAAAGTCTAAAACCCTAGTCGCTAAAGTTCACATTCATCCAATGAAATCTCAGTCACCTCAAAAAAGTTTTGTAAATTAATTGGGTCAGAAAGTAACACCCCACGATGAAGGTAAGCTGACAGAGATTTTAATTTCACTTACAAAATTACACTTCTCAAAACCTGTGCCTAAAAAAATACTTCTTAAGTGGCGCTGTAATCATTCTACTGACTTTACCAGTATTATGCTTTGCCTTGATTACTTTGCATGCAAAATGACTGATAGGAAATTGTCATGGTTGTAACACTAGGACTTCCAGTTAGATGGATCAGGAGACCCTGCTTTAACATGTATCACACAGATACTTCTTTTTGGAGCACAGAGCATAGGTGTCTTTCATAAATATGAGTTAATTTGCATAGAAACCTGGTTGTAGTCACTCAAAGTGAGTGTGTGTCCATATGTCTCTCACTGATGAGAGGGAATAAAAAGACAGCTATGCACAGTAGCTGTGGGAGCAGGGAACAGTGAACTTCTAAGAAAGGGGATGATAACCTCTGGAGAGTATTTGGCAGCTCAGAAACATCAGCAGTAGGCAGGGAATACTGAGGCTTTACAGAGTTAGCTCCAGCCCTGGTAAAGATGCCCCAGCAGATCCATGGGCCCGGATCCCAGGCACTGTAAATTGTTATGCTTCCCTTGCCCAGCTCTCAGCACGGTCCCTCCCAGCAGCTGCTAACTGTGCTGTGGGTCCCGGGTCACTGAGCAAGGCTGAGGGGCTGTGTTAAAGGGCAAACACACCTGACCCGGGGCTGAATGTGTTAAGTGCGTGACTGGAGGAAAGATGTTAATGTGTAGGTGGCAAACGTGAGGTTGCTTCATGGAGAAAATCTGCCCTTTATCTCTCTCTGCATTAACACAGTGTGTTAATGTGCATTAGAAAACAGTGTGCTCGGTTACTGAACCCTTCTGACTCATCCCAGCACAGGATGTGGCTGTTCTGGAAGTTCCGTGCCCTTTCTTGGGCTCTCAGCTCAGGGTGGTACCTAGAAGCTTTGTTGGTGTTGGTTGTAAGAGCTCCTTTAGGAGAAGAATTGGACAAAGTGCTGGACCATCAAACTGAGACCTGTAATGTTTGAAACATACAATATGTGATTTTTACAAGTCAGAGTTTAGCTGCAAAAATAGATTCTTTCTGCTAAAATGGTGAAGCAGCTCTAGAGCTGTTACTGTAAGGAACAGCTTCAGTTTGCCATAAAACATTTATCTTATAAATACAAATTTGCGTGTTAGAGCAGGTCAAAATATTTTGGTTGTATACTGTAATGGAATTTAGGTGGTATTAAAACTATTTTTGGTTTAAGTAAAATATACCTAAAGCTGTTACATAGAAAAAAAATGAAAATAAACTATTAAAAATGCTTAATCTAAAAAAAAAAATGTATCTTACAACCTTTTTTTAAACATTTTTGTTTTGGAAAGGTTGAACTATTTCAATATTTCAATTGGTCAAATTGTGGAATTTGGTGTTAAAAAATATTCTTCCTTTCTGGATGAGCTTCACCGAAGTGGAGTAAAGTTAGAGATAAATAATTTTTTTGAAAGGTTGGTATATAAGAGATATCAAAAATTTTGAAGTTTTCTTTTGTTTTATGGAAGTACTAATGGAAAAGGATTTTAATCAATTTGTGTTCCCAAGACCCACCATCCTTAGGGAAATTCAAGATTTTTCATCAGGTATTTTGGTTACGTGTAAGCCTGTTAAGATGGATGTGTAATTCTAGAAATGTTCAGCTTGTCAATCCATTTCTGCCTAACTGTAATTTTACAGTCAGCAAACAAATTAAAACCAATTTGTTGTAGCATGGATTATTTTCTATTTAAACTGTTACTCAGGTAATGAGCAGAAATGCAATAAAAATCAAATCAGGAGTTGTTGGAGGAGATTTATAATCTTATGAAATCCATAACTGATACCACAGACAATTTTGTGCTTTGAAGCAGTAATAACTATAGCTCTAATAACATAATAATCTCTTAAAACCCTTTTTTCAAAAAATACCATACAACAATAGCAGTCAGGCAGAGGAATATTAGTGGCATCATTACTTGACAGATGAATATCAAAACCTGGAATGACAAACTGCCTAGCAGTTCACAGAGAAAAAGGCAGACTGAGAGATCTTTATTTATTTGTTTGCAGTGTCGGTGGGATATGAATATGAAACATGTCCTGATTTTATTCTGTGGGAGAAGAGAACAGTAATCCTTCAAGGCTTTGAAATGGATGCTTCAAATCTGGGTGGCTGGTCTATAAACAAGCACCATGTATTAAATCCACAAAGTGGTAAGTCCCTCCTTTATTAACTCCCCACGCAGGAGGAGAATATAAATTTTAAAGGAATTAATTGTTCAGATTTTAAGTGTTACACTTCCTAATGTGTAATCCTCTTTGAATGTGCACCCTCATGTATTGAGAGCTGAACTGTAAATGCCATCTGAAAGGATATTTTTAATGTTCTGGCTCCCAGGATTTAGACATTAATATCATCAACTCCTGCAATGGCTAACACATTGTGGTCGTTCAGATGGGAAAAGGGAAAACTAATTTGGGTTCATTCTCACACAGCTGGTATAGAAGTGCCACATTTCAGGTCAGTCTGTAGTGTGTTATATTCTCAGTGAAGTGTCTTCACCCCTAATTCATCCTATGACTGCCGCCAGTTTGTAGCAGCACAGCCCCAGGCAGACAAACCCTGCTTGATCACAGACCAGCACTCCTAAGCCCATGCTGCCAGTCCACTGTGCAGCAGCTTTTGTGGCTGCCCACTCTGTGGAGAAGCACAGTAAGTCACTCCTCAGTACAAGCAATGCAAAACATTTCAAAGTATTAGTAAAAAAAACTGTACATGCTTTTGGTGTTGTAACATTAACCCTGCAGAGATATTCTTCAAGCATGGAGGCTTAAATATTTTTCCCCATTGCTTTTGTTTCACACCTGGGAAGGTTTCTTTTCATCCATGAACATCTATGATGGGGAACTAATGGGACTAAATTATTAAAACAATACTTGTAGATAAATTATATGGTAACTATATATGGTTTTGCTAATAAACAGGTACCTCATTGTCCAGGTGAAGAGAAAATTGAGGTCAGATTCTGGCATTTATAAGTCAACAAAGTACTGGATTCTGAAAAGTTCTCTCAATTTGCTCCAGCTGAGAGTCAGTCCAATAAAATCTATTTACATCTGCAAACTTCTGTTGATGAAGATTCATGCACGGATGTATGGCTCTCAGGTTTTACAAGTTCTGTTGCTGAATGCACAGCTACAGTATAAATATTCCAAATACAAAAGGTCAGATTTAGTTTGTAAATTATCTGGATTTCTACTTTGATTTAAAATAGTTTGACATTTTAAACAGCAGTTCTTTCATTCCCTGTCTTATTGGTTTGTATAGATTGTCTCTTTTAAATGCCAGCTATTGACATTTAACAAAGAGAAATCTGACCTCAGTCAGCTGAGCCTCCAACTGTGAGTTCCATAGTCTCCTCCTTAGTGGCAATTTACCATTTGCATAGTTTAATTTCAAGACTAAATTGCTGGCAGTAACTCCAATTTATATGACTATCTGATAACTGCACTGGTTACTACTAGAATTCACCCCATGGGCACTAACATGTTCTGAGATTTGGTAAAGTATACAATTATAATCCAAGCACGGCTAAGCCATTGCTCTCTGGAGCACAAGGTATGTGGTGACAGATTGCTTCCTGTCCCCACCTCAGCTGTGTGGCTGAGAATGCTGGAGGGCACTGACCTGTCAGCCTCAAGCCACCTCCTCTCAAATCAGGCTGTGCCTACTACATGGATAGCAACTTCTTACACCTGCTCCTCTTCCTTGCATGTTCCCACTCTGCTGGACATGATCAAGGCTGAAGTCAGGGAAAGCTGCCAAACATCTTTATCCATCACTTGCAGAGACACAGGAGGGAAGGAAAGAGCATAAGCACATCTGACTTGAAATCCAGGGTCTCTTCTGTTTGCAGTTTGCATGTCAGAGCATGTCCAGTGAGGCAACCAAGCCCAGGCTCAGGGATGTGCCAGAGGTTCCTCAGGACTATTACAGGCTTTGAGCACCCATACCTGGCTCGTGTACAACAACTAGAAAAGCATCTAAGGGCAGAAAAATAATTACTATAACAAAGCTGTTGTACTCCTAGCAGAGCAGCTTGTAGGTTCATATTAAAGCAACAAAATGAAGTAATGAACTGTGGTAACCAAAAGGATAAAAATAACAAGTGTGCTTCTGGTCTTACCTAGAAACAAGTGAACTACACTTCCCTTTCATATATTTAAAATGAGCTTTAAATAAGATCAAGAACGTGATTCAGACTAGAATTACGTATTTCAGACTTATCTCCATGCCACCATGACTGATACGAAAAACATTGAGTAGCCTTCTTGACTGTGAATATATTAAATTTCTTACTTTTTAGTTAAAGCATCTACTCTGTATGTATGAAGAACTGCTCATTTTAGAAGGATGAAACTTTTATGATTTTGAAACACTGCAAGTGGATTAACTGCAGAAACATCATTGGAATATAACATTCTCTACTGCAAATTGAAATTTTATTTTCAAACTAAAGCTAGAAACACTTTGCTTGATTTACTAGTCCTGACGAGCTTATATCTAACTGCAGCCATTAAGCCTGGCTGCCCAGCTGGTCTAGTACTGTGCACAACATTCCTGTCAGAGCCAGGGTAGATATTCTTGATATTCTTCTTTCCCTCCCCATGAAGGTTGAAGTTTTAGAGAAGTTACAAAATAACGGAGTAAGAAGAAATAGATGCAATTTTACAGACTTGCAGTTCACAGTAATGTGGAGGTACATGTGGTGACAGGAGGTACATGTATTGACATGCAGAAACCTTAGCAAGTGAAAACTGTGTTCTACTGCCAGATGTAAGGATTTACAAAAAGAAAGAAAAAGAAAATTATGCCTGATTCTAGCAGAAATCATGTGAAATAACAAATATTGTTCCAATGTGGCTGTCACTGGAAACTCAGTTTTTTTAAATGTATGCAGTTTTGCATCAGTCTGGCTGTTAGGTTAAAAAAGGATCACATCCTATTCTTAGCTATACTCCACTGCTCTTTTCCCACTTTTTTTTTTTCTTCACCAGTTTGGAGGTTTGATCACTTCTAATTTGTGACATGATTAGAGTTTAATGTATTCTGTTACAAAGGGTTTTGTCAGTTTGGAAGATCATCAGGGCATTTCTCATAATCAAGAAGAAAACAGATACCATAAATATTAGTTCCTACACTGATGAATGTTCTATTAACCAATTTTTCAGGGTTATTTGATT